>OZ012736.1:323534114-323954931 GCA_963859935.3 Lathyrus sativus
TGGAGTTGAACCCTGTTCGGTGCAAGGTCGTTGTTATATTGGTAATGCTTGACAAAGGCTTCCGCCAACTCTTTCCAGCTACCAATCTGAGTAGGCTCTAACCCCATATACCATTCTAATGACGGTCCAGAAAAGCTATTCTGGAAAACATGCATCAGCATCTTTTCGTCATCGGAATAGGCGGACATTCTCCGATAATAATACCACACGTGAACTCTTGGGCAAGTATCCCCCTTATACTTGTCGAAAGTGGGCACTTTGAACTTGAGTGGCACCCTCAAGCCAGGAACCAACCCCATATTGGCCATGTCCAACCCTGCAGAATTCTGATTAGCAAGATTCTTCATTTGTTCCTCTAACATCCTGAACCTTCGGTCATTGTCAGCGGGCATCTCAAGATCCCTGCCTGACGGAGGGAAAGCATCTTCTTGACGATCCTCGCCCCAGTGAGAATCCCCGTTATCATACCCAGCATAAGCAGCATTAGGACCAAAACTAGTCTGATTGAACCTGGGACCATACCCCATGTTACTAAAACCCTGATTACCAGCACCTGGCCCGAAACCAGCGTTGTAACCGTTGTTGCTTGCATTGCCAAAACCTGCGTTACCGAAGCCCTAATTGCCATAGCCCTGATTTCCATAGCCCTGATTGGCACCACCAAACCAGCATTTCCAGCACCAATGCCTACACCAGTGTTGCCAGCACCAACACCAAACCCAGCATTCCTAGTTCCAACATTGAAACCAACATTTCCAGCACCAATATTTCCATTGGTTTCCACATGCCCGTTACCGTTACCAGTCACATTCCCATTACCAGCTCTGTTACCGTTCTCAGTCGTATTGGGGACAACCACCGGTATAGCATTACCAACTTGGAGAGTCTCGCCATGAGGAGGATCAGTAGCAACTCCCCCATGTAGCACACCTTGATTGTCAACCCTGGCGATCAGAGGCTGCACCAGAGTTTGAAGCTGCTCTTGGCCCTTGGCCACAGTTTCCATCACCTGCATGAACTGCGCCATCCTGTCGCACATCTCCTGCATCTTCGTTTGCATTTGATCTATAGCTTTCTTGCAGTTACTTCTGGTAGAGTAGCGATGAATTCGCTGATCGACAATCCTGAAACCTGCACCAACAGAGGGTTAGGAGAACAGTTCAAGGTACCTGCTATACAAATGATTTATGCAAATGCAAACGTGTGTTTGTGTGTTAGGGAGATTTTTCCCCCGATTCGAGTGCTAGAGTGTCAGTGCTGATAACAAGAAGTCTGAATCCACCACTGAAATAACATCTCATATATATATATGGGCCAACAAGGCAGCAGTACAATGTTAATGAATACATGGGGAATCAATAGCATGACCTCGACCAACAAGCCTGATGATGGTCATCCTACAGCAAAGTTCAGAAAAATACAAAGAGTTACAAAGATAATCAATCGTGACAACGGACACAAAACTCTTCTAGAAACTCTTTTGTCTTGGGGTGATCAGGCCGAGTGAGTAACCCTTCAACAAGCAACTCTCTCTGCATAATAGTGCACTGGAGACCTTCAACAGAATCTTCCCACGCTCCCTGGCCAAAACAGTCTTCTAACCTTCGCTTCTTAGATTCGAACATCTGCTTGCGATCTTTCAGGTTAGCGATAGCTTTGTTTAGCAGGTCTTCAGTGGCATATCTGCGAGCAGTTTCCTCATCAAACCTCTTCTCGCTGGCCTTCACCTGAGCCTTCAATTTGGAGATCTGCTGTTTCAGTTTGTCCTCCCTCTCTTTGTTGCTGGCTATAGTGGCATTCCACTGCTGATTGAATTTAGAGATTCTCCGGTATGCTTCATCCAGATTCTGCTTCTTGGTGGCCAGTACATCATTGACAAATTTGAAATCTAGACCCAAACGTTCATGATTAGCTATCTACTTGGTCAAGTCTGTGCCTAACCTGTTCACCAACTCTGTCTGCTTCTTGAAGGAATGGACGACTTCATTTCTCTTGCTTCTGAGCTGTGCCAGCTCTTTCTCCAACTCTTCGTTGGCCTTTTTTAGCTCTTCCTTCTTAGCTAACACCTGATTATACTACTGAATAGGCACGGTAGTAGGCTCTTCAACCACTGGAGGGCACTCTTGCTTAGCAGGTGGAAATGGCATCCCTATTATCTCTGCTCTGGTATTGATCCAGGTCAGATAAGGAGCGTAAGCTTGGCTATTGCTCTTGCCCAACAATGATTTTCCTCGTCTACTGATATCATTCCAGGCATGCTGAAGCTTAGACAACATATCCCCCTCTAGAAGACCTGTGAGGTACAGAGATTGTTGCGCCTCTTCATCTTTTGGCGGACCTCTCAAAGCATACGCAAACTATCTGACAAGTAGAGAAGGGTTGTAGTTGATACAACCCTTTCTTCCAATCAAAGACACATTCGGAAAACCACTGCAGCTGAATATGACTTCAGTACCCAACATATCTCTATCAAACCGCACCACACTCTCTGTTGATAAACCCATCAAGTGCTCAGACCACTCAGCTGTGGCTGCAAATGAAGCAAAGAGACCCTTCTTAGGCAGGTGACTATCAAACCAATTGTAGAGTAAGGGCACACAACATGATACATTCTTACCCCTTCTATTTTCGTTCTTGTAATGGACGGAATGATACACATCGCCAATCAAGGTAGGAACTGGATTCCCTGATGTAAAGATATGGAAGGCATCCAAGTCTACAAAATCATGCATGTTGGGAAACAAGATGATGCCATAAATGCAAAGGGCGAGAATGGCGTTGAATACGATCCAACAACCGTCTTTGGCACACTGTTGGGCTTTCCCAACTAGGAACTGCAGAGAAAATCCAGGAACCCCATTCCAACTGGACAAGATCAACTCAGAGGCATCCAGATGAAGAGCAAGAGCTAGATTAGCCAGATCAGGCTTAGCGTCCATATGAACAAATGGCATCTGATTCTTAATAGGTACACCCAACAACTCAGCATACTCCTCCAATGCAGGTGCAAGAATGAAGTCCGAGAAAGTGAAGCATCTCAAAGGAGGGTCATAGAACTGTAGCAAGGCATACAACCCATTCAACTCATACACCGTAGGTTTACGAACCAGACTGAGCAGCTTCCCATAAGATTTCCTGAATTCCCCTCTCACCGTATCATCTGCCAAGGCAATCAAACTGGACAACATAGCAACATCTAGGGTAGGGAGCTTTTAGGCCACATTCTTCTTCAGAGATCCCATGATAGCACAACAGAAGGCAAGAAATACCGAAACCGGGGGATAATGTACCTGCAACACAGACACACGTTAATGATATGCAAATGAGTATGCAAAATGCAAAATGCAAACATGCAACAGGGGATCAAGATTGTGCTGCTGAGGAGACCGAGGCTCTAATCCAACACAATCATAACGCTGCTCTAATAACACAACCCTGAAGAGGACCAATAATTAGCACTGTCGAGAACAACCACATCTCTGATGATAAGAACCCTCTGAACCCAACAACACTGATTCACTGCCAAGAAAACTAGGTAGTCTGAAGGTTAAGGTTTCCTGCAATAACCCGACCCCGCTCACAGGTATGGACCTAATCACAGACAAGGTATGACATCGTATGCGTTTCCCAGCGTCACAGACTTTCAAGAAACGATGATATGATACCTAGAAGGTGTGGCATCATCATCTCGAGAAGTGGCCTCACTCAACGGAGTCACAAATGATCGGTCCCCAGAGTCGACAATCCTCCAAACCAACAACCCCTCAAGCCCAAAGGGCCAGAAAAGAAGTCAACCGGGAGAATCTCGTCTGAGCGTGGATTTCGTGAGACACTAGTGCCTGCAAAGCAAGCACGCGCCTACTACTTTCCACAACTAATGCTAAGTACACTCAAGCCTGGGTCTGGCTTCTCACTCATCAGAGCCCCTTCCCACAACAGCACAATAATGATATCATGCTAAAAATAAAATGCGGAAAGTAAAAGTGCGATAAATAAAACCCAACAGGTAAACACACAAGCGCTAGGATTGACTCGCATAGGGGATGGGAAACGGTCCCAGCCTAGGGGATGAGAAAAGTTCCCAGGAGCTATAAGTCCCCAGCAGAGTCGCCAGCTGTCGCTACTGCGAAAATAAGGTGCCGGCAAAGCAGAAGAGTCGCCACCTTTCGTTATTTATCCCTTAGAACGGGAAAGGAAATGATCGGAAAAAACCTGACGAAAAGGTATAAGACAAGGTCATCGCAACCATTGTCTGGATTCGGGAGTCGGTTACGCAAGGGGAAGGTATTAGCACCCCTCACGTCCATCGTACTCGATGGGATCCACGCTCGTTGTGTTTATCTGACGAGTTTGTTATATCTATCTACACTAAAGGTATGGTTTGAAAAGAAAAGAAAAAATGACTCGGCAAAGCGTCGCACTTTATGCCTACGTATTCCCGTCTGGAACGAGAAATCAGAGTCAACGTAGTTCGCCTAAGTACGGGTTACGGGAAGGTTTCTCGCTGAAATATCGCATCTTGTGTCTACGTACTTTCACACGGCGTGAAAGATCAGAGCAAACGTAGTTCGGGACAACGAGAGACACATGTTTGTCTTTTTTATCTGAGTAGGGTTAACAAACGGTTCCAGCAGTTTGGTGTATGTAGCTCGCTCGACGGAGACTTAGGTGTTTACCGTTTGCGGTAGAACTGAGAGTTAACAGAACTCTCCTTCTGAAAAAAGTTTCCAGGGATTAAAGGTCCAAGAGGACAAGAAGAGTTTGATCTTTGTTTTCTATTTTTTAGAAGAAGTATCTTTTATGGATGTTTCCAACGGATATCGCACTAGAGACTATGACCTGAGAGTGAATGCGTCGCATGTCACCCAAAGGGTGCCATACTAAACATCCAGATTGTTGAAAAGAAACTCTCCAACAACCCTTTCTCAAGTAGCTTAAGGCTCGTAGCGTACGACGTCAAATAACCTTTATTACTGTATCTTGATTTGTTTGAAGATGAGAAGAGAAAGGACCCACTAAAGGGGAACTGATCCAATCCTAAATTGTCATGCAAAATTGATCCTATGGTTGGGGTTAGAAGGGAAGCTAACTAATGTTATCATGCATGGTTAGAACCCTAATGTCTGTCATAACTTCTCTTGAACAAGAGAAGTCAGATTTCCTAGTGGAACATGGCAAAGGAAAATAGCAGCAAAAGAAATTAACTGTAAAGAAACAACTGTAAATAAAATTCATGCAATGCAACAAACAAGCAGAAGGAGCCAAGCTCAACTTCTAGAGCAAGCAAGCCCAAAGGCAACACACAAAGCACAGGCAAGGGAGACAGACTCAACCTTAAGCCAGCAAGCAAAGCCAGATAATAACAGTCAAGCAAAGGGAGAAACTCAACCTTTAAGATGCTCTTAGGCCTAAATAAACTATATGAAAGCCTAGTCTAATGCAACACATCAAACAGTCACACAAGTACAACAAAGCAATCAGAAAGTACAGCAAATAAAACAACAGACAAACAGCTCAACAGCAAAGCAGTCCTCTACAGCAGTAAAACAATCCAACAGTCTGTAGTTGATCTCCATACCCAAGCTATCTTCAAGAGAAAACTTCATCTTCAAGCTTCAAATGATCCACCAAGAGAGATGAGAATCAACATCCAGATCAACGCATGATGATGGGAAGCATGATGGAAACCAAGGGAATCCATCATGGCACTCAACCATACATCTGAGATAGGTGTCCTCAAAGGTTCTACCTCTTGTAAAATGCAACATATCCTTCTAAAGTAAAGATGAGGCTTTCACATAGGGACCTTGAATCATAGGATGAGGATGGAAAGCAATCAAAGTAATCCATGTTTATTTGAAGAAAGGGAAACCAAACTAAGCTCTTCCTAAACCCTAAATGAACAAGCTCAAAGAAAGCTACTAAAAGAAGGTCTAAACACCAAAACCAAACACCACAAGCAAGCAAACAGAAGCCTATACATGTCTAAAGCACCATCAGAGAAGATTAGCAAACCTATTATGAACTAAAGGCCACCATTGAGGTCATTCTAAAGCAAGTGTTATGTCGAAAGCACCTTAAAACTAGCCTAAGTAATAAATCAAATTAAAATACCAAAACTACTTCTAAAATCCTATAAGATTTTCTAGGGGAACCTAAGTAGGTTAAGGACCTATAGTAGAAAGGTCAGGGATCAAATCAAATGGGAAGGTCACCTAAAAAATCCTAGATCACAAGGTATCAAATGAAAACCCTAAAATGGAAGGTCTAATAATCCTAATCCAAAATAGAACCTAATGTTGTCTAAAAAATATGAAATAAATCCTAAGGGATCATGCATCTCTAATCTACCAGCTAGCCAAAACTCTCAACAAGAATCTATACCAATTGAAAGAATAAAAATCAGAAAGAAGATGGATCAGAAATGCAAAATTAAAGAAAATAGAAAAAATGAGAAAATGCCAAATAAATTGAAAATCAGGCAAAAATCAAATGTAAAAGCATAGAAAAATCACAAATAAAATCTAGAGAATGGACATATTTTTATTTTATTTTTCTGACCATTATTGGATTTTCTATGAATTTTAAAAGAAACAAGTAATTATAATAAAAGAAAATGAATTAAAAATCAATTAAAGCCAGGATTAAATGAGAGGCGTTGGATAACTGGACTTGGTCTCCTAATCTAAGGGCTCCCAGGCTTCCAACACATTAAATGAAACGATGCGTTTGATTCAGTCAAAGTTCAAATCTGAGCTTAAGTCGTGGCCATTGGATGGAAAGACTTTGTCAAGGTTTCAGGCTGATCCAAGGGTGGGGAAGTCATCTTCCTCATTCAAACTGGAAATGGAGGGAGAGTTGCAGCGGTGGCCGGAGAACGACGCCGGTCGTCTTCTCCGGTGAGACGTCATGCGCAGGTCATGGAACCTCAACCAAATCCATACAGTTCCACTCAAAATTTCATGCTGAATCCAAATATCATGTTCAAATCTCCTAATTCCTTCTAGATTTCAAGATTCGAACACAAACAGAAAATGCTCCAAAGTTCTGATCATCACCAAAACTTCAATTGAAACCACAGATCTATTCCTCATGTTACATAGATCATTGTGAACTAATTAGATCATGCTAAAACCTCAAGAACAAGCCAATTCGCATCCAAACAGAAATTCAGTTGCATCTTAGTTTGTCTCTAATCCTTCAACTTTTGATCCAGAATCCATCTAAACATCTCCCTAAAGCCTAACCACATGTCAATTCTACTTAGATCATGCTAAAATTAGTGCAATCGTGAATTGTTCAAACCTGGTTTGTAGCTTCAAATTGAGGCAGTTATAGTGCTCCTCTTACTCCAATCTTGTGCAGATCCACTCAATGAAGTATGCTGAAGATGTTTGTAGCTTTGAATTGCCTTGAATTGCTCTGAATCTGAAATCATGATTTCACACTTGAAGCTTGAAATTCAACTTGCAATCTCTGGCTATGGCACGAAATGAACACCAAAATTCATATGAATCCATCATGGAACTTATATAGAAGATGTTTGTGGGCTTTGGAGGTCCATTGGAGGCCCAAATCAGAATATCCACATTTCAATTTTCCTTGAAATTTCCAAACATGGTGAACATGCATTTGCACTCAAAACTTCTCCAAGAAGCTTCAATTCCCTTGCTTATGGTCTGGTGAGAGTGTAGAGATCAAATGGAGAGCTTAAACTTATCATATGACCAAGTTTTGATGTGTTACTTATTTGTGAAGTAACAAGTTGAAATGCTATGAAATATGCCTCAAAATGACTTTCTAATATTACCAATGTGTTCAAAATGACTTTTCTGATTAAAATGAGCACCCACTTGCCTTGTTTGAGCACACATGAATTAATTTGAGAATTTTTCACTAAAATGCCTTTAAATTCCCTTTTTATCAATCTCCTTCAAACCAAGTCTCACCCTAATCCAAATCAATTCATCATGAGCACAGGGTTGACCTAAAAACATCATTTTGAGCAAGTTTTGTGTTGAACAAAACTTCATTTGAAGCTTGCAAGATGGAGAAAATGACCTATAATGCCAAATGACCTATAATCTTACTTTCCTAAAATACCCCTAACTTGTAAACCTCATAACTTGAGTTCTACAAATCAGATGGAAGACTTCTAGTACAATTTGGAAATCTAAGATCAAGATCTACAACTTTCATGTTGGTCAAAAGTTTAGGAGAAACACCCTTCTAGGTCAAAAGTTCCATGGAAGTTGGTTGACCTTTGTAGACAAATTTCACATTCATCTGGTGACCTGTAACTTGTCTGGACCATAACTTGAGTTCTATAAATCCAATGGAGGACTTCTAGTACTAAAATTAAAGCTAAGAGCATGCTCTACAAGTTTCATGTTGACCAAAAGTGGAGATGAAACTTGCATCTTGAGATAAGTGGTCTTGAAGTTAGGCATTAAATAAGGGATTTTACCGTAAGAACCCTAGTTTAGCAACTCCTCACACTTTGAACTTTTCTTGAATTGATCTTGGACTATCACCTCATGTATCTCAACACAACTCTCCATGATTATAAAGACTTAGAATTGGGCTTTGATCCTCTTCAATTGCATAGTTGACTTAGGGTTACTCAGATGAAAACCCTAATTGCAACACCCTCAACTGAGGCTCTTCACACTTGGCATAATGACTTGACTGAGCTCTCTCCTGACCCTCAAGGCACTCCATGAGCTCTATCCACACTCTATTCATGATTAAGGCTTCACAACCCACTGGTGATCTTTAATTGGTCCTCAGGTTAGGAGATGAACCACTTACAAACAAACAAACTCCTCAAGAAACCAACCCTCTCTGATGACTCTGGTGACTTCTCAAGCTTGAATGAGACCTCTAAATAGGCTCCACTTGATCCTATGCTAAATGAATAATGCTATGCTATGCAAATGCTAGAACAATGCAATGCTAATGCAATGAAACATAAACCAAGTAAGAAAAGTTTAGGCAAATTTTGGGGTGTAACACAGACCATGGCTTATGCTCGTGTTTTTATGCTTTCTCCGTTGAGTGTCCAGACTTCGGTAAATTCAGTTGGGTATGCAGACCCTATTGAATTTTTGTTTATGCTTTCTCCGTCGAGTGTCCAGACTCCGATAAAGTCAGTTGGGTATCCAGACCTTGATGAATACTATTTGTACTTTCTCCGTTGAGTATCCAGACTCCGGTAAAGGCAGTTATGATATCCAGACCATATTAGTTTATTTGATGCTCCGTGATATCCAGGTTACAGCAATTGTTGTTATCTCCTATCGCCGCGTGGTATCCAGACCTTGGCACCTAATGTTTTTTCTCAGCCCGTGTGGTATCCAGACCACAACTCATATTATTTCCTAGCAACGTCATTGGACTTGAACTTGTAGGATATCCAGATCCTGATGAATATTTCTTTTGCATTGAGCATCCAGGCTCCAGTTATTGAGTATCTAGACTCAGATTTATTAACCGAGTATCCAGACTCAAGTTTATTGCATAGAGCATCCACGCTCCGAATTTCATTGAGCATCCAGGCTCCAGTTATTGAGTATCCAGACTCAGATTTATAAACTGAGTATCCAGACTCAAGTTTCTTGCATAGAGCATCCAGGCTCAGATTGCATTGAGCATACAGGCTCTACTTTGTATTTTCGAGCATCCAGGCTCTAATTCTTGAGTATCCAGACTCAGATTCTCTACCGAGTATCCAGACTCCAATTTGTTTCTTTGAGCATCCAGGCTCCAATTTGTGTTTTTGAGCATCCAGGCTCCGATCATTTCGAGCATCCAGGCTCCGATTTCTATGGAGTACCCAGACTCAGGTAATTTGAATTTTTACTTTTCACCAATATGGTATCCAGACCTTGGCGCCGTTTTGACGCTTGTATTCTTTTTCCCCAAAGGAGTGTTTTTGAGATCAGTGCAACTATATTCAGATGTTCTGCGGTTGGAAAATTTCCGGGTCCTTTGGTATTCAACCATCTTTTACCTTGATTGCGTTAAAGCCGTTCGCTTTTCACTCATTCAGGTTCAAGTCGTTTGAATAGGGGCAGCTGTTGTACCCCAAAATTTGCTCAACCTTTTCATAACTTGGTTTATGTTTCATTTCATTTCATTTTGTTCTAGCATTTGCATTGCATAGCATATTTCATTGAACAGGGGATCAAGGGATTGTGCATAGCAAGAGAAGTCTTCTCAGAGTGTTGAGCCTAAGCAAGGGATGTTACTCAAGCTTGAGTGGTCATCAGGTCATCTGGAAGTGGTCAATGGTCTTGTGAAAGAATAGATGGATGTGTGTGGGTCAGCTCCTAACTTGGCGGTCAATCGAAGAGCATCAGAGGATTTTGAATGCATTATTATGGGTATGAGATGTTGAGAGAGCTCATTGAGTGCTTTGAGAGCTATTTGGAGCTTATTCAAGTTGTTATGTGAAGTGGAACAAGCCTCAGGCAAGAATGTGGCATCTAGGATTTTCATCTGGTAAATCCTGAGTTAACTGTGAAATTGAAGGAGTTTACAACCCAATTCCAAGTATCTATGGTCATGGGATGTTGTGTTGAGAAGTCTAATATATAATTTCAAGATTAATTCATCAAGGATCAAAAGTGTGAGAAGTTACTAAATTAGGGTTCTCAAGGTAAAATCCCTTGTTTAGTGCTTAACTTCAAGACCACCTATTTCAAGATACAAGTCTCATCTAAACTATTGGCCAACATGAAACTGGTAGAGAATGTTCTTAGCTTTCATTTGAGTACTAGAAGTCCTTGATTGGATTTATAGAACTCAAGTTATGATCCAGACAAGTTACAGGTCATCAGATGAATGTCATTTTGGTCAACAAAAGTCAACCAAATTCTAAGCCATTTTTGACTTAGAAGGATGTTTCTCCTCAACTTTTGGACAAAATGAAAGTTGTAGGGCATGGTCTTAGATTTCCAAAGAGTACTAGAAGTCTTCCTTCTTATTTGTAGAACTCAAGTTATGAGGTTTGCAAGTCAGGGGTATTTTGGGAAAGTAAGATTATAGGTCATAAAATTATAGGTTCATTTCACCAACTTGCACACTTCAAATGAAAATCTTTTCAACATGAAACTTGCTCCAAATAGGGCCATTTGCATTACCAAATCATCTCTTCTCATGGTTGGAGCTTGGATTGAAGAATTGGGATTTGAATTTTTCATAAAGAAGGCTTAAAATGAGAAAATGGGATTTAATTGATTTGGAACTTTTTCAAGGCAAATTTATACATTTTTTTAGTGCAAATGATGTTCTAAAGACAATGCCAATTTTACATTTGCAATTTGAGGTCATTTGGTTGGTCATTTTTATGGTTTCTTCATCATGAAGTAACAAATTGGAAATCCACCATAGAATCAAAACAAGGCTCAATTCTTGGCCCTTTGATTAACTCAAGCCATGTGCAATTGATTTGGAACAAGATTGAGGCTGGTGCAGTAGGGGATACACGAGTATGGCAAGTGAAAAAATGAGAAAAAATTGATTTGTCAATTGGGCTTTAGGGCATGGATTAAAGCACCATTCTCATCTGAACCCAACATATAAAAGGCTAGGAAGCTTCCCAAACCCTTAGAGCTCGAATTGGTGGTGAACTGGCAGAAATAGCAACTTGAAAAAAGGAGAGAAAAGTGAGAATCGGTTTTGGAGTTTTGGCCCTTATCAAGTGAATTGAGCTCACTAAGAGCTTCATTCAAGCATTTGGAACGTTTCTGGGTGGTTTGCTCAAAGGTTCCGCCAAAGACAAGACTTAGTGGAGGTTCTCCACTAGGTAATTTCAAAATCACCATATCTCTCTATTTAAGCTTTGATTCTGTGTCATTCTTGCATATTTGAGACGTAGAAATAATGTAGATCATTAATATGTAAAATGAACTGGCATTTGGTGTGATTTCTGTTTGGTGCACAAATCTGGTTGTTTGATTTTTGGCTCGTTCTTGAGTTTTTAGAGCAAATGGAACATGGATTTGAACTCCTCATGAAGTGTAGTTGGATTCTGGATGTTTTGGTTGGCTGATTTTGAGTTTCATAGTTTATGCACATTTTATGTTTGTCTTCGATTTACCTTGTATGTTGCTCAAAAATGAAAACTAAGGTTGGATTTGAGTTCCTCATGTTGAGAGGATGAATTTGCACTATGATTTTGTCATTTTTGGTGAAGGTTTGATAATTGTGTGTGTTTAGTAACTGTTCACGGTGGTGGAGAGGCCGGAGAAGATGACCGGAAGGGATCTCCGGCCGCCCTCTGGTTTCAGGACTTTTTGTTGACTTCTCAATGTAGGAGATAATGTCCACGCCACACGATCTGATGACTTTTATGTTTAACGCTCACGATTAAGACACAGCCTACACTTCATTTGACCAGGCGCACTTGATTATGTTTGAATTGTTCATTAATGTGTTGGCTTTCTCTCATCCACGTGATGTGCATACTAATTGATCAGACAGTTTGGATTGTGTTCCACGCTGGTCCTTCTGTTGACCAACCCTATGGGATTTGTTTGGAAACCCTGATTTCCTTTTGGGCGCTTGGGCCTCAGCTACTATTCGCCCCCCCCCCCCCCTTTGGCCCAATTTTCATTTTCAATTGGTTTTTCTTGCTATCTGCACCGTGGGTTTATTTATTTTATTTTTATTTTCATTTCTTTTTTTGTTTATTATCTGTTTGTATTTAAATCATTTTAATTACTTCCAATTATCCAAAAAAATCACAAAAAAATTTTTTTAGACACTTTGAGATGTCTTTTAATTTTGGAAAATTTTTATTTTATTTTTTGTTTTATTTTTCAATTAAAATTGGATTTTAATATTGGAAGTGTATTAATTGATTTAAATTATGGCATTGTGTGATTTTTTAATTGTTTCTTCCATTTCCCATTGGTCCAATGAATGAAAATTGATCCTCATACTCTTGATGAGTTGAACAATTTTTGAGGACCATTTTGCCCCTGGTTGGTTGACTTTAGGGTTTACCATTTTGACCCTCGATTCTCCCATTTCAAAGTGGTTCATCTTGAATTTAATTTTCTTTTGATGGTGCTTTGAGGGGATATTGACCTTGTGCTTTTGGTTTCTGTTTGCCAACTTGTTGAGCTTTCTTTTGCATTTTATTTGGTTATTTTTGAACCATTTTCCTATTTTTGAGGTAGCTTGCAAGTCAAGTTACCTCCAAGGGAGGTTCACACATGTACCTTGACCTAGTTTGATTTGGAAATGACATTTTTGGATCCTTTGAGCTCTCAATTCCTTTTGTTTCATGTTGTTAACATTTTAAGGATGATGTGTGTTAAATCTTAGGTCATGATATTGTGTTTTCCTTATCCATTTGTTTGTTTGCTTTTGAGCTTTCAAGTATGGTTTCATTGTGTAGTTTGCTTGCATCTCTTTGTGTTCTAGCTTGCATTTCTCTTTGTGATGATTTGCTTTTACCTTTGAGCTTTCCTCTTCATCTTTACCTTCTGTCCAATGACCTTGGAGTGTCATTTAAGGTAGCTTGGTCCCTCCTTAGGAGGAACTTGAAGCTTACCTAAAGTGATGAATCCATGAGGACTTTTTCTTTGTGTTTTTGTCACACTTGTTTGTTTGCTTTTGATGCATTTCTCTATCTTTTCTCTTTGCATCCTCATATGCATGCTTGGTTGAGATGAGCTTGTGGTGGATACTGCCCCACACTATTTTCCTCCCACGTTCATTCTATGTGTTCCTACTTGTGCATTCCATGTATGCATTCTCTCATTTGCATGTTTCCATTGTTCTTTTTTCTTCTTCTTTTGTCTTCCTTCCCTTAGGATTTATAATCTCTCTTGTTCAAGAGAGGTTATGATAGACATTAGGGTTCTAACAATGCATGAGAACATTAGATAGATGTTTCCCTTTTGTAATCCCAACTTTAGGAGCACTTTGCATGACGACTTCTAGGGTATGGTCTAGTCCCCCTTTAGTTTGTCCGTTTCTCTTCTCATCTTCAAACAACTTTGATCCACTTAATAAAGATAATGAATGTTGTGCCATGAGCCTTATACTTGGGAAATGGTGATTGAGTGACTACCTCTCAATTGCCTAGAGTGTTTAGTATACGTCCTTAGGACGATATGCGACGCATTCGATCCTAGGTTTTAGACTTTGTTATAACATACATTATGAATTCAAAACATTTCTTCTTTAAAAAACACAAAAAAAATTCAAACTCTTTTTTATCCTTCGGGATCTTAATCAGGAAAACCTTTTCATAAGAAAGAGTGTTGTTAACTTTTAGTCCTATCGCAAACGGTAACGCCTAAGTCTTCAATGGTCGAGCTGCATACACCAAACTACTAGAACTGTCTGTTAACCCTACTCGGGTAAAACTCTTGAGCAACTTGTGTTCTCTTAACCCCAAACTGCGTTTGCTCTGATCTTTCATACCAGATGAAAGTACGTAGGCATAAGACGCGACGTCTTAGCGAGCAACCTTTCCCCTTTCTTTAGTCGTAGTTGGTCGAACTACGTTGACTATGACTTTCACATTGCACGAGGGAGTACGTAGGCACAGAGCGGCGATGCTCTGCCGAGTCAGTCCTTTTTCTTTTTCTTTTATCCATAAGCCTTTAGCGTAGATAGTTTACACACCCTTTTAGATAGACAATACATGCGTGGATCCCGTCGAGTACGACGGACGTGAGGGGTGTTCATACCTTCCCCTTGCGTAACCGACTCCCGAACCTAGGACTTGGTTGTGATGACCTCGTCTTTTCCCGTTTTCGTCAGGTTTTTTCCGATCGTTTCCTTTCCCCTCTTTGGGATAAATAACGATAGGTGGCGACTCTGTTAGTCATTGTCGGCCTTTTTTTTCGTAGTAGCGACAATATGTTCTTAACCGAATATGACATCCAGTATGTCACTCAAAAGGCTATCAAGTGAAGTGTACTAGCATATCATCTCGCTCATCAACCAACGGAAGACTATCAACCTATGCAATTTGACTTCCTGGACGAAGACATTATGGTTATAAAGGATTGTGAGACCCCCGACCCCGACGAAGGACCTGAACCAAGATCATGATGGAAACTTATATTTGATGGTGCCTCAAATGCAAAAGGGCACGAAATAGGGGATGTCATAAATTCTCTAGCAGGTTTCCATATCCCATTCATATCTATGTTATGCTTCACCTATACTAATAACATGGTGGATTATGAGGCGTGCATCTTAAGAATCGTCGAAGCTATTGACCTAAGAATCAAGATCTTAGAGGTATACAGAGACTTTGCTCTCATCATCAATCAAATCAAAGGAGAATGGGAGACCCATAATCCTAAATTAATTTTATACCGATACCATGTCCAAAAATTGATCACTTACTTCGATGAGATCACTTTCCACTATATTCCTCAAGAAGAGAACCAACTAGCAAATGCCTTGGCTACTTTGGCATCCATGTCCAAAGTTAAGTGGCACAATGAAGCATCGACTATAATAATTCAATGTTTAGATGAGAAGCTTATTACGTAGCATTGGAGGTAGAAGTTGATAATAAACCTTGGTTCCATGACATCAAACAATTCCTTCAAAAGCAGGAGTATCCTGCAAATGCCTTAAGTGGAGACAAGAAAATGTTCAGAAGATTGGCCTCCCAATTTTTCCTCAATTGGGATGTACTTTATAAAAGAAAACACGACACGGTCTTGCTTAGATACCTGGATGGATACGAAGCATACATGTTTATCAAAGAAATTCATGAAGGATCCTTTGGAACTCACGACAATGAACATACCATGGCTATGAAGATTCTTCGAGCAGGGTATTATTGGTTGACTATGGAGTTTGATTGTTTCAAATATGTCAAGAAGTTCCATAAGTACCAGATCTATGCGTATAAAGTACACATACCACCAACTACCTTGAGTGTCTTAACTGCTCTGTGGCCCTTCTCTATGTGGGGTATAGACATAATCGGGATGATCGAGCCGAAAGCTGGAAATGGACACCGTTTCATTCTAGTTTCCATTGATTACTTCACCAAGTGGGTAGAAGTTGCTTCCTACACTAATGTGACAAGACAGGTGATCACACGGTTCATCAAGAAAGATATAATTTGTCGCTACGGGGTTCCTAATAAAACCATCACGAATAATAGTTTAAATTTAAACAACAAAGTAATTGATGACTTATGCGAGAGTTTCAAAATTGAACACCATAACTCATCACCATATCGATCAAAGATGAATAACACCGTGGAAGTAGCCAACAAGAATATCAAAAAGATTATCCAAAAGATGGTGAAAACCTACAAAGATTGGCATAAGATGCTCCCTTTTGCATTGCATGGCTATAGAACCTCAATTCGGGCTTCGATAGGAGCTACCGTTTTCTCTCTGTTATATGGTACAAAGGGAGTAGTCCTCATCAAAGTCGATATCCCTTTGTTAAGAGTCTTGATGGAGACCAAACGGGATGAGGCGAAATAGGTACAAACAGGATTCGATCAATTGAACCACATAGAAGAGAAATGCATGGTTGTCCTCGCCTATTTGAAGAAGTAGACTTAGTGCTAAGAAAGATACTACCCATCCATAAAAATCCACATGGCAAATGGACCCTAAACTATGAAGGGCCATACGTCATGAAGAGGGCCTTCTCTGGTAGAGACCTAATTCTCACAACCATGGATGAAGCGGAGTTAGCGCGACTAGTGAACTCCGACGCAGTCAAAAAATACTATGCCTAGAAAAAGAGGATAAAAGGTCCGCTTTCGAAAACCCGAAAGGGCGACTTAGACAAAAATTAGGGCATCCCGCTAGATTGAAAACTTGAAAGAGAAATCCAAGAAAAATTAGGGACTTAAATAAAAAAATAAAACCCGATAAGTCGAAAACCCTAAAGGGAGGCTTAGTCAAAAAGAGGTATATCATCCCGATGATTCGAGACACAAGAAGAGCGGTCCAGGCAAAAATTTAGGGATATGTAAAAGGCATATGACTACAGCATTCAAGTTCACTACAATAGGAACTCAGACAGGAGCAATCAATCTAGCCATCATCTTCAAAAGTGAAGTATCGTGAACTCGAAGACATAGGGATAGTAGTTTGTGTTAAATTCAATAGGAACATGAATAAATCTATTTTCATTGACATTTTACATCTTTCAGTTTTTCAGTAATCTCCTCTTACGAAATTGATTCTTTATGTACTATCGCCCATTTACGGGTCAAAATCATCAATAAACAACGTTTTTTCGAGCCTTATTTCCTTGTTTTCAATTCTTTCTGCTTTTTTTACAAAATATAAATTATTTGTGAATAATGCACTGAAACATCATGCATAATGAAAAAGCTTTTGAAAACGTATTTTACTTTGATCTCAAAACATTAAAAGGGATCATATCCTTCCAACATTACCTCACAAGCAAGACGCAGGGTCCATAAATCAATAGTCACAATCTAACCATCATAGAAGTTTCTTCCTTTTGATAACATGTTACTAGATATCAAGAGCATTTTGGCTCATTCCTTGAACATTGTCGAAGTCTCAAAGGTCGGGGAGTCGAAACATTACGAAAACACCGGTTCTTACAAAGACATATTTTGCATGCACATATCATAAAAGAGGCATTGGCCCAAATGCTTCATCATGCATGAAAATATACATTGATTCAAAACATGCACATACATAACATAACATAGAATTTTTGATTGCTCCTGGAAGTTTAATCCTCAACTATAACAGAACAATTCTCCGAGTCGGGATGTTTATTGGCCTTCCTCAGTAAGTAACACTCCCATAAACGCATTTTCAATAAAGGAGTTCTCCAGCAAGCTCATTCATCGTGAGTTTTTAATGGAATCTATCCAGTAGTAGGTCATCCTGAATGATCGCTACCAACCAGTGAGCAGGTTTTCACCTCTCACATACCCAACTTGGCAACCTATCACTCATACGGAATAAGCTCCATCAAAGTAATCAGGGGTTTCATCAGGAGTTTCATCAAAAGTGATCGAGGTATCACTAGAGTCCCACCAAAGTTTCATCAATAGTGATCAAGATATCACTAGAGTCCCACAAAAGTTTCATTAGCAGCGATCAGAGTATCACTAGAGTCCTACCCAATTTTGGTAAAATGATTGGATGGCCATAGGAATCATATGCAAGTTTCATTTAGAGGGGTTAAAGCTGATCAAATGGATTCTACTAAGGTTTTATAAAACAATGACCGAAGGATTGTCAGAGTCCTACCCAATTTCGATAAAATGGTTGGATGATCATAGGAATTGTATGCAAGTTTCACCTGGATGGGCTAAAGCTGATCATAGGGGTTATATCATGGTTTTATCAACCAAACAAGTGGAGGATCGTCAAAGTCCTGCCCAATTTCTGTGATTATGGAAATTGTATGCAAGTTTCACCCTTATGGGTTGAAACCAATTAACAAGGTATTATCAGGGTTACATCAAAGGCTGGTTTGGATGCCATCGGAGCATCAAGGATTGGTCAGTCCTTGCTCATCCCCGAAATCTACTGACTCCATGATCAAAATTAAGGTCCCTATCTATATTTAATTATCTCTTCCCCGAGAGGGTGAAGGTTCACCGTCATCATATCAGTTTGAAGTTGATTAAATAGGGACAACTATTGTACCCCAAATTTTGACCATCTTTTTATCTGACTTTTAAATTTAGACTAATAATAGAATCAGAGCTCACCAGTCATCTGATATCCCCAATGACCTAAAAAGTCAAAGGAGACCATTTTGACTTTTTTCTAGGAGTTGATTTTAGACTATATATATATATATATATATATATATATATATATATATATATATATATATATATATATATATATATATATATATATATATATATATATATATATATATATATATATATATATATATATATATATATATATATATATATATATATATATATATATATATATATATATATATATATATATATATATATATATATATATATATATATATATATATATATATATATATATATATATATATATATATATATATATATATATATATATATATATATATATATATATATATATATATATATATATATATATATATATATATATATATATATATATATATATATATATATATATATATATATATATATATATATATATATATATATATATATATATATATATATATATATATATATATATATATATATATATATATATATATATATATATATATATATATATATATATATATATATATATATATATATATATATATATATATATATATATATATATATATATATATATATATATATATATATATATATATATATATATATATATATATATATATATATATATATATATATATATATATATATATATATATATATATATATATATATATATATATATATATATATATATATATATATATATATATATATATATATATATATATATATATATATATATATATATATATATATATATATATATATATATATATATATATATATATATATATATATATATATATATATATATATATATATATATATATATATATATATATATATATATATATATATATATATATATATATATATATATATATATATATATATATATATATATATATATATATATATATATATATATATATATATATATATATATATATATATATATATATATATATATATATATATATATATATATATATATATATATATATATATATATATATATATATATATATATATATATATAATGTTAGTTTGGCTAGTTAAAATGATATTTTGAATTGTTTATGTATAATAGCTTTCTAGACATAGGTTATTCAATAATTGGTTTGAAAGCAATTTTGAAATACTATATTAATAATTTTATTATTATTATAATTATTTAAGATTTTAATGGTTATTAATCATTAAGGGTTAATTTATTTGATTAAGTAATTATAAAAAATATCGGAAATTAATCTTGTTGTTGATTTGCCGGATATGGGGATTCAAATATTTGTTGTTGTCTTGATGATGATAATGACCAAATATCTTCAGTGTTAAAAACAAATTTTCGTTATTTTTTGCTGTTGAGACCCTTCGAGTGGGTTTACGGTGAAGATGCCCACGTGGACTGTTGTTGTTTTTTTTGTCCATACTCTATTTTGGGAATTGTTGACTTTATGATGACAGAATTGGAAACTTGGACTTTGACCTATAAAATTGACTTTGCCCTTTTTCTTCTAGTTGCGAAAAAACTTTAAAACTAATAAAAACAAATGCCCCCTTGATGTTGCTAAGCCATAAAAATAATTGTCCCTAATTTTTTGAAAGCTGGCAGCGACTCTGGTTGTTGCCCTTCCGTCCCGGTCCGATGATGACATTTTTCTGAGGGTTGAGGAAAAGCAAATAAAAAAACCTTTACTCCTAAAAAAACTTGTATTAACCACTTTTCACTGTGCAGGTTCGGTATGCGACGAAGACGAAGACCAAAGTTTGAAGATCCATGAAGTTAGAAGTCCTAGGATTTAGTCTTAGAAATTCATGTAATCCAACAATCTTGTACCCAAAAAGTAGCTTGTAGTTCAATCTTGTAATAAAATGCGACCCACTTTGATTAATGAATAAAATGTTTATGATCAGAAAAGTCTCGATTACGAACTTTTACTTCTCGCCTTCGAACATTTAAATAAACCGAAAACGTCTGGTCGAATTTGAGAAATATCCCTCAATACGCTTAAAGCATCATAACTTCGCCTTGATCTTGGTTTGCAAATTAAAACAGTTTGCAGATGATAGTTGGAACGCTTCAACCAAATAGGACTTAACCATCGTCGTATGAACCATGATAAGCCCAAAATATATTGTTTATTCGACTCGATTTGCGCATGTTATTTAGGATTTTATTTCCGTTTTCTTGTATTATGCCTCTGTTTAATTTCTTTTTCAGGTTTTTGTATTTTCAAAGCTACTCGATAGGAAATGAAGAAAAACGAGCTAAAAGACCAACATTTTGAGGAATTGTACACATGGCTTCAACCATGGCGGGCGCCATAGGGGATACCACACATTGGATAGAAGACAACTGTTGAAAACTGCCACGTCTCCCATTCCTTTCCACCCTAGTTCATATGGCGGGCGCCACCTTCACAATCTTGTTTCCCTCCCAAAAGGAGTTGGGGGGCATTCTTGTCCTTACCTGTACTTTCCTACCACTATAAATAGAGGAGTTTTGTCTAATTTCTAATCATCCAAACTTAGTTACAGAACTCAAGCCATAAATTTCACCTAGTGTAAAGTGATAAACTTCTCACATCGAGGGGTTATCACACTGTTTAATCAAGTCTGTAATCGGGTTTGGAGCACTTGGGTAGAAGTTAGTCTTGCCGCCATTTTATTTCTGTCATTTACTTCCAGTTGTACCAAGATTTAAAGCCTCTCGTTTAGAGAAGGTTTCTGTTTAATTATCGCCCTTTTATTTATCCGCTGTTATTTCTCGCACCGCTTTTATTTCTCGCACCGTTTATTTATCGCACCCTTTACCGCACTTTATCTATTTTTCCCGCACTTTATTTACTCGCATTTATTTACCATGTCTATTTACTTTACCATGTCCGGCTAAATCTTAAAGGCTAGGATGCAAGGATTGTAGTTATAATAGTGTTCCATACGGCTGTCGATAGAATTACTTAGGGGTTATTTTGACTTTTAACACTTATTTTATGTACTTAAAATTTGTTGGGTAAGATCAAAAGTCGTCCAACCTTTAGATAAATTTGGTTAGTTTTAATTGTTCAAAGGAAGCGAAAGTGCTTAGCTCAGTTAATTAGGAATCTTTAATGTTTAAGAAAACCGATTTTAAAACTATTTCCTGACGTGTTTATGGATTTAAGGTCCGGTTCGCAAGAACCTCTTTTTGTTAGAAATTCCAGGGCAAAATACTTTTCAACTAAGTTAAGAAACTATATTTCTTAAAAATAGGTTTATTAATCCTAACGCAATACCCGCCTTTTTATAAGTGACAATAAGAGGGATCGGTTAGGGATAAACTCGATTCTGAATACGCGAAAGCGACAGTTCCTGTTAAATTAGTTCTTTTCATGAGTAGAAAACATTACCCCATAAGGAATTCTATTTATACACATTTGGAATACTACGTAGCTATGTGAATTGCATATATGCCTGTTGTTTTATTATTGAATTTATTTCCGCACTTTACTTTTATTTCGCACAAATCAACCTTTTATTTGACTTACCTTAGATAAACACTGTAATACTAGCGAACAATTGATTTCCGTTTGGTCTATGTGGGATCGATAATCTTTTATATCACTCTGACGTTATTCGTGCACTTGCGAATCGAGCATCAAGTTTTTGGCGCCATTGTCGGGGACCAATTACGTCAAAATTTCGTATCCTATTGTTACATCGTCTAGACTAAGGTTTTACCCAGCGGTCAATGTGAAGAACTCGCAACACCGATACCCTTATAGATCCTTTAGAGGAACCTGAAGACCGTAACCAAAGACCCCTTAAGGATTTCGCCCAACCATCCAATGATGAACCTAGTTCTAGTATTGTGAACCCCAATATTCTTGCACACAATTTCGAGCTAAAACCTTCTCTATTACAATTAGTGCAACAGAACCAGTTCGTGAGACTCGCTACCGAGAACCCGAACCAACATTTAAAAACCCTTATTCAATTAGCTAACACTTTTAAAACCAATGGTGCTACCCCTGAGACGATCCGGTTAAGATTATTTCCCTTTTCCCTTAGAGACAAATCCCTTACCTGGTTAGATTCCCTTCCAGCCAATTGTATAACAACCTGGGAAGACCTTAGGAGAGTTTTCCTCACTAGATATTTTCCCCTGAGGAAAACTGCCGTTCTTAGAAACCAAATAACCAGATTTACCCAAAACCAAGGTGAATCACTCTTCGACCTGTGGAGAATATGTCCACACCGTGGCCTAGAATCATGGCTAATCATTCACACCTTCTATAATGGACTTCATTATAACACAAAGATGACCATCAACGCTGCCGCATGTGGCGCTCTGATGAATAAACCTTACCCTAAAGCTTGCGCTCTCATCGAGGATATGGCTCAAAACCATTGTTAATGGGGGATAGAGCGAGCAACGATGGAGAAGAGAGAAGCCCAAGGAGGAATACATAAGATAAGTTCTATAGACATGATGCAAGCCAAAATGGACGCTTTAGCCCTTAAAGTCGAACATATGTGCGTATAACCAGGAGCTGCAGCAGCAGTCTCAACTGAGTGCAAACTATGTGGAGCCAAAGGACACCAATCGGCAGAATGTAATCTGCTGAACGAAACTCATTCAGGAGAGGTCAACTATACCCAATAAAACCCATTTTCAAACACTTATAACCTTGGATGGAAGAATCACCCAAACTTTTCCTACAAAAATAATAACCCTATCCAAAACCCTGCACCTCCAAGACCATCCGGTTTTCAAGCTCAAAGATAAAACCCGCCTATGCAAGCTGTGCAACCTAAGCCAAACCTTGAGAGAATCATGGAAAACTTCATAACGGCTCAGACCTAGCAAAACAAAGAATTACTAAACCAAAACATTCATGTAAACAAATTAATTACCCAGTTAGGAACCAAAGTAGACCAAATAGTCACCCACAATAAGATGCTTGAAACCCAGATCTCTCAAATAGCTTTAAAGCAAGCTCCTGAGACCACACCCGGAGGACAATTCCCTGGACAACCTCAACAAAACCCCCGAGGGCAAGTCAATGCAATCACCCTACGGAGTGGGACCGCTTACGATGAACCAGTTAACCCGACATTGAGCGAACCCAAGACTCCTAAGGAAATCATGGTACCCACAAGCGAAGTAGAGGAACCAATAGGATCTGAAAAGCAGAAGGATAAGGACAAAACCAACGAATCACCTCCACCATATAAACCTCTCATACCCTATCCACAAAGACTAAAACAAACCAAGATCAATGACCAATATCAGAAATTCATTAAAGTCATAGAGAAACTTCACATGGAGATCCCTTTCACAGAAGCCATTAGCCAAATACCGTCATATGCAAAGTTCCTCAAAGACATCCTTACCAATAAACGTAGACTTGACAATCCAAAACCTTTAGAATGCAATTCCATTTCTAAAAATAAACTTGCCAAGAAGGAGAAAGATCCTGGAAATTTCTCCATACCTTGTATTTTGGGGAGTCATGTCATCAATAAAGCTTTTTTAGACTTAGGAGCTAGTGTAAGCCTCATGCCTCTGGAAGTTTTTGAAAGGTTAAAACTAGGAGAATTACAACCTACGAAGATGTCACTTCAATTAGTCGACAGATCCATCAAATATTCGGTTGGCATATTGGAAGACGTCCCCGTTAGGATCGGTCAATTGTTCATCCCGGCCAATTTTGTTGTCATGGACATTAAAGAAGATGATGACATTCCAATCCTCCTAGGCAGACCATTCTTATCAACCGCTGGAGCCATAATAGATGTCAAGAGAGGGAAGTTGACTTTTAAGGTAGGTGACGAAAAGATAGAATTCATTATGTCGAAGTTTCTTATGGCACCAGAATTAGGAGATGCATGTTATGCCATAGACATCATCGATGAATGTGTTAGAGAGCTAGAATTAGAAGAAACCATCAAACTACCTTCAACCATCATAAAGGAAGATGATGGATTTATAAAACCCTACATCGATGATAACCTATACGAATGTTTATCCCTTACCCCAGATCCTATACCATTCCCTAAGAAACCAGCTTTAGAACTTAAGGAGCTACCTAAGAATCTAAGATACGAGTTCTTGGACGAGGAAATGAACCGTCCAGTTATAGTCAGTGCTACCTTAAATCAGGGAGAAACAAACCAACTCTTATTTGTATTACGCAAATATCCCTCTGCCTTAGGATACAACATCTCTGATCTAAAAGGTATAAGTCCATATGTGTGCATGCACCGGATCTCACTTGAGGAAGACTCAAAACCCTCCAGAGAACATCAGAGAAGGATAAACCCTATAATGAGTGATGTTGTAAAAAAGGAAGTTCTCAAGTTACTAGAAGTGGGTATAATTTATCAGATCTCAGATAGTAAGTGGGCGAGCCCTGTGCATGTAGTACCTAAAAAGGGAGGCATCACAGTCGTGCAGAACGAAATAGGAGAACATGTAGCAAAACGGATAAAAGGAGGATGGCGTATGTGTATAGATTATAGGAAATTAAACAAAGCTATTAGAAAAGACCATTTTCCCTTACCATTTATAGACCAAATGATGAAACGTTTGGCCAACTCCTATTTTTCCTATCTGGATGGATATTCAGGATTTTTCTAAATCCCGATACATCCAGAAGATCAAGAGAAAACCACCTTCACATGCCCTTATGGAACTTTCGCCTACAGACGAATGCCTTTCGGTCTCTGTAATGCATCAACAACCTTCCAGCGTTGCATGATAGCAATCTTCACCGATTACCTTGATGGAATTATGGAAGTATTCATGGATGACTTCTCGGTGTGCGGATTTGATTTCAACAACTGTCTCGCTAACCTTGAGAAAATCCTGAAAAGATGCGTTGACGTCAACCTGGTATTGAACTGGGAGAAATGTTAAAATAGATAAAGCCAAAATAGAAGTGATTGAAAACCTTAAACCCCCTAACAATGTCAGAGAAGTCTGAAGCTTTCTTGGACACGCTGGTTTCTATCGGCGTTTTATTAAAGACTTCTCTAAAATAACTAAACCTTTAACCGGCCTCCTGATGAAAGATATCAAGTTTAACTTTGACGAAAAATGCCTTGAGACATTCAACTTTCTAAAACAAGCATTGATCTCAGCACCCACTATCCAACCTCTTGATTGGGATGAACCATTCGAAATCATGTGTGACGCTAGCGACTACCCTGTAGGAGTTGTTCTAGGGCAAAGAAAGGATAAGAAATTACATGTTATATACTATGCTAGTAGAAACCTAGACGTTGCTCAAATTAACTACGCTACCACTGAGAAAGAACTTCTTGCCGTAGTTTTTGCTATGGATAAATTTTGATCCTATCTGGTAAGAGCCAAAATTATAGTTTATACAGATCATGCTGCCATCCGTTACTTATTAAGCAAGAAGGATTCCAAACCTAGGTTACTTTGGTGGATCCTCTTATTACAAGAGTTTGATTTTGATATTAGAGACAAGAAAGGCACGGAAAATGTAGTTGCCGACCACCTTTCTAGGCTTGAGTACCTAAAACCAGACCCACTCCCTATTAACGATGATTTTACCTATGACAGTTAATCGCTAGGATAGAAGCCGTAGAAGAAAGCAACCTAGAACCTTCTAAGAACCCTGAGAGATCTCTGGCAGTAAGCAACGTACCTTGGTACGCAGATTTTGTAAATTACGTAGCCACCGATATCATACCCTCTGATTTTAATTACCAGCAGAGAAAGAAGTTATTTAACGATGTAAGACACTTCTATTGGGACGAACCGCTCCTTTTTAAAAGAGCCACAAACGGTATTTTCCGTCGTTGCATCCCAGAAGAAGAAGTAAGAAAGATAATAGAACACTGCCACTCTGCACCTTATGGAGGACACTCTAGCACATCCAAAACTCACGGCAAGATCCTTATAGCAGGCCTGTTTTGGCCAACAATGTGGTGTGATACACACACCTATATAATCAAATGCGACTGGTGCCAGCGCACTAGAAACATCTCAAGACGTGACGAAATGCCTTTAAGAAACATTCAAGAGGTGGAACACTTTGATGTTTGGGGCATAGACTTTATGGGACCGTTTTCGTCTTCCTTAGGAAATAAATACATCTTAGTTGCAGTTGATTATGTATCTAAATGGATCTAAGCAATAGCCTTTCCCACCAACGACACACGTGTAGTCATTAAGCTGTTTAAGAATTACATACTCCCTAGGTTCGGAACCCCCTGTCTTGTTATTAGCGATGGTGGATCGCATTTCATATCAAGAATCTTCGAAAAACTTTTAAGAAAATATGGAGTTAAGCATAGGATAGCGACACCTTATCACCCACAGACTAGTGGCCAAGTAGAAGTTTCCAATATAGAAATTAAACAAATCTTAGAAAAAAGGGTCTCTATATCAAGAAAAGATTGGTCTCAAAAGCTGCAAGATGCGCTATGGGCCTATAGAAACACCTTCAAAACCCTTATTGGAACAACTCCTTACCAACTAGTCTATGGAAAATCTTGTCATCTACCCTTTGAATTAGAACACATGGCCTATTGGGCCATAAAAACCCTAAACTTTGACTATTTGACTGTTGGATAAAACTGCGTCCTTGATATACATAAACTAGAAGAACTCTGCCAATCCGCCTACGAGAATGCATTATATATAAAGAAAAGACTAAGGCCTGGCACGATAAGAAGATCGTAGAGAAATATTTTCATATAGGAGACCCTATTCTCCTTTTCAACTCTAGATTACGACTCTTTCCTGGAAAGCTTCGTTCAAGGTGGACAGGTCCCTTTACAGTTACTAAAGTTTTACAATCAGGAGTAGTTGAGATCCAGAACCAGTCATGTAGCCCATTATTGTAAACGGGTAGAGATTAAAATGCTACGAAGGAGGGGACCTTCCTGATGATTACTCCAGCCACACCTTGATTGATCCACCATTGCCTACTTCAACCATATAGGTTCTACTCGTCAAGCTAACAACGTTAAACAAGCGCTGCTTGGGAGGCAACCCACAGTTTTCTTTATTTTCCTTTATCTTCTATTTTATTTTTATTTCATTTTATTTTGTTTTCTTTTATATGTCAACTAACGGTTTATGATGATTGTGCTTTCAGGTCTTGTTCTCTAAGTTTTATTTTTCAGGATGCAACAGCATGATGACATGCATGTCGCCTTTAGAGACGACAAGCAGAGAGAGAGGTACTCAGTTCTTCAACAGCGTCCTATGGAATCGACCCGGTATCCCGATCAGGCCTGCATGGAAGCTCTAGGGATCGAACCCAGCGTACGGTTCCTCTGTCATCAGCTCCAATGGGGCGAATATGCTGACCAGTACAACCAGGCTTACAGGCATCTTACATTGGAGTTTCTCCGCTCATTCCACCATGAGCCATACGCCGGTCAGGACGGGATGGCCACATTCAGACCATTTGGTAAAGAGTATGCGTTCACCCATAAGGGATTCGGCGACCTACTTGGATTTTTGACCACCCCGAATGCTATTCTTGACCTCCTGATGGGCTATTTTTCTGAGTAGAGACATCGACCAGTTCTAGAGAGAGATTACAGGCGGAGGAAGCCTAGATCTATCGACTCAGCTATCTCTGGTCATTCATAACCCGACTATGAGGTATTTTCAGATGACTCTGGCTCACACCTTTCTTGAAAAGGAGGACTCTGACATGCATGTTAGTGAGGAAGAGATATTCTTCCTATTCTGCGCAAATAGGTTACGCCCAGTGGCGTGTGGGAACTTCTTGCTGCATAATCTCGAGGGTATAGCTAGATCCTCTGAAGGGGTTATTCATGTGGGAGGCACCGTCACTCATATAGCCATTGCATTGGGACTCACCAGCCAGTTACTGCATCTGACTTCGTATTATGGATACACCGTGTTGGACATTGATTTCTGTTTGGACAGAGGGATGATGAGGAGAGCATCCTTTCATCCTAATTATTTCAGACTTCTGATTGACTACTAGACTGTCCACTATTTTACATCACCTGGCCCAGTTGTGACCAGTGTACGCGATCCTTCAAATTGGAGTTACGCATTAGAAGGCTATGGAGAGACGATCGATGAGCCACATACACCGCCCTCAGCAGAATACCATCCTTCACCACCATCTCCAACGATGACAGTGTATTCGATTAATCATGCATTGCGAAGGACCGACTTGCACACCCAGATAGCAACACTGCGCATAGAGATAGTTCGACTCCAGTAGACTGTAGTCGATCTCACCTTACAGGTTCAGATATTAGACATGACCCATGCAATTGAAGCAGACATTTTGTATCAGGAGATCTCGGATGTGCATAGAGAGCTCCACTCACTCCGTCATCCCGATCAGTCAGAGGAGCAGCCAGCTTCTTGATGACACTATTTCATTACTTTTTATTATTTTCCTTATTTCCACTTTCATTTACAGACTTATTGCATTCGTTTACGTTTTTATTTCATTTATATGTTTGTGACGATTGCTATTTCCTGCAATTTACGTTAATTTTAGTTTTTATGTTTTCTAATTTTTTATGTCGAAATAAGGAAAAAGAAAAATATATATACAGAAAAAATTAGTGTGCTAGGACAAGTGATCTCTACTGCCAGCACACCCCAAAAATCAAGAAGGAGCACCAAGGCCCAAACAAAGCACAAAAATCCGGCCCAACCACCTTCAACAAGGATGGCGCCCGACATATAGTCCATGGCGCCCGCCATGGGGTCTGGGCTATATGCGGGGTAGAAGTTACAAAACCTCCATTTTCACATCCAAAACCCCCCAAAACTCCAATTTTGGTCACACGAAAATCTCCCCCAAAGCACCAAAAGTTCCTAATTTCATCGTCCACTCACCAACCCATTAACCATTCCAACTTCCATTTTCACTTTCCTTCACCAAAATCCATCAAAAACCCATTTTTACAAAACTTCAAAAAAATACCCATTTTTCACTCATCTTCCATCTCAAGAGTTCATCCATGGAACACGAAGGTTACATTTTGCGTCAAGGGAAGCCCGGAGAAAGACAACGAAAAATTCTCGACAAATTGCAAAGCTGGGACATTGCTTTGACACGGTACGTGGATGACAACTGTCTGTATTCTTTAGGTATTTACCATAGCATTTATCACTTGTTAGACACTTTAGGACTGCATGAAATATTTTCCAGGCGTGATCCTACTTTTGAGAGGCTGACCAGGGAATTCTTGAGTTCCCTGATTTATGTTGTCAAACCCGACACTGCTAGTATCGTCGACACAATATAGTTCCGAATGTTTAATGTGGAATATGCTTTTAGTACCGACGAATTCGCGGAGAGGCTAGGACTGCCATTTGGTAATTATGCTATTTGTGAAGCACCTTTGGATTCCGATTGGACTGTGGAGGCATTTTCCTTTTGGCATAGGCTGTCGAATTTTACTATTACATCTTTCGAAGGAATACTTGCCTCTAGGATCCATAACCCGGCCATCCGCGTATTTCGCTACATGTTAGCCTGTATTATCTTTGGTCGAGAGAATCCAAATAAAGTAAACGTAAAAGAGTTACTATTTTTACAGGGGTGCCTCACAAATAGGAGATTTAATGTGGTTCCGTTCATGATTGCCCATATGAATGCCTCAATCAAGGGCACTGGGACCATTTCCTTCGGAGGACTTATTACGTCCATTGCAAATGCTCTAAACCTAGATGCTGAGATAGCCACTTTAGAACCTCTTCCTCCTCGCACAATTAATTTGAAATTTTTAAAAGATATGAAACTGTGCAAAGTCAGGAAGGAAGGGGGCTTTGAGATTATGATCCATGAAAGGGCTATCCTATCTATCGTTTTTCCTTGCACTAGACGCACAAATGTGACTATCGAGAGGAACTGGACCTACGATTTAGATGCACCACCATTTACAGGTCCAGTGCCTCCAAATATTCCTGTTGGTGAGGCGATGATACTGATGACGAGTATGACCGGCGAGAGTGATCTCCCGATCATCCTATGCACCACCATTTACAAGTGCAGTGCCTTCAAATACCACAGACACACATTGCATCGTCTTCCTCTTACCATTCTACAGGAACCCCTCCTGGTTTTTATATATCTGAGTAGATGTGGCGAGACCAGTTAGCCAGGGAGGAGAGACGCGATAACTTGCTCACCACCATTCAACAACAATTAACTGAGAATATGAGATTCATGTAAGAGTCTCAGCAACAGATGAGCCAGTCCATCTCGTTTCCCTTCCAAAAGGAGTTGGGGGCATTCTTGTCCTTACCTGTACTTTCCTACCATTATAATTAGAGGAGTTATGTCTCATTTCTAATCATCCAAGCTTATTTACAGAACTTAAGCCATGAATTTCACCTATTGTAAAGTGATAAACTTCTCACATCGAGGCGTTATCACAATGTTTAATCGAGTTTATAATCGGGTTTGGAGCACTTGGGTAGAAGTTAATCTTGCCGCCATTTTATTTCTGTCATTTACTTCCAGTTGTACCAAGATTTAAAGCCTCTCGTTTAGAGCAGGTTTCTGTTTAATTATCGCCCTTTTATTTATCCGCTGTTATTTCTCGCATCGTTTATTTATCGTAACCTTTACTGCACTTTATCTATTTTTCCCGCACTTTATTTACTCGCATTTATTTACCCTGTATATTTACTTTACCATGTCCGGCTAAATCTTAAAGGCTAGGATGCAAGGATTGTAGTTATAATAGTATTCCATATGGCTGTCGATAGAATTACTTAGGGGTTATTTTGAATTTTAACACTTATTTTCTGTACATAAAATCTGTTGGGTAAGATCGAAAGTCGTCCAACCTTTAGATAAATTTGGTTAGTTTTAACTGTTCAAAGGAAGCGAAAGTGCTTAGCTTAGTTAATTAGGAATCTTTAATGTTTAAGAAAACTGATTTTAAAACTGTTTCCGGACGCGTTTATGGATTTAAGTTCCAGTTCGCAAGAACCTCTTTTTTTTAGAAATTCTAGGTCAAAATACTTTTCAACTAAGTTAAGAAACTATATTTCTTAAAAATAGGTTTATTAATCCTAATGCAATACGCTCCTTTTTATAAGTGACAATTAGAGGAATCGATTAGGGATAAACTCGGTTCTGAATACACGAAAGCGACAAATTCGCAAGTGCACGAATAACATCAGAGTAATATAAAAGATTATCAATCCCACAGAGACCAAAAGTCAATCAATTGTTCGCTAGTGTTACGGTGTTTATCTAAGGCAAGTCAAATAAAAGGTTGAGTTGTGCGAAATAAAAGTAAAGTACGGAAATAAATTCAATAACAAAACAACAGGCATAGATGCAATTCACATAGCTACATAGTGTTCCAAATGTGTACAAATAGAATGCCTTATAGGGTAATGTTTTCTACTCATGAAAAGAACTAATTTAACGGGAACTGTCGCTTTCGCGTATTCAAAACCGAGTTTATCCCTAATCGATCCCTCTTATTGTCACTTATAAAAAGGCGGGTATTGCGTTAGGATTAATAAATCTATTTTTAGAAAATATAGTTTCTTAACTTAGTTGAAAAGTATTTTGACCTGGAATTTCTAACAAAAAGAGGTTCTTGTGAACCGGTGTTTAAATCCATAAACGCGTCCTGAAACAGTTTTAAAATCGGTTTTCTTAAACATTAAAGATTCCTAATTAACTGAGCTAACCGCTTTCGCTTCCTTTGAACAGCTAAAACTAACCAAATTTATCTAAAGGTTGGACGACTTTCGATCTTAACCAACAGATTTTAAGTATAGAAAATAAGTGTTAAAATTCAAAATAACCCCTAAGTAATTCTATCGACAGCCGTATGGAATACTATTATAACTACAATCCTTGCATCCTAGCCTTTAAGATTTAGCCGGACATGGTAAAGTAAATAGGCATGGTAAATAAATGCGAGTAAATAAAGTGCGGGAAAAATAGATAAAGTGCGGTAAAGGGTGCGATAAATAAACGGTGCGAGAAATAAAAGCGGTGCGAGAAATAACAGCGGATAAATAAAAGAGCGATAAATAAACAGAAACCTACTCTAAACGAGAGGCTTTAAATCTTGGTACAACTGGAAGTAAATGACAGAAATAAAATGGCCGCAGGATTAACTTCTACCCAAGTGCTCCAAACCCGATTATAAACTCGATTAAACAGTGTGATAACCCCTTGATGTGAGAAGTTTATCACTTTACAATAGGTGAAGTTTATGGCTTGAGTTCTGTAACTAATTTGATAGGCCCAAAATATACTATTTATTCGAATCGATTTGCGCATGTTATTTAGGATTTTATTTTTGTTTTCTTGTATTATGCCTCTGTTTTATTTCTTTTTCAAGTTTTTGTATTTTCAAAGCTACTCGAGAGGAAATGAAGAAAAACGAGCTAAAAGACCAACATTTTGAGGAATTGTACACATGGCTTCCATCATGGTGTGCGCCATAGGGGATGCCACATATTGGATAGAAGACAACTGCTGACAACGGCCACGTCTCCCACTCCTTTCCACCCTAGTTCATGTGGCGGGCGCCATATTTTCCTGCATTTTTCATTTCTTTTATCCATTTTTTAGTTTATTTCCCTTCTTATTTTTCTTTTCGTTTTTAGGACACACATGTGCTTAACGAGTCATTTGCAGTATACCTTTATTCCCTCATTACTTTTCCCCACCAAAAATTCTATTGATAAAAAGTGTACTATCCTGAAAAAAATTTGGACTTTGAAGCAAGTTCGAGTTAGGATGCGGATGATTTGGAAAATTCTCTTTGAAACATCAGTATCATTATAACACCTTAGGCTTCGCGATTGTAGAAATCAACCCCAATACCCTACCTACCATGGCCTTCATAAAAATGTTCTTAGTAAGTCCTTAGTAGTTTATCTTACCAGTCAGCTCCGGCCAAAGTGTGATCTAAGTGAAGGACCGATGAAAATATGTGAATGATCGATATGATAAATAAATAAAAAACAAATTGCAACTCGGGTATAGGTAACCCTCACAAGTTAATTTAACCCAAAAAGGTTGTACTTTCGGAAAAAAAGAAGATAAATGATGAATAAGAGCAAGTCAAAATAAAAATCTTCCCATTGATAGTTGGTTCAGAGGTGTTTGGTGCTGACCTCGATAGGGCGGGTTACGGTTCGATCCCCCACAACTATAATAGGGTCAATAAAAGGGGTTACACCAATTTCTGTACCAGAGCCTCATGCTTGATATCAGAATCACCAACCGGTCACTTCACCATGATTCCGTACGGATAACGGGCTTAATGTGATTGCACCTGAAAATTCTGGCCAGCTCACGATGGATGTTCTAACAGAAGTTATAACATCCACTGTGACATTCACTACAGACCTACTATTATGCAGTAATTATAAAGCAGTAAATAACACAGTTGGTTGTTGACCCAGTTCAGTGCAACACACTTACATCTGGGGGCTACCAAGCCAGGGAGAAATTTCACTATCAGTAGAATTAATTCAGAGTCAAATCTCCAGTTTGCACTCCTCACTTAAGACCTATCCAATGACAATTTAACCTAGAGACACTCTAGACCTGAGTATACCCTTTCACTCCCTACAATCACACAACAGTGATATCCAAAACACTTTCAGATTAAACAGTAGTATGAAGAGACACTTCAACTACACACACCTTGATCTTGCTTCAAAGCTTTGATCAAGTGACACACACTCTTGCTTAATAGCTTCGAGTGGTACACAGCCTAGAAACTACCTAACCAATGCAATCAACAGTTGCGTGGATTACAAGTGTTCCTAAGACACAATCGTGAAGGACAACCTCTTCACTTCTAAACCACTATGGTGATTTCTCTGTTCCTCTATCTTCAACAGCTGCCTTCTAGGATTGCTTCTCCTGTTATTTATAGCAGCAGATCAGTCCTTGGGGCTGGGCGCATAAGTTAGGTTTTATCCATTATAAAACCTCTCTTCAGTATTCTGCATGTTTGCCACTTTAATCGGGTACATATTAGTTCCCCTAGGGCGTCTAAAATGTCTCCTGCATTCCAGCTTGAGCTTCTGATTTGTTTCCTGAGTTCTAGCTACCAGAATAACAAACCTCCACTTGATGTCATACGACCTATGTCATAACATTGAGTATGACATCCAGCTTAACTTATAGTTAGCTTAGTTAACTTATCCTGCACAGTCCATATTATGAATGTATCAACATCAGACATGACATTCATACATGGACTAATATTTTGCCACACAATGCAGCCAATCAAGAGCACTTATAAACTCCCCCTTTGGCAAATTTTTGGTTAAAACACTTTGTACTTACACCAGAGATTTACACACAGCAGAAGACTTAACATAGGTTCTGTCATGCAGGTAAGTCACTTGCTGCTCAAGCTCTCAGACTTCTCACAGTTGGCTTTCAGCCCTCTTAAAACTTACTTTGTTAGCCACCTGCTAGTTATCACTACAGGTGTCATTCTTTGCTGAGTGAGTAAACACAGAGTTACTCCCCCTCAAATGTTGCACATCAGTTGAACACTTCTTCAGCAAACAGCCTGTAGTCACACATATGAATCTAGCCTGCTCTGGATGTTATGACCTTCATGATAACATTCTGAGGTCACACAGTTGTGCTACTCCCCCTGAAGGGATGCACTATGCTAAGGGATGCACTATGCTTTTATTCTGCTCCTACACATAGTTCCTAGTTCTAGCATACATGGCATACATATCATATCAATAACAGCCCAAACAGCTGTTATCACACACACATCTCATTAGCAGCACATGTGGTTACATGTGGTTACCACTGCAAATGTACCAAGCACAGCTCATGGTCGTCTTGTTCTTCCACCTGCTGTTACTACCACTACCACATAACCTGTGGTACTCATATTGGTTATCAACCAATTCTTCCATCTGCTTTACCTGCTCATGTTTTTATCTAACACTCTCTCCCCCTTTTTAGCCACAAATTAAGATCCAACTAACACATAGCATAGATCATAAAATGTACCAATACATATGTTTGGAGTTACATTACAAAACTGCTCATAGAGAGCATCACAAAATATTCATGCTTGAGCAAAGAAAAATTGAACAGCAACACACTTCATCACCAGCAGCAGTCTGAGGCACATACCCAATTCTCAATTTTCTTCAGCAGAGGAAGAACTGGAGTCACTGCTATCCAAGTCTGAGAGAGCGATGTCTTGGTTTCCATCATACGAGTCTTCTTCTGGAAGATCCTCATCTGGACCCCGACGAGCCAGGGGCACGCTGAAGCCCTTAACAAGCAATCCTTTCCTGATGATATTGTCAGTAATTTCCCCCATGGATTTATTCACATAAGTTGTGCCTTCCCTGTTCATAATTCTCCTCAAATCTTCTTCAGTGGGAGGGGGATACTTGTGGTTTGGTTTCTCAGCTGAGGGAGGTGGATCTTTGGTAAATTTGGGAGGGGACTTAGGCGAAGATCCTTCATGATGTGAGGCCATGTTGTTGTCGAGACTGAGGGTCTGGAAGAGATGATGAACGGTAATGGGGGCAGAGAGGCACGTTTGTGTGGGATGGAGAGTTTTGTTGTTCAAAGACTTTGACTGCATTGAAATCCTAAAACTCTCTCATGCCATTAATTGCTATGCATCCTCATACTTGCAGATACCCAACTTCCCTCTAAGATTTTCAAATTGGGCAGCATCTAGAGCCTTTGTAAAGATGTCAGCTAGCTGTAGCTCAGTGGACACATGCTCCAAGGAAATCACTTTGTCTTCCACAAGGTCTCTTATGAAGTAATGCCTTATATCAATGTGCTTGGTTCTGCTGTGTTGGATCGAGTTTTTGGAAATGTTAATAACACTAAGATTGTCACATTATAATGTCATGACATCCTGAGTGACATTGTATTCAGTTAACATTTGCTTCATCCAGACCAGTTGAGAACACCTGCTACTAGCTGCAATGTATTCAGCTTCAGCAGTGGATAATGAGACACAATTTTGCTTCTTGTTGAACCAGGATATTAGGTTGTTACCTAAGAAGAAACATCCACCAGATGTGTTTTTTCTATCATCAGCACTGCCATCCCAATCTGCATCACAATAACTACACAAAATAGGGGTACACCCATGAGAGTAGAGTATGCCATAGTCACAGGTTCCATTCACATATTTGAGAATCCTTTTTACTTGGTTCATGTGACTAACTTTAGGATCTGCTTGATATCTAGAACATACCCCAACAGCAAATGCAATGTCTGGTCTGCTGGCTGTTAGATATAGTAGGCTTCCAAACATGCTTCTTTATAGCCTTTGATCAACACTAGTACCATTTTCATCTCTGGTCAACTTTAGATGAGTGGGGGCAGGTGTTCTCTTGTGACTGGCATTGTCCATCCCAAACTTTTTTACTATATTTTTGGTGTATTTACTTTGGGAGAGGAAGACAGAATCTTCCATTTGCTTGACCTGTAGCCCAAGAAAATATGTCAATTCTCCACACATGCTCATTTCAAATTCAGACTGCATGTGACTGACAAATTGCTTCACCATCCTTTCTGACACTCCACCAAACACTATGTCATCTACATAGATATGAGCTATCATGATTTCTTCACCTTCATTTTTCACAAACAGAGTCTTATCAATTCCTGTTGCACCCCAAAATTTGACCAACCAGTTCCCACATCTGGTTTATGTTTCGACGCATTTTTGCATTCGCGTTCGCATACCGTATACATTGCATTTTCTCGGTCATATTGATTTTATCGGGATCACAACCCTGTTTCCACATTTCAGGCGATTCATACCAGTTCGGATGATCGGAGTTTCATTTTTGGGAAGTCGTGCGCTTCCCGATGTTTTCAGCTTGCGCTGTTGTTTTTGAGGACGTCTCGGTGTCCGGTTTTTGCCGCGTATTTCGATCTGGTCTCGCGGTCTCTTTTAATTGAGTTAATTGCTTTTATTGCGTTTTTAGACATTAATAGATTTTTAGGATTTATTGGAATTAATAGATGTTTAAATAAGTTTTATAATAGGTTTTAATGGTTTTAGAATATTATAATCTTTTTCTATAAATTTAATAGATTTTAAGTAGATATTAGTCTTAGATTTTAATAGGATAATAATAAATATTAGAATAATAGTTTTCTATGGAATAAATAGATATAAATTTTTATTAGTTTTATAGTTTTAAATAGAATTAATAGAATAATAGATTTTTAATAGAGTTTTATTAGGATATTAGATTTTAGTTTTTAATAAATAGCGTTATAGATTTTAATATGGAATTTAAATAGTTTTTTAGATTAATTGGATAGGGTTTAATACAGAATTTATTAGTGTAGATTTTAATTGTTTTGTTTTAATATATGTTCTTTTAATATAGTTTACTAATTAGGTTAGTTAACCATCAGCTTTATTAGTTAGATTTTATTAAGTATGCTTCAATTAATTTTCGTGTTAATCAGCATTAATCATTGTATTTTCGTTTTCATTTAATCATGTTCATTAGTCTGAGTAATGGGCCAGATGTCCAATTCGTAGGGCCCAACAAAAGTCCAACGCCACTTGTTAGTATATAAGCAAGCCACACGTTGCTTTCTCTCACACACACATCATTTTCCACTCACATGTTTCTGGCCACCTCACATTTTCATTATCTCTCTCCCAGCCACTTGGCACTCTACCTCTCACTCTCCAGGCCACGTGTCCCATTTCCCTCTCTCACCCTCTGCATGCTCGCCAGCACACACTCCACTAACTCCCTTCACCGGAAGCCATGCAGCCACCGCCGGTAGGCCACCGGAAACTGTAACTGCTCACCAGAGCCACCCTAACAGCCACCGGAAGTTCAACAACTCGCCGGAATCTTCAAGCTCACCGGAAACTACATTTTTTTCACCACAATCTCCATACGAGTACTTTGTTTCCAGAAAATCTCATCCAACATCTTTCACCAACATCCACCGGAAATTCATCAGATCCTCCTAACATTTTCCAGAAGATCTTCATTGATCTTCATGAAACATTCAAACGCCGTGAACATCAAGAACGTTCAACTTCAATCATATCCAGATTTCATCAGATTTTAAGATCTCCACAAATCTTCAAGCACCATCAACATCGTTCATCCGTTTTGATTTTCAAACATCATCGATCTTCAATCAAACGTTCAAGAAGGTTTCTAGAATACTTCATGAACTTCACCGAGTCATCAGTAATCCTCAAAGATCTGTTCAAGACTTCCTCAAGATCTTCATCAACATGCATGTTCATCGCTCAGTAGATCCTTCAAGATCCGTCCACGAACATTTGTAGTTCATCAAGGCATTTCCAGATTTTCCATCTTTAGCGAGTAATCTTCGTATAATCTTCAATCCGTCATGAGTTTCTCCAGATATCACCGCCAGACTTCATCGTTCATAAAGCTCCATTAATATTCATCGCACCTTTAGAATTTTCTTTGAACTAGTTGTTGCCAGATTATGCTAGTTTGTTGTTTCTTTGGTTCGTTATTTTGTTTTTTGTATGATTCAAAACGAGTTGAGCTTGATGTTAGAAAGGTGTTGTGAGAGGGAGTTTGTGAGGGAGACAGAGAGATTGAACGAGGGAGAGTGTGGAGAGAGAGGGGAACGGCGCAGAATGTTGATGAACAGTGTTTGAGAATTGGATAGAGTATTAGGGTTTTGGCTTGTCTGAAGAAGGTTGATACGTGGGTGTGGTCTTGGGCCTCTAAGCCCAATTACATTTGCCCCCCGGTTCCATAATGCTTTTCCTTTTTTTATGCTGATAGCGTTTTTTATTGGTGCTGCCATTGAGCTTTGCCCAACATTTTTCAGTTAGCCCACCTCCCCGTTTTTTTGTTAAACCCCCTCCCTCCGTTTTTTTGCAGCAAGTGGCTGTTGGGCTGGGCCATTGCTGTTTTTTTACTAATTTTAACATCCCTTGTAATATTACACTCTCCCCCTGCACTTTTATTTTCTTTTAATCTTTTTTAATGTATTTAATTGTAATGCTATTTAGGACTAGTTTAATATTTTGTTTAGAATATTATAATTCATAGAATAGAATTTTTAGGTATATTTTCTTTTAGGAATTTTTAGTTTTAATTTTCTTTTAGGATATTACTTTTAATTCATATTTTAGCATAGGGATTTACCTTGTAATTTTTAATTGCATACTCTCGTAATATTTTCTTTTTAGGATATAGTTTCCTTATGAGATTATTTTTTCCATTTCTTAGGAGTAGACTTTTATTTCCATTTGTTAGTGGATTTGTCTCCTATTTTCTCTCCTATTTTCGTTTCTATCTGATTTTATTCTCGATTTTATTGTTGGCTGGCCGTGTGACACGATTCAATTGGAGAATGATTTTCGATATCATTTCTCTATCTTGTCTTTGACACGGACATTAATACGCTACCTCTTAGAGTTCGATTTCTCGTATAAGTCGAACCATGACGGTCTAAGCGTTACATTGGTTCCTGGTTCGAGCGTCCTCATCAAGGATCCAGAGAGGAGAAGATTGGAATGGAGCTTGCGTGCATCTCGAGAGCCAACGGAGCCGCTTCGTTCAACATCATCATCTTATTCAAGTCTTCAGGCAACCGTCGAGTGTTGTGAGCTGTATCGTTAGATACGTAGGAAATGACAGTTGAGGAGTTACTTCTCAATCGTCTAGGATGTCTAGTATGGTACCCTTAGGGTGACATGCGACGCATTCGCTCCTACGCGTTAGGTTCTTGCGTGTGTGTCCCGAGTTCCTTCCCGTTTAGGCGTAGGCCTGCTTCCTCTTTGTTCTCGCCCCCGTGCGATCAAAACCCCTTTTCTCTCGCGTTCAGGCGATTGAGACCCCTTCTCTTGCCCCCTTGCAATCGAGACTCGTTTTCCCGTCGAACTACGCTTGCTCTGATCTCTCGTGCCAGACGAGAGTACGTAGGCATAGGATGCGATATCCTAGCGAGCTCCCTTTTACCTTCTTCCCGTTCCCTATTTTAGCTGTAGTAGGTTGAACTACAACTGCTCTGATTTCTCATACCGAATGAGAATATGTAGGCATAGGATGCGATATCCTAGCGAGCTCCCTTTTACCTTCTTCCTGTTCCCTATTTCAGCTGTAGTAGGTTGAACTACAACTGCTCTGATTTCTCATACCGAATGAGAATATGTAGGCATAGGATGCGATATCCTAGCGAGCACCCTAACAACTAACCTCTCTGTTCTCTCGCTGCCGTGCGATCGAGACTTTCCCACTGACGACTGATGTTTCCCTTTCTCTTGCCCGAGTGCAATCGAGACCAGACCATAGTTCTAGTTCCCGTAGGTCCCCGTACCTCTAAAGCCAACTTAATCTCTCACTCCTGTGTGATCGAGAACACCCTGTCTAGCCGTAGTTAGCCTGAACTACGGCATGCTCTGATTTCTCATACCGAACGAGAATACGTAGGCACGAGATGCGATATCTCGGCGAGCCAATCCCCTGTAGTTTCCCGAACTACGTTGACTCTGACTTTCTCTCTTGAGAATACGTAGGCATAGAGTGCGATGCTCTATCGAGTCAATTTCCTTCCGTTTAGACTTAGCAGCCGTAGAGTGCGATACTCCTGTGACGACAGAATCTTTGTTCGTGTTGACAAATTTGTTTCTCTTCTTGTGTTGACAAGGTTAGACCAGTTGTGGACGGAGGTGTTTTTGCAAAAAATGTTCAGTACCTATGGCGTTACATAGGTAGTTGAAGTTGAAATCAGAATTATTATTAGACGTTGGATCAGTTGTTGCCGTAACAACCAGATTCAGATAGGGGATTTTGTCCCCCAAGCAGTGCAGTTTATTTCCGCGGTTGGCAAATTTCCGGGTTTCTTGGTATTCAAACGTCTCGTACCTCGATTGTTTGAGGGTCGTTCGCTCTTCACCCCAATCGGGTCCAAGCCGTTTGAATAGGGGCAGCTGTTGCACCCTAAAATTTGCTCAACTTTTTCTTGTCTGATTTGTGTTTCATTGCATTTCATTTGCATAGTTACATCATGTACATAGTTCAATCATTGGCATATCATAGCATAGCAGGCATCCAACAAGGGAGCAAGGTGTCTATCAAGAGAAGAGCCTAGCAAGAGGTTTTATCCAAGTATGAGAAATCATCCAAGCCATCAAGAAATGATTTGAAGTCTTGAGATGTTTGAGTGCCTACATGTAGGTTTTGCTCCTATATTGAGGAATATTGAGAATCATCATTGGGATGTGAAACATGGAATGTGGATTTGAGGTGTGTATGGATCTCATGGGATGCCTAGAGGGCCCTATTGAAGCTAAGACAAGTCATTGATTCAAGTACAAGAGCCATAGTTGAGGTGCAGTCAACTAGGGTTTCATCTGGGTCAACCCAAATTCAATTGTGTAAATTGGAGAGCATCAAAGCCTACTTTGAAGTCATGGGGTTCACGGATTGGTATGTTGATACATGTGAGGTGTTGTTCCAAGGTTAAGCAAAGAAAGATCAAGAATGTGGGAAGTTGCTAAATTAGGGTTTCAGTGTAAAATCCCCTATTTAGTGCCTGACTTCAAAGCCACATAAGTCAAAATACAAGTTTCAAATGGATATTTGGCCAACATAAAACTTGTATAGCATCTCAATACCTTTAATTTGAGTACTAGAAGTCCTCAAGGGGATTTATAGAACTCAAGTTATGGTCCTTGCAAATTACAGGTCATCAGAGGACACTGATATTTATCTATGAAAATCACTTGACTTCCGAGCAGCTTTTTCCCTTCAAAGAGTTTTCAAATGGATTCTTGGCCAACATGAGAGTTGTAGATCTTGATCTTAGCTTTCCATAGAGTACTGGAAGTCCTCAAGAGGATGTGTAAAACTCATGTTATGATCTTTGCAAGCCAGGGGTATTTTGGGTATTGGTGATTATAGGTCATTCTCAAGCATGGGTCAAAATCTCCAATTTAGAGGCCTCAAATGGAAAATTGTTCAACTAGAAAGTTGCTCAAAATAGGGTTTAAACCTTGACCATGCATCAAGGAGGCTTTGAATTGGCTCATAGGAGAAGTTGGTTTGAAATGGCTTTGAAATGAGGAAATTAAAGTGATTAAAAGGCCAAAATTGTGAAATTCTTGATTCATGGCCAAACCAAGCAATGTTATATACCAAATTGATCAGAAAACATATTCTAAGAATGATGGCATTGACACATTTTTGGATTGAGGCTATTTTCACACACTTTCATTTTGTTACTTAAGGATGAAGTAACATAACAATCACACTCCATAAGATCAAAAGCAAGGCAATTACACATCCAATTCAGTTCTAAATATCACAAGAGGAGAAATTCAAGCAAGATTGAAAGCTGAAATAGAGCAAGGCATGATTTCCACATATGAGATTTTCAAGGGATATGAGAAATTGAATTTCTCATTCAGGTTGTTACAGAAGTTTCTAGAGGGTTCTATTAGCTTCTATATAACATATGCATTGGATTCAGATCATTTTTTGGCAAGGATTGAGCAAGGAATCAGAGAGAGCAACTGAATTTTCTCAACTGCATCTCAGAATCGGTTTTGGAGATTGAAGGGGATTCAAGGAAAATTGACCATTGAAGAAGCTTAGGGGGGGGGTTCTTGAGTGATTCTGCAAACGATTGGAGGTTGAATCGAGCATTTGCACCTTCTGTTCATCCAGTTTTTCCAGGTTTGTAACTTTCATTTTTTAGCTTAGATTAGGGGAAATTGATTAGCATTTGATATGTGGTTAGGTTAGTGATGATGCTTAGATGGATTTCAGTCCAAGAATTGAGCAATTCGTGACATTTTGAGTGTGATACCATTTTCTATTGAAGCTCATATCTCCTAGTTCTTGAGGTTTTAATGGCGTTTGGATGGTGAGAATTGATCAGGGAAGCATGTAGATGAGTTTAGGCTTATTAATTTTAAGTTTTGGAGTGATCAAGAATTGGATGAATCTCTGCAACTTGGATCGGGTTTGGCTTTAGGGTTAGAATCAATGGAAATGGAGGTCATTTTTGGACTCAGGGGTTGATTTTAAGTGGGATAGGGTGTTTCAGTTTTGTGTGTTATGCGTTTTTAGGATTGCCACGCCGGAGAAGACGGTGGCGCAAAGCTCAGGCCATCGTCTGAGTCTTCCCTCTCATATTTGAATCATTTGGAGAAGATGAAGTTTTGTCCATTGATGTGTGTTTGACTCTTGACCAAAAGCATAAACCAATGGCCACGATTAATTTGAAAATCTGAAGAGAAATGAGTTTGGATGAAACTCACCGTTTCACTTAAGTGTTTTGGGTGGGCTTAAGTGAACCCTTGCTAACCACACCTCCATTCAGGCCCAAGTTGGATTTATAACGTGAAATCATTGTTATTTGACACACGTTTTTTCCATTTTCCATTTCTTTTTCTGATTGTTTTTTAGATTGGTCTGGGCTTAGTACTCGCTTGCTACCAACACCCCCTCTTGGGCCCAGGTTTGGATTTTAACTGGATTTTATTGCTATCTGGCACGCACTTTTATTATTTTTCATTGTTTTTCTTTTATTTTCATATTTTCATATAGTTTAGGAAATAATTCACCATAAATAGGAAAATTAGTCTTTTTAATCTAGATTTTTTTCCTGAATTTGTTAGAAGGTGTAGAATTTAATAGTTTTGAAATTTCATTAATTCGTGCATTTTATATTTTATTTGCATTTTTTGTATTTTAATTGGTTTTATTTTCAATATGGTTGACATGTGTTCTTGCTTATTTTATTGTGGATGATTGGTGTATGATTTTTAGTTTATTCATTTTGGGATAGGTAGCATAGATATGCATGTACCCCTAGTCATTTTCTCATATTTTTGTGAGAGAATTTTAGGCTAGTTTGAGCATTGAACATTAGGTGGTTTAGAATTAGGGTTTTAAGATAGTACCCTTAGGTTTAGGGCATAGTTTTAGGTCCAAATGATTGATTTACCCCCTGGTTTTTGTATGGCATATTATTAAGAGGTTTAGGAACCCTTAGTAGTTTTTGTAGGATTTTACAATCCCTTTTGGTATTTTAAGTAGAATTAGTTGTAAGACTAACTTTTAGGTGTTTCTGAGGAACTAACTTGACTAGTTTAATTCAATAGTTCCCCTTAGATTAGGGTGGTGTTGCTTTTGAGATTGGATGATCATGAAGACCAATTGAAGATGCTTTGGAGAGCTTGAAGGAGCTTGGAGATGAAGCCTTTCCCTCTTGTGGATGCTTGTCAGGAGCTTAGGAAAACTAGGGTTTTAGGAAGAGCATTAGACTAGTTTTGCTTGTTTCTTCAAACATGGAGTATATTGTTCATCTCCATTCAATCCAATGACATAAAGTCCTATTAAAGAAGTCACATCTCTCCTTTGGAGGGATGAATGGCATGCTTTAAGAGTAGAACTTTGAGGATGCCAGTCTCTCATAATGTTAAGTTCTCAGTGACTTCCCTTGGTTGTCATTGAGCTTCTTAACATTTCAACCTGATCTTGTTAATGGATTCTCCTTTGGAGATTGCTTGTTGAAGCTTGTTGAAGATGAAGTTTGGGCTTGTTGAAGCTAGGAGTGTTGCTTGCTGAAGCTGCTTGCTTGTTGAAGCTGTCTGCTTGTTGAAGTTGCTTACTTGTAGAAGCTGTCTGCTTGTTGAGGTTGTCTGCTTGGTGAAGCTGTTTGCTGCTGAAGTTTGTTGCTTGTTAAAGAGGGAAGCTTGGTGAAGCTTGGGGCTTGTTGAAGATTAAAGGTTCAGTGGAGCTTGAAGATAGGAGCTATTCATGAAGATGAAGGTTGTTGCTGTCAATTTTCTGCTGTTTAATCAACCTGTTGCTGTCTGAGCTACTGCTTGTGCTGTCAGCTGTAGGAGTCTGGTGTTGCTGTCTGGGTTGCCTCCTCTGCTTTGGTTTTTGTTTTTCTGTTGGCTTGTGCTGCTTGCCCCCTATGTTTGAAGTGAATGTTGATTCACTTTGCCTGTTGTTTTCCCAGGCTCGAGGTTGAGCCGGACTCCCTTGCCTCGCTTGTATTGCTGCATTGCATGCATTTTACTGTATTAGCTTGCTTTCTTTTCTGTTTATCCCCTAGGATCTCTGATTTCCTCTGCGTAGGAGGGAATTATGACAGACATTAGGATTCTTATCCATGCATGATAACATTAGGTTAGTTTTTATTCCTTTTTCAACCCTAGGCTTTTTAGAGCTTCTTTCTCTTCTTATCTCAAAACCACTCAAAAATACAGTAATAAGGTTAATCGATGTCGTACGTTACGAGCCTTAAGCTATTTGAGAAAGGGTTGCTGGAGAGTTTCTTTCCAGTAGTCTGGCTGCTTAGTGTGGCACCCTTTGGGTGACACGCGACGTAGTCACTCTCAAATCATAGTCTCTAGTGCGTCAGAGATTGCACACAAACTAAAAAACACTTCTTTCGTAAAAGATTCAAAACAAACATCAAAGTGTCATTTTTGTCCGCCTGAACTCTTAATCGAGAAAAACCCTTTCTTAAGGTAATAAAAAATAGTCAGACAAGCTTGTGTCTTCCGTAACCCGAACTACGTTTGCTCTGATCTTTCATGCTGTGTGAAAGTACGTAGGCATAGGATGTCGTATCCTAGCGAGCAACCTTCCCCCCTTAACCCGTAGTTAGGCGAACTACGTTGACTCTGATTTCTCGTTCCAGATGGGAATACGTAGGCATAAAGTGCGATACTTTGCCGAGTCATTTTCTTTTCTTTTTAACCCAGACCTTTAGAGTAGATAGAATAACAATCCGTACTAGAAAACAAGTGTGGATCCCGTCGAGTACGGCGGACGTGAGGGGTGCTAATACCTTCCCCTTGCGTAATCGACTCCCGAATCCAGGATTTGGTGGCGATGACCATTCCTTTCCCGTTTTGCGTTAGGTTTACTCTGAGCGTTTCCTTTCCCTCCGTTGGGATAAATAACGCACGATGGCGACTCTTCTTTCATAGCCGGCGCCGATTTTCGCAGTAGCGACAGCTGGCGACTCTGCTGGGGACTCCAACGGTTCCCTACGCGAGTCAATCCTAGCGCTTGTTTTCCCGTCATGGGTTTTGTATGGATTTACTTTTATGTATTTGCTTTCAGCATTATATTATTGTTGTTATGCTGGGTAGGGGGTCAGATTGAGAGATAAGCCGGACCTGGGCTTGAGTGCACCTAGAATTAGTTGTGGAAAGTAGTGGGCGCGTGCATGCTTTGCATGTACTAGTGTCCTGCAAAATCCACGCTCGGACGAGGTCCTTCTAGTTGACTTCTTTTTCAACCCTTTGGGTTGAGGGGGTTGTTGGTTAGTTGGATTGTCGACTCTGGGGACCGATCAATTGGAAGTTGGCTAAGTGAGGCCTCTTCAGGACATGATTATGCCACACCTTCTGGGTATCATATCATCAGTCTTGAAAGTCTGTGACGCCGACGACCGCATAGGATGCCGTACCTTGTGTCAGTTGATAGGACACCTACCCGTGAGAGGGATTGGGGCATGCAGGAAACTTGACCTCCAGACTACCCGGTTTTCTTAATATTGGATCAGTATATGTGATTACTTGGGGTTCTTCATCAGGGCAGTGTTTTGGGTCTGTTGAGACCAGGTTGGAGCTTTGTTTTAGGTCTGTTGAGATCAAAGTGGAGCATTGTTATGGGTCTGTTGAGACCAGGTTTGAGCAGTATTGTGGGTCTGTTAAGACAGATATTAGGGATGGATCTCTTCAGCAATATACCACTTGATCCCTGTTGCATGTTTGCATATTGCATTGTTGCATACTCATTTTGCATACCATTAACGTGTGTCTGTGCTGCAGGTGCATTTCATACCCTCTGATTCTAGTTGCCCGGATTTCTGTCTGCTGCTATTATGGATACTTTGAAAAAGACTGTGGCGTACAAGTTGCCTACTCCAGATGTTTCTTCTTTGCTTGGTTTGATATCTATGGCTGATGATGATGTGAAGAGAAGCTTCAGGAAGAGTTATGGGAAGTTGCTTAGGTTGGTTTGCAAACCATCCACGCAGTAGCGACAATGTCGTTTATGCATTAATTATTATACATTGATTATTATGAATTGTTTTACTCACCTTGCCTGTTTGAATGTTACCTCCGCGTGGGTAACATGCAGATGACCAAGTTAGTCGTGGATGCCGTCGAGAAGTATTTTTGAAGTCTTAGGGTTGTTAGCCTTTTGGTTAACTTAGAGGGTCTTGCTCTGATATGTAACCTTAGGTTGGGTTCTCTTGAGTTATATTATATACCATTGAGTTATTTTGCTTACCTTCCCATATGGGGGAAAACATTGAGTTATGTTTTGAGTTCCGCTGCTTTGTGCAAATTGATGTATTTTGAGAAAACCCATGTGTTACGGAGCATTGACTTATTTTGAGACATTGAGGAATGTACGCCCTTTTTGTGGCTTTTTATGAAAGTTAATATTTTACTCTGAAATCTGTGTTATTTTTCCCTTGATATTCGTGGGGTAGAAAAGGGTGTTACATTAGTGGTATCAGAGCAGGTCGGTCTGTCCGACCAAGTTGTCTAATGTTGGTTGTTCCCTTGTATGCAACATGTGTGTGAAAACACTGTCGGTACATGTTTTTTGTCTAACCTTTGTCTGCAGAAGTGGGAATGAATTAAGTGGGGGAGAAGCTTGTGTTTCTCCAGGATGCTGCGAGTGTGAAGTGGTGGCTCAGTGTGTCGATGAATGCTCTCATAGTTTGGTAAAGATGGTTTGTACCCCATCATGATTTCCGGTTGTCTATTGACAAATTGAGGAACTGATCACCCTTAATATCTTGTTGATAGTAGACGTGGCCATGTTGGATGGGATAGACGTTTCTTGCAAGCTTAGATGGCGGGTGTAGAGAATTGTTTAAGTTAAGTTAAGTGCTTACAAATTGTTTTGATGAGTTGGTGCAAGGCGGTGTTGAGATGTTTAATTTTGATGGGAATTTTGAGTGTTAAGGAGAGTGGGGAAGTTGGTAATTTTCCGATTAATTGTGGTCGTCTGGAAGTTATCCTGACAAGATAGTGATATACAGCCAGAACTTGAAGTGGAGTTGTGATCGACTTAGTTACGAAAACTAGTCTGATATTGAGAGCTCCATATTATATGTCTATTAGTATGGTCAAGGAATTAAATTGTCTGAGTAGTTTTGAGACTTGTGTCTGGTGTGTGTGTGCTGAGGCAACAAATTGTGAGGTCGAGTATATTAAAGGTGGACAGCGATTTCAGGTGATTATTAGAGAAATTCAGATGTGGAATGCAATATTGGTATAATTAAGCCTTTAAATATTTCCAAGTTGAAGATGTGTTAAATGGCCTTCTTAGTGTGAAATTGTTGTTGTAAGTCGAATTCCGAGATCACAGCTTTTTACGGAATCGAAATCGGACACTCGGAAGTCATGTAACGGTCGAAAATAGAATTTCGGACTGCCAGGTTCTCTAGGCAAGCAATATCCTTCTCCTAGCGAACAACTCCAGGAGGAAGTGGCCGCTCGCCTCTGTGTTCGCCGGACGAAATGTCCTGGGCAGAAGAATGCTTTTTTCGTATTTTTGTCGTAACGGGAGAACCGTAACTCAAAATGACGCACGGTTCGAAGCGTTGGAAAGCTATTCCAATGCTCTATGTGATGGTGAAGTAGTGGCATGGAATTAAGTTATTTATTGATGGAATATGTTTGGATTTTGTAGTGAGTGCAGAAGTACAGTTCGTGTTTCCGCCATAACTCACAAATTGAGTGTCCGTTTGGCATGGGGCTTCCGAAGGAGGATGGCTTTGGGTTAAATTACCATCCGGGTAAAGCGGACATGGTAGCTAATGTCTTGATTTGGAATTCTTTGCATATACCGATGACGATGGTAAAAGAGTTAGAACTGATTGAGCAATTTTGTGATATGAGTTTGGTTTGTAAAGAGACTCCTAGAAGTGTGAAATTGGGTATGTTGAAGCTGACTAATGGTATTCTCCAAGAGATCAGAGAAGGTCGGAAATCTGGTTTGAGTTGGTAGATTGGTTGAATTTGATGAATTAAAGTCGAAGGGTTGTTTTCGGATTATGGAAATGGTATCATGAGATGTCGTGATAGAGTTTGTGTAATAGATATTATTGATTGGAATAAGAGTATTCTTGAAGAAGGACATTGAGGTAGATGGAGTATTCATCCCAATGCTATGGAGATGTAACCGAATTTGAGGAAATTATTTTGGTGGCCATAGATGAAGAGAGAAGAGGTTGAGTTTGTATATGCTGGTTAAACTTATCGGAAGTCAAAGATTGAACATCAAAGACTGTTGGGTCTGATGCAACCGTTAAATAATCCAGAGTGGAAATCAGATAGTATTTCCATGGATTTTGTGTCGGGTTTTCCGAAGAATTTGAAGGGATATGATTTAATTTGGGTGATTTTGGATACATTGACTAAATCAGCTCATTTTATACCAATGAGGATTAGTCATTCTATGTTGAAGCTAGCTGAGATGTATACTGAGGAAGTTGTGAAGTTGTATGAGATACCGTCGAAAATCCATGTCTTTAGCAAGGAGGGCGCTAGGCCCATATCAATTCAGTCAAGAGAGATAGTGCCAGGAGGGGTGCATTCAGCAACCAAATTACATTGAAAATCCATGTTGGGCTTGGATGGAGGGGTGGTGATAGTAACTGAAACCCAAGCCCACACGCCTATGATTACCTTCAGGCTCAATTCATTCCTCAAATTAACCAAAAAATGCACACGCCAGGTCTCGAACCCAGAATCTCTTGGTTCACACAGCGAAGTTTACAAGCTGAGTTCCTTCATTAATCAAAACAGTGAGTTTAAGGGGATGGATGCGTGGCTCAACGTGAGCGCTGGGATCAATGGACTGAGTCAAGCTTTCCACATGAATGGAGGGTGAGGATTTCATCTTCCTCATTTCAAACTTCTGCAAACAACTCAACCTGCGCACGAACCAGGACTGTCGCCGGTGGCTTTTCCGGCCACCCCTGTATAACCCTAAGTTCGTCTACAATTAACCATTCGCCACTTTCTAAACGAAACTTGACCAGAATTTCACCAGCAATTCAACCATGCCACTTATTCACTCTAAAAACGCATGAATCTTGAGATATCAATCTCAACCGAAAATGAACTTCAACCTAAATCGTCTCTAAAGTTGCAATTGATCATCCTAAATCCAACTACTCATCATCAGGATCCTAACCGCATGCTTCTACTTCATTAAAAACACATAATCAGAGAGAAATTTCAAGAAGTTAAAACCTGTCTTTGAGCTTGGATTGCAGTGGATTCACGCCTCAATTCTCTTCCAAACCTTGCAGAAATCTTCAGTGATTAATGGAGAATGCTTCTTGATGCTTAATTCTGGTCGAAACCTCTTGATTCTCCAAAAAGAATTTTCAATTTCAAGCTTTGTTCTTCACTTCTCTCCAATGGCTTCTCCACCAAAATCACCACCAGAACCTTCCAATTCTGTTCTAAATCCCTTTTATATTCTGTTTCAATGGATTAGAGGTCCAAACCAAGCCCATCTGTGGATTTTGGATTTTCACCTTCCTTCCAAAATTTCAATGTGGATATGTGCTCTCAAGCTTTGCTAACACTCCAATTTCATTCCAAACCATACACTTAAGCCTTGTGGGATGTAATGATGTGGTTTATTTCCCTTGATTTCAACATATGGAGTGTGTGAGGTATGTTTCTTATTTGTGAAGCAACCTTCCAAATGGCCATGTTAAGCACTTCAAATCAAAAATTTGACAATGCCAATCTCTCTAAAACATCAATTACATTCAAAATGACCACAAATTTGACTTGAAAACAAGTTATTCTCACTTGTTTTGAATTTTCCCATCTTAATTCATTAAAATGGCTTTTATATGAACTTTCTTCCACCAATGCTTGATATGATCCACATAAATGGACACTTGATGTTTAGACAAGCTAAGAACATAATTTTGAACAACTTTCATGTTGAACAAAAATTCATTTGAGGCTTGCAAGATGGTGTAATTGACTTATGATTCAAAATGACCTGTAATGTCCAAATACCCAAAATACCCTTGACTTGTCAAAGCCATAAGTTGAGTTCTACACATCCAATCATGGACTACTAGTACTCTTTAGAAAGCTAAGAGAATAAGGAACAACATTCATGTTGACCAAAAGTTCATAGGAATCATCCCTCTAGGGAAAAAGTGTCATGCAAGTTGGGTAACTTTCAAGCTCCAAATTCACATACCTCAGATGACTTGTAACTTGTCAAAGCCATAACTTGAGTTCTACAAATCCTATCAAGGACTTCTAGCACTCAAATTAAAGCTAATACCATGCTCTACAACAATCATGTTAGGGTAAAGAAGAGATGACAATCAAATCTTGAGCTAAATTGCCTTGAAGTCAGGGGTCAAACTAGGGGATTTTACACTGTCAAGCCTTAGAAACCCTAGCTTGAAACTTCTCAAACTCTTCAATCAAGATGAGTTAACCTTGGAATAATCCTTATAACATCTCAATGCATCAATACATGATCACATGGCTCTTTAATTAGGTCTCAATCTTCTTCAAATCATCAGTTGACTTAGGGTTGACCCAGTCAAACCCTAATTGCACCACTCATGGCTGAGTCTGCTTAATCTTGCCCAATAACCTGTCTAGGCCTCAAAGTGATCTTCAACACTTCTCATGAGCTCTCTCAAGACCTCAAGTCCAACGTCATGGCTTCAGAATCAGCTGATGACTTCCCACAGCTCTCAAGTTAGGAGACACACCCTCTTGGCTTCAACCACTCTTTCTGAGGCTCTTTCAACTTCTCTGACAAGGATATCAACCCTTGAACACTTGAATAACCTTCTTAGCTAGCTTCATAGTCTTGTGTAGCCCTTGATTGGTAATCATACCTCTTGATCTCCTGCATACATGTCAATGAAATGCAAATGATAATGCTAATGTGAATGAAATGAAACACAAGCTAGGTAAAGAAATGTTGGGCAAATTTTGGGGTGCAACAGCTGCCCCTATTCAAACGGCTTGGACCTGACTGGGTGAGAAGCGAACGGCTCTCAAACAATCAAGGTAACAGACGGTTGAATACCAACAAACCCGAAAATTTGCCAACTGCACAAGTATACGGTACTCAGATGGGGACAAATCTTCGAAAACTGAAATAATAGCTGCACGGCAACTAGCTGGAGAAATACTGATCTGAATCTCCATCCGGATGCTTCTCTGATTTATCGGATATCATTGCGTCCTCAAATCATCAAGGGATCACCGATTGCACGGTAACTGGTGATTTTCCAACCGTACAAGTAAACCATACCCTGATTGGTAGGAACATCTTCGACACTGAGCATGACAGTTGCACGGCAACTCTGTCGGGGAATTGGTCCCACGGTAACCGGTGAAAGGTCTAATCTCAAATCTCCGTCAGGATGATCATCTGATTTTGCCGTAGATCTTCGTCCTTAAGTCATCAAGGGATTACCAGTTACACGGTAATTGGTAATGGATGGTCGATCATGCCGTTAGGAATTCTGCGTCATAGCAGAAGGATTCCTCGAGACTCATCGGGTCTTTAGGAACTTTTTAACAATCAAGTTAATTATGCCGTCGGGCATTCAAAGAAATTTTTGGGTGTCAGCCGGACTTCGTTAGTAAGTCGGGAATAGAATCCTCGATCAATCATGACCCACGTAGGGATATCCAAACTTCTGCCATCAGGCACTCCGCATCAGCTGAGAGAACTGCTTTGACATTGCAGTTAGACTTCATCAGTAAGTCAGGAGTTTTGGCACTACTGCTAGACTTCAGTCATCAAGTCTTCAAGGGAAGTTTCAACTTTGTTGTTTAAACCTGCTGGGAATGACACATCTCCGTTGGGGATTCTAGAGAACTATTAAGTAACTCTGCTTCGGGGATCCAGAAATCATTCTGGGTGAATCAACTCTGCTGAGGTCTTCAAGAATCATCTTGGACAAATAACTCCGTCGGGGACTCCAAGGATCATCCTGAACCGGTACCTCTGCTGGAGATTTCAGGAATCATCCTGATCAAACACTCTGCCGGGGACTCTAAGCATCAACTTGAGCAACCAACTCTGGCGACTTCACCGGGGATTTAAAGAATCATCTTGGACAAATAACTTCGCTGGGGAATTCAAGAATCATCTTGATCAAACCATTCTGCGGAGGAACACCTGCAAAACAAGAACGGTAACGCCCTAGCTCATGTTTCATATGCATATGTTTGTCAATGGCGTAATGCTCCACACGGTGGAAATGCTACGCGTTTTTAGGGTTAATGCTATGCAATCATGCAAGATGCTACGACCCCATCAGCAAAATAAATGCTAAAGGGAGAATCCTCCTGTCAAGGAGAAAGGACCACTCTGGGGGAGAGGAGGAATCATCCTGCCGAGGAGAAGAAGTCACACCAATCTCAATTGGATTCCGCCTGGGGAAATGATCTTCAGCCGACTGCTGTAGGGGGAGTAAAGTTCTACGAGAACCTGGACCTGCTCATCTAGGTGTACGAACTACAACTGTTGAGGAAACGATATCAATCGCAGAAATAAACTGCACGGCATTCGCAGCAAAACTTTCCTGGAGATAACGACTCCGATGGGGAAATACAGCATCAACTATTCAACACTCTACTGGGGAAAACCAATCATGGCCTGAACGGCTCCCAAGGACTCGGCTCTCTTGGAGATTTGCAAACTCGGCTGGGGAGGGTAACCAGACGCTGGAATAAATCCTACATGCCGGGGAAAATACAATTCTGTGGGGAATTTCAATTCCGCTGGAGACTTCAGTCTGAACCATCGAGTGCTGCATATTTGCGAATACTGCAGTTTGATCTAGTGCTGGGGAATGAACGCGTGATGCAGTGTATGACTCAGCTGGGGAGACAACGATCCTTCAGGATACATCTGATTGGGGAGAGAATCTTCTCTGTTTGGGGAGACATATCAATGCTCTTGGTCTTATGTTCAAACTCCATGGGGAGATGCTGCTACACTTGCTGGAGAAGAAGGAATCATCCCGCTTGGGGAAACATACGGTGTACTGCCTGGATTATGCTATACCTGCAACAACACAAACAAACAGACAAGATACCCTTCTCAATGGGACCTATCAAGGTTATCATCTTGTGACAATGCTCAAGTAATTCATTGTTTCAACAATCAGTGGCCTAGGCCAGTAAATTTATGTATGCGCATTTTATCAAAAACATTGGCGTTCTTTTTCGCAAACAAAACAGACAAATGCTAAGCAAACACACAGAATTGCTGAATAGTATATATTTTATTGATGATGAACCCCTGAATGGGGGAAAGTGTTTTACAACAGATGCAAGCACCTGGAATGAGGAAGTTGCGCAAAAACATAAAAACATAAATATACATCAGTATGTACACAAATGTCGGCAATGCGGCGTAGACGAACACCATGAGTTGATCCCTCTATGACCCACTCGACTTCGATACTTCTCCGACGCTTCAGCTTCAGAAGAGATTGATTCAGATAAATGGCCCTCAGGTCTTCCAAACCACTAAACAATGAAAGTCCACACACGGAACGCAGTCATTTGCGTTTTCAAATCCCTAACTTTTGCCTGAACCGCCCTTTCGGGTTTTCGATTCACCGGGATACCCTTTTTTTCCAAAGTCGCCCTTCCAGGTTTTCGACTTTGCGGGTGTACATTCTTTTCTTTTATATCCCTAATTTTTGTCCGAACCTTTTCCTTTTTTAGGGTTCGCCGGGATGCCCCATTTTTGCCTGGATATTCTTTTTCTTTCCAGCGGGTCGTTTTTTAAGCAAAGTATTTTTTAACTGTGTCCGCGTTCACCGGGGATGCAAAATCTTCGCCATCCATCGTGGATAACAAGGCTCCTCCCGAGAAGACCTTGCTGACAACGTACGGACCTTCGTAATTGGGAGTCCACTTGCCCCGGTGATCGAAGTGTGGAGGAAGAATCTTCTTCAGGATGAGATCACCCGTCTAAAAGCTTCTAGGACGCACCTTCTTATCATAAGCTTTCTTCATTCGGCTTTGGTACAGACGACCATATGCAATCGATGCTAACCTCTTCTCGTCCATCAGGCTGAGTTGGTTTAGTCGGTTCTTAATCCATTCTGCCTCATCGAGTTTCACGTCAACCAAAACTCGTAAAGAAGGGATCTCCACTTCTAACGGTAGGACAGCTTCCATACCGTACACCAGTGAGAAAGGAGTTGCCCTGGTTGATGTACGTACCGTTGTACGATAACCGTGCAGTGCAAATGGCAACATCTCGTGCCAATCCTTATAGGTCACAACCATCTTCTGTACAATCTTCTTAATGTTCTTATTAGCCGCTTCAACGGTGCCATTCATCTTCGGCCGGTAAGGAGATGAGTTGTGGTGTTTAATCTTGAAACTCTGGCACAGCTCCTTCATCATCTTGTTATTCAGATTCAAACCATTATCAGTAATGATTTGCTCGAGAATTCCGTATCGACAGATGATGTCCCTCTTTATGAATTTAGCCACCACCTGCTTGGTCACATTAGCATACGAGGCTGCCTCCACCCACTTGGTGAAGTAGTCGATGGCTACTAAAATGAAGTGATGACCGTTAGATGCAGTAGGCTCGATCTTGCCTATCATGTCGATGCCCCACATGGAGAACGGCCACGGGGAGGACATTACATTCAACGGGCACGGCGGCACATGAATCTTATCAGCATAAATCTGGCATTTATGACATCTCTTCGCGTATTTAAAGCAATCTGATTCCATCATCAGCCAGTAATATCCCGCTCTCAGGATCTTTCTTGTCATAGCATGCCCACCGGCTTGCGTACCAAATGTGCCTTCATGGACTTCTTCCATGAGCATACTCTCCTCTTTCTCATCTACACATCTGAGTAGCACGAGATCGTGGTTTCTTTTGTACAAAACTCCATCAGGATTGAGATAAAAGTTTCCAGACAGCCTCCTCAGAGACTTCTTATCCTGGGTTGACGCTCCCGCAGGATACTCCTTATTCATAAGGAAGGTCTGAATATCATGGAACCATGGCTTGCCATCGGAGGCTTCCTCGATCACAAAGACGAATGCAAGTCTATCAAGACGAGAAAGGACAATTATTGGAGCTTCGTTCCAAAAATTGACTTTATACATCGAAGCCAACGTGGCTAGGGCATCAGCCATCTGATTTTCAGCTCTGGGTACATGATGGAGTTCCACTCGATCAAAGAATGGAAGTAGCCTTCTGGCATAATTCATGTACGACACCAAATTCGATTGACGAGTCTCCTACTCCCCTTTAATATGGTTGATCACAAGTGCCGAGTCACCATATACATCTAGGTTCTTGATTCTCAAATCAATTGCTTCTTCTAGACCCATGATGCATGCTTCGTACTCCGCCTCGTTATTGGTGACCAGAAACGTCAGTCTCACGGTAAACGGGATGTGGGATCCATGGGGAGTCGTGATGATCGCCCCAATGCCACTTCCGTAAGAATTAACCGCCCCGTCAAATATCAATTTCCACTGGGATTTCCTGTCTGGACCTTCGTCGGGCAACGGTTCATCGCAATCCTTTGCTTTGAGAAACATGATATCCTCATCAGGGAATTCAAATTTCATCGGCTGATAATCCTCGATCGGCTGTTCGACAAGGTATTCAGACAATACGCTGCCTTTGATGGCCTTCTGGGAAACGTACTGAATGTCATATTCCGTCAACACCATTTGCCATCTGGCAATCCTGCCCGAAAGCGCTTGCTTCTCGAAGACGTACTTGATCGGATCCATCTTCGAAATTAGCATGGTGGTGTGATTGAGCATGTACTGTCGTAAACGTTTGGCATCCCAGGCTAGTGCACAACACGTCTTCTCCAGCATCGAGTAACGAGATTCACAATCTATGAACTTTTTACTCAAATAGTAAATGGCATGCTCCTTTCTGCCTGTCTCGTCGTGCTGACCGAGAACACACCCCATACTATTCTCAAGAACCGTTAAGTACATGATTAAGGGTCTTCCGGCCACTGGGGGTATCAAGATCGGAGGTTCCTGTAGATACTGTTTTATCTTATCAAATGCCTTCTAGCAATCCTTGTTCCAGATAATCGCCTGATCTTTCTTTAGCATTTTGAACATCGGTTCACACGTGGCCGTGAGCTGAGAGATAAACCTTGCAATGTAGTTTATTCTGCCCAGGAAGCCACGAACTTCTTTTTCGGTTTTTGGTGCTGGCATTTCTTGTATTGCTTTAATCTTCGCAGGATCAACCTCGATGCCTCTTTCACTCACGAAAACCCCAGTAGTTTTCCAGATCGTACTCCGAAAATACACTTGTTAGGATTCAGCCTCAACCTGAACTTCCTAAGCCTCTCAAAAAGCTTCAGCAAATTGAACAGATGTCCCTCCTCCGTTTGGGACTTCGCAATCATGTAAACAACATAGACTTCAATCTCATGATGAATCATATCATGAAACAAAGTAACCATTGCTCGTTGGTAAGTGGCCCCTGCGTTCTTCAGACCGAAAGGCATTACCTTGTAGCAAAATGTTCCCCATGGTGTAATAAACGTAGTTTTCTCCATGTCCTTCGGCGCTATCTTGATCTGATTGTAGCCGGAGAAGCCATCCATGAACAAAAATACGGAGAACTGAGCTGTATTGTCGACAAACACATCTATATGAGGGAACAGGAAATCATCTTTAGGGCTCTCCCTATTCAAATCCCGATAATCGGCGCACATTTGCACCTTACCGTCCTTCTTCGGCACAGGCACTATGTTGGCGACCCACGGAGGGTAAGTAGTGACCGCTAAGAAGCCAACATCAAGCTGCTTTTGCACTTCTTCTTTGATCTTAACGGCCATATCTGGTCGTGTCCTCCTAAGCTTCTGCTTAACGGGAGGACAATCTTCTCGCAGCGGCAAGTGATGGACCACGATGTCAGTATCAAGTCCGGGCATATCCTCTTATGACCAAGCAAAGATGTCACGGTACTCTCTCAGCATCTCGACTAATCTCTGCTTGACATCACTCTGCAATGCAGCCCCTATCCTGACATTCCTGACGAGTTCTTCAGAACCCAGATTCACAATCTCAATCTCTTCCTCGTGAGGCAGAATAACTTTCTCTTCTTGTTTCAACAAGCAGGCCAACTCTTCGGGAAGGTCTTCGTCTTCATCAATCTCTTCTTCGGCTTGATAGATCAGGCAATCGAAGTCGAAGTGGGTCGTAGAAGGTCCAGAGTCGATGTCATCTGCTATGTGGATCCTGCAATAACAAGGGTTAAGCTTAAAACAAGGATATGCAGGTTAGCACAAACCCCATTGCCATTTTATTGTTTTTCAAAACAAATATAAAACAGGAATAACAGAGATCACAACATTTGAATGCGAAAGAACGCCTTTTGATTTATTGGTAAAATGCATGTACATAATCAAACAAGGCCCTGACAATAAAACCACTAGGCCCCGGGTAGGACATAGGGTTGTACAATGATTGGAGAAAGTAAATCATTACTCTTTGCCTGTCACTTGGATGGTATCCCTGATGGACCAGTTGGTGAGGCTCTGGCCTGGTTTGCTTGGCTGGATCCAAGAGTCTAGGTCGCAATCGCTGTCCTCGCCGTCTTCAGACACTGCGTTGACACTTTCGAATATCACCCCGCCACTGGTAAACTGGATCGGCCCTTTACTTCACGACGCACTGTGAGAAGAGGGGGCTTCAGCCGCAGGAGAGTATCCTAACCCAAACTTGTCCTGTTTGTTAGGTATTTCTAGAATCTGCCCCCAGCTTGGGGTGGATCCGGCTTGAACAACGGCCCGGGCTTCCTTGAAGGAAGAGAGAGTCATCTCTGGTTTCTCAGTCATTACAGGAGCTACGTTCTTGACTTTAACAGCTTCGAACGCCTGACATAGGGTTTCGTGGATTTCCCCATCCATCTCAACGTATTTGAAGGACGACAAATGGCTCACCATTATGCCTTCCTCGCCACAAACAGTCACGATGCTGCCTCCGACAGCGTACTTGAGTTTCTGGTGCAACGTGGAGGTCACGGCACTAGCAGAGTGGATCCATGGCCGGCCTAAGAGACAGCTGTAGGCTGGGATGATGTCCATGATGTAGAAGACTGCGTCGAAAGTTTCCGGCCCCACTTGGATTGACAGAGTTACCTCTCCAAAGACATGACGCTTGGTTCCATCGAAAGCCTTCACAACCAGATCACTGGGTGTGCAAATCAATCCACGAGTATCTAACTTCATCAATGCCTTCTTCGGAAGAACATTGAGCGACGACCCGGTGTCCACCAACACATGAGCCATAACTGTTCCCCTACACTCTATCGAGATGTGCAGGGCATTATTGTGGTTTCTTCCCTTCGGCGTCAGCTCCAGGTCAGTGAACCCTAACCCGTTTCCAGCATTCACGTGGATTGAAGGCTCAGATAGGATTGATGGCTGAAATATTGAGGAATGTACTCCGAAAAGAAGGTGAGCAAATGTTCGAAGCTGTGGTCGGTTTACTTGCCCCACAGGGGTCGGATGAACCAGTGCCCAGGCATGATAGGCCTAAGAGACCCTCTACACAATTCGAAGCTCGGGATTCTCCTTGTCGACAGTCGCGACTGAGTTCTCAGGATAACTCAAGGGGGTATGATAAAAGGATGAAGCTCTCTGGCAGGGTATTTGATGAGATTCCGGTGGATTACGATCAATTGGTGCAACTCTTGTTCCAACTTCAACTGATTAAACCCCGCACTTTGGCTCCATTGACTGGGCAACCACCACCAGGCTATGATGTGAACGCCCATTGTGTCTTCCACTCCGGTGCACCGGGGCATAACATCGCGAACTGCAAGTCGTTCAAGCAGAAGATTCAAGATTTGCTGGATGAGAAGGCATTTGAATTTTTGTCGGGCGGTATAAAGGTCTCAGGGACCGATATTCCTATTTCCCTACCGGAAGTTGCAAAAGAATCGAGGCATATCCTGGAATCATTGGAAACTAAATCTCCAGGTCCACAACAGTTGCCAATACCTGAGCTAAATTTGAGGATGACAGTGCATGAGTCTAAGGAACGGGTTGATCAAAACCAGCAGCGCATGAAACGCCAGCATCCGGCTCAGCGAAGAATTCAGGAGGGGAAGTCAAAGAGAGTATTTGAGGCACCCCCATCAACGTATGCTGAACTCCTTCAGACCTTGTTAGGGATGAAACTTGTTGAAAAGAGAACGATGGCCCCACCAACGGGCGCACCTCCATCTGGTTTCGACGCCAGTAAGCATTGTGAGTTTCATTCCGGGGCACCCGAACATGATATTGAGAGTTGCCACGCTTTCAAGCATAAGGTCCAAGATTTGATTGACAGCAAAGCTATCAACTTCTCTGATAGGGTCCCCAATGTGGTGCAGGGCCACGGACAAGCAAAAGTCGGATTGATGAAAGAGGTTTCTAAGTTTGGTCGGGCCATGGAAAACAGGTCAAGACAGCAGCAGGCTACCTCTAACAATTGTTTCTGAAGATGGTTGACTCGCCAATAAGTCAGGATGCAAGAAGTCCAGTTCTGAGACACTGGCATTTTTCATGTTATCTTGTTCGTGTCTTTGCATTTTTAGTTGCCTTTCTGTTTAATTGAAAATTTCGTTTGTAAAACTTGTTGTTTTTTTCACTGATATTGATAAGTGAAATAAATATGCATGTTTTGAATTAATCCAGTCGTGTTCACTCTTTGTGTTTTCATTTATTTCAAATGCTTGTTAAGTGGAATCCGGGGAGGATGACGAAAACAGATGACGAATAAGCTTCCGATTGTATGCTTTTGGATCAAAACCTGTTGATGATGTACAGGCATTGTTTCAACCCATAAACACCGGAGATATAAGGAAGATAATCCCTTGTTAACCCCTTTGAGCCTAGTAGTAGGAGTTTCTTTCTGAAAATGAAAAACCCTCAATCTTAACCCGGGGCAGGGTAGGTGTCAGTTAATTTGGCCAAGCGTTCAAATAACAAAACGAGTGTCCGTTCGAGGGTCAATCACGTCGTTATAGGTCGTACCTAAAAATACCATGATGGTTAAACCTGGCCGATCAGGAGTGAAACAGTCACAATCACTTTAACAAGTCATACGAGCCGAGACCATACGATTTGTTCAAAAAAAAAGAAAAAGAAAAATCGAAAAGGAAAAGCCCGCTAAGTCGAATCTTGAAAGCAAGCGACTTAGGCAAAAATTAGGGTACCCCGCTGGACTAAAAAAAAACGAAGAAATTCAAAAGAGTTAGTCCAGGCAAAAGTTAAGGGAAAACGAAAAAGCGAAGAAATGAAAAGCGAAAAAGGATCACGAAAGAAAATCCTCGGAAAAGAACGAAATTGTATGGCTACCGGTGCCCAAACAAAGACGAAAAGAGAGTGAATGTAACTTCGAAAAAGAATGATTTCTTGAACCATCACTCCACCTTTAATAGGTGAACGCTGAAGTCAAATTAGCTGAACATAGGATTGGAGAACATCACGAAGAATGGGTGGGTCGAAATAAATTTTGAGCCTATATCTTTCCTTGTTAACCGTAAACCTGACCACGTTACAACCCGAAAAAGTCCTAATTGAAACAGGTTTAGTTCGAGAGCATACTCTGGTAAAGATCGCATCGAAACTGACTCCTAAAAGGGCTCCTCTTATCCGCATTAATATTGACAATTGATGCATTACATGTCGCAAAATTTTTTCCAGTGAACGGACTTGGATTTTGAAACTGTCAGATGCATTGCATTTAATATATCCTTTATGCAGGACAACTAGTTTTACTTGCGAGTAAGCGCATGCAGCAGGAAAGTTTCCTACAGTGGGAAGTCTGATTAGGATAGAATGCAGAATGTCTAAATGTTTCGTGAGCCGGGGCAGGATATATCCGTTAATCCCCAGTGGGAGTCAGCCACCCAAGAATCAGTTAATCTGGGGGCAATTAGGTCGAGATTCGGCAGATCTCTCACAGCTAGGGGGCATTGCTTCACGAATCGACCGATCAGGGGCAAAAGGTTATTGCAAGACCGGGGCAGATCACCATAAGAACCAAAGGTTTTGTTGGGACATCCTTTTGGGTTTAACGTGCAGAAGCAATTCATATCTAACCGTCAGGGTACAGATATCGAAGAGTCTTTATCAGGAAATTGGTGTCGGTTCAGGGGCAAGGTACTATGAGGTAGCACCATGGCTAGCTTTTCCTTTTCAAGACGAAGTGTTCAGACTGAGGCATGTTGGTATTTCTGGGGCAAATTTCCGAGAAGGTGGATGGAACTCGTGTTTCCCCAGCCAAAATCTTTTGATAAAGAGCCTGATTTCAGTTGATGACATTCCTCAGCTAGTCGCAGCTTATCCCCAGAGGATATCCCCAGCCAGTTAAGATCAGTATCCCTTGTAGAGGTTGCACTCCCCCAGAGAGTCGAGTATGTGAACGATCAATCCCCAGCTTGGAGGGATCCCGCAGAGTTTAGCCAAGTCATAGTTGGTTCAGAAGGATTATTCCCATAGAAGATGGTTTTCTTCCCGCAGGTCGTCGTGCCTTCGTCAGGATGATTATCCCCAGTGGAGTGGTGGCTCCAAGCTTGTAAGCTGTGCCCGGACAGCATCGTTTCCTCCAGAAGGATTTCCCCGTTCCCCAGCTGAGTCGTTTCTTGTTCAGTCAGTTTACTGTCCCGAAGAGAGTCGATTCTTCTCCAGCGGAGTTACTCTCCCCAGCAGGTGTTATCCTTTCCTCCCAGTGGAAATCAAAGTTTAATCTCCTCGGCAGAGTTGGTTGTATGCCCGACATTTATTTTGGCCGGAGGACTTTATGATACCCGTTCATCCCCAACATGGTGATATTCGCTCTCAACAGCTGTGTCAAAGCAAGCTTGTCAAAGTTTCCCCAGCAGCTTGAGCCCGCATTTGCATTTGCATATAGTGTCATATTTGTATCTACCCAAAAACGCGTAGCATATCCGTGCTGTATGGAGCATTACGCCATTGTCAAACATAAGCATTTTGAAACATAGGCCAGGTTGGTTAACCTTTGGTATCCAAGTGTTGTTTCCCTTGCAGGTGGAGAGAGCTCTTGCTCAGATCAGTTACCAAATATTAAAAGCCTCAGACGTGTGATGACAATGTTCGTCTCATCATTATTCCCCACAGAGTTGCGTGTTTAAGTTTCTCTTACCACTCCAGCGGAGTATTTCTTCAAAATTGTTGTTATGTCGTTGTCAAAAGACTTCGTGAATCGATTTTTGAAAGTTGCCACTTATGTCGCAGTAAGTGTCTGGCAGTTTGAGTTCAGAAAATCCCCAGTAGAGTCCTTCTCAGATTTATTGCAGTGTCAGCATTAAAGATTGCAAGATTGGACCATTATGTGTTACCCATTTGATAGATGGAGTTAGCTACTGCAAAGATAGGCAGAGAAGCTGTAATCGGATTATTACCCGTAGCGATGGCGGTGTTATTTTCCTGTAATGGTGACAGAGTATTTCCCGCAGTGGTGGCGGTGGTATTTCCCGTAGTGATGGCGGAGTATTTCTCGCAGTGGTGGCGGTGTTATCTTCCCGTAGTGATGGCGGAGTATTTCCCGTAGCAGTGGCGGTGGTATTTCCCATAGTGATGGCGGAGTATTTCCCGCAGTGGTGACGGTGTTATCTTCCCGTAGTGATGGCGGAGTATTTCCCGCAGTGGTGGCGGTGGTATTTCCCGTAGTGATGGCGGAGTATTTCCCGCACTGATGGCGGAGTATTTCCCGTAGCGATGGCGGTGTTATTTTCCCAGAGTATTTCCCGCAGTGATGGCGGTGTTATCTGCCCGTAGTGATGGCGGAGTTATGTCCTGCAGTGATGACAGAGTATTGCCTGTAGTGATGGCGGAGTTATGTCCTGTAATGATGACAGAGTATTTCCCGTAGTGATGGAGGAGTTATGTCCTGTAGGGATGACAGAGTATTTCCCGTAGTGATGGCGGTGGTATTTCCCATAGTGATGGCGGAGTATTTCCCGCAGTGGTGGCGGTGTTATCTTCCCGTAGTGATGGCGGAGTATTTCTCGCAGTGGTGGCGGTGTTTTTTACCCGTAGTGATGACGGTGTTATTATCCCAGATTATTACCCGTAGCGATGGCGGTGTTATCTTCCCGTAGTAGTGGCGGAGCTCTTTTCCTGTATCGTTGGCAGAGTTATGTTTGTTGACAGAAGTACTTCCCCAGGGAAGTCGTCCAGGTTCAATGGATGGATGGGGTTCCCCAAGCAGTGGTGCAGTTTATTTCTGCGGTTGGCAAATTTCCGGGTTCTTGGTATTCAACCGTCTCGTACCTCGAATGTTTGAAGGTGGTTCACTCTTCACCCAGTCGGGTCCAAGCCGTTTGAATAGGGGCAGCTGTTGCACCCTAAAATTTGCTCAACCTATTTCACTTGGTTTATATTTCAATTGCATTGTCATTTGCATACTAAGTCATGTACATAGTCTAATCATTTGCATAACATACCATAACAAGGCGTCTAACAAGGGAGCAAGTGCCATTTTCATCAGAAAGAGGCCCATCAAGGGGTTTTATTCAAGATCAAGACCATCCAAGTAATCAAGAAATGAGTTGAAGCTTTGAGAAGTTTGAAGGTCAACCAGTGGATTTCTCTCCCAATATTGGGGATATGTTGAAGATCATCAATGAGTGTGTGAGCCATGGAAGGTTTATAAAGATCATGGAAGAACTAGAGGGACATTTTGAAGATGAGATAAGTCATTGATACAAGTACAAGAGCCAGGGTTGAAGTGCAGTCAACTAAGGTTTCATCTGGGTCAACCCTAGGTCAAATGAGTGATTGAAGAGCATCAAGGCTTAGTTGGAGGATGTGGAATTCATGACTTGATATGTGTATACATGTGTTGTGTTGTGCCAAGGAGAAATCAAAAGGAATCAAGAAGAAGAGGAGTTACTAAATTAGGGTTTCAGTGTAAAAAACCCTAATTTAGGCCTAACTTCCAAGCCAGATAAGTCAAAATGCAAGCTTCAAATGAATTCTTGGTCAACATGAAACTTGTAGAGCTTCTCAATAGCTTTAATTTGAGTAATATAAGTCTTCAATGAGATTTATATAACTCAAGTTATGGTTCTTGCAAGTTATGGGTCCCCAGAGGACACTGAAATTTATCTATGAAAGTCACTTGACTTCCAAGCAACTTTTGCCCATGAAGGAGTCTTCAAATGGATTCTTGGTCAATATAAGCGTTGTAGATCTTGATCTTAGCTTTAATTTTAGTACTAGAAGTCCTCAAGAGGATTTGTAGAATTCAAGTTATGGTCTTGGCAACCCAGGGGTATTTTGGGAAAGTTGAATTACAGGTCATTTTTCAACATAGGTCCAAATTCCCATCTTCCACTCTTCAAATGGAAAAATGTTCAACATGAGATGTGTTCAAAATGGTATTTTTAGTCTATATAGGAGGTCATGAGAGTTTGAAATGGCTTGCTTCACAAAATCACCAAAATGGCCTAAAATGAAGGTATATTTTAAATGAACCAAAGTTGGAAATTAGGGTTTTTGACCTACACAACCAAACCAAGGAATATGACATACCATTTTTATTGTATAAATCATTTTGAGAACATTGACATTGCCACAATTTTGAATTGAAGATTATTTTTAGGACTTGCTTTGTAAAGGGCTTACTTGAATCATAAGGCACCATTGCAAAACCACTTGGCAAGGCAAATACAAGTCTCCTTTCCATCCATACTCCTCCAATATCTCATTTGGAGAGATTTCAGACTCATAACAAGTGTATTGCAAGCTAGGAGCATGAGATGATAAGTTCATATCATAAGAAGAGAATGTCATGACATGAGATGATGAATTTCTCATTGGATCAGTCTAGATCTTTCTAGAGTCCTCCAACACACTCTATATATGCATATGAAATGATCCCAAGCAGTTTTGGTTGAGAATTGGGGAAGATTTATGAGATTGCAAGTTGAAATTTCCATGTGCAATTCAGAATCGGTTACAAGCATTTCATCCATTTCAATCCAAGATTTTGATTGTTACAGCTTCCATTGATACTAGTGAGTGATTCCAGATCAAAATCATAGCAAATTGGTGGCTGAATCGTGTTCTTGCAATTGAATTTCATCACCTGCAACTCAGAATCAGTTTCCACAATCCAAGCCTCTTCAACCATTTCTTTTGCATACAGAAGCAAGGTTGTGGTTCATTGAAGGTGTAGTGAAGTCTTCAAAGCTTGATTTGAAGGTTTCATACCTCTGTGCATCAAGATTTTGCAGGTAGGTAAACTTCAATCCACAACATGATTTAGGTCATTCCAATTGGTTTTGATTAGTTAGACTCATTGTAAATGATCATGTGGAACTTTCTGGTAGCTTTAGGATCAATTTAGAGACCATTGGTTAAGTGATGCAAAATCTGTTCATGCCTGTATCTTGTTGTTCTTGATGATATAACCTTAGATTAATGGTTAGAAATGATCAGTGTAAAGTGGGGAAGAGATTGAGCCACTCAATTTCAAGATTGGTGACTTTTGATCATGGACCAATTTCTGAAGTTTGAATCGTGTTTGGAGCTAGGATTAGTTTCAAGATGTTTGGTTACCATAGATGAATTCTTGGTGAAATTTGGAGCATGTTAGGGTTTTGAATTTTTGCATTTGATGGAGATTTGAGGGAGCACGATTGGGAAGAAGATGAAGTTCATAAGCTGTTCATCCATGGTTGTTCCCTCCTTTCAGAATTCAAAGGTTGAAGACAATGCCACCACCCTTAGATTAGAAGAGGACCTTTGACCCAATCAAGATCCAACGGCCGTGAGTTGCCCTCAATCGTGAAGGAGGAGTCTGAGAGTGAAACGCATCGTTTCATTAAAGCACCAGTCTGGGCTTAAGTAAATTCATTCTATCTACACCCCTTGTCCAAGGCCCACTGAGAAATGAACTAATATCCATTGCTTTTCACACCGCGTTTTTTTTTCCTTTTTCTTTCTATTTTCGTTTTATTTCCTGATTGGCATTGGGCTTAAGTGATAATTGCTATCCCCACCCCCTTTTGGGCCCAGATGTCTGTTTGAACTAATCTGCATTGCCATTTGACACACACATTTTCCATTTTCTCATATTTTCACATATTTTCACACATTATTTTAATTTCTTTGAAAATTCATAATAAATTGGAAAATCAACATTTTTGCATGGGAGTTTTTTCTCCATTCTCATAATTGTCTCAAGAAAATTATAAAAGAATAAAAAATATCATTCCATGCATTTTTCTATTTTTGGTTTATTTTTACTTTTAATAGCTTTTCTTTCATTTTTCTTTGATACATGCTATTTGCTGAATTTAGTATGACCGTTTTATTTTACATTTTTGATGCCATTCTTTTTTCTATGATTAGAGTATAGTATTATGTTCCCCTTGGAATTATTTCACATTTTTGTGATTTAATTTTAATTAGTTTTGAATAAGGAACTTTAGTGTGCTAGAATTAGGGTTTCAACTTGACATAGGTGCATTCAACACATAGTTTTTTGGATTTCTAGTTTGATTTTGGTCTTGGGGTTTATGTGGGACATAGGGTACATAGCTAGGGTCCTTTAGAATTTAATCTAGGATTTTATGATGAATATTTCCATTTTATTTGATTTTTGCAAGTTGATTGATATTGGTGGGTTTCCCTCTTGGGAAGTTGTTTGTTTGTTGGGTTTTGGGCATTGCCATTGGGTGGTTAAGCTTGTGCTTGGCTTGAGGAGTATGTGAAGACTTTGAGGATGATTGGAAACAAGTATTGATGCTTGGAGCTTGTGCTTGAAGGTTGTTTGATGAAGGCTTAGGAGATAGGAGACATAGGGAGAGCTCTAGAGTAGACTGACTTCTTCTGTCAAACATAGAGAGCTTTTTGTGCCTCTATCCCATCCTATGACACATGGTCCCCTAAAAAGAGTTCCATCTCTCCTTAGGAGGGATGTAGAGCATGCCTTGATTGGGTAGAACCTTGAGGATACCTGTCACTTGTTGTGTTAGGATCTTAGTGATTTCCCTGGGTTTTCACTAAGCCTCTTAACATCCCAACTTCCTCTATCAGTTGATTCTCTCCTGTGAGTTTGTTTGCATTAAAGTGGAAGACCAATTGAGGAATAAGAAATGCATTAAAGACTGGAGAGGTAGCTTATACCTGTCAAAGCTGGGTATCTGTTGAAAGCTAGGGTTTTGTTGAGGATTGGAGTTGTCTGTGCTTGCTAAAGCTGAAGATTATTGGAGATAAGAGCTTACCTGAAGTTGGGACATCATTGGAGAATGAAGAGAGGATCTTGCCTGAAGTTGTTACTGTCAACCTTTTGCTGTTTATCAACTGTAGCTGTCAGAGCTGGTGCTGTTTGGACTGTTTGTTGTAGGAGCTAGGGTGGCTTTCTGAGCTAGTGTTAAGTGTGGATTTCTTTGTTGTATGGTTTGTTGATTTGCCCTTAGGTTTGAGGTGGAGCTTGTCTCCTCTTGCCTATTGCTTTCTCCTTTGCCTATTGTGTATTGCTGCATCTCATGCATACTTACTGTTTATGGTATTTTTGTTGTTTCTTTTCCGTTTATCCCCTAGGATCTCTGATTTCCTCTGTGCAGGAGGGAATTATGACAGACATTAGGTTTTAATCCACGCATGATAACATTAGGGTAGTTTTGATTCCCTTTCAAACCCTAGGATTTTTTAGACTTCTTTCTCTTCTATCTCAGAACAATTCAAAACACAGTAATAAGGACGATCGATGTCGTACGCTACGAGCCTTAAGCTATTTGAGAAAGGTTGCTGGAGGGTCACTCTTCCGTAACCTGATTGCTTAGTGTGTTACCCTTAGGATGACATGCGACGTAGTCACCCTCAAACCATAGTCTCTAGTGCGTCAGAGATTGCAAACATCATAAAAGGACAGTTCTTGCGTAAAAGACTGAAAACAAACATCCAAGTGTCATTTTTGTCCTCTTGGACTCTTAATCAGGAAAACCCTTTCATAAGGAGATAAAAAACATTCAGACAAGCTTGTGTCTTTCGTAGCCCGAACTATGCTTGCTCTGATCTTTCATGCTGTATGAAAGTACGTAGGCATAGGATGCAATATCCTAGCGAGCAACCTTCCCCTCCTTTCCCGTAGGTAGGCGAACTACGTTGACTCTGATTTCTCGTTCCAGACGGGAATACGTAGGCATAAAGTGCGATACTTTGCCGAGTCATTTTCTTTCTTTTTAACCTCAGACCTGTAGAATAGATAGAATAACAATCCATACCAGAAAACAAGCGTGGATCCCGTCGAGTACGACGGACGTGAGGGGTGCTAATACCTTCCCCTTGCGTAACCGACTCCCGAATCCAGGATTTGGTTGCGATGACCATTCCTTTCCCGTCTTTGCGTGAGGTTTACTTCGAGCGTTTCCTTTCCCTCTGTTGGGATAAATAACGCACGGTGGCGACTCTTCTGTTCAGCCGGCACCGATTTTCGCAATAGCGACAGGTAGTATGACCTTAAGTGGACACGAGGACAGGTGGTGCCCTTCTACTTCTCAAAGTCGGGTACCTTGAATTTAGGAGGCACCTTGAAATCAGAAATCAATCCCAACTTAGACATGTCGACACCCATAGTGTTCAGGTTCTCGAAATTCCTCATTTTGTCCTCGAGTGCCTTAAACCTCAGACGTGCTTCAGCAGTCAACTCTCCTTCAGCACTCCTTTGTGAGAACAAATCTTCTTGTCGATCTTCTAGCCATGGCTGAGGCCCATACAGATTTCCAGCACCTGCGTTGCCGTTGCCCAGTCCAGCATTGCCATTAGCTTCAAAATTTCCATTGCCGACGCCAGTCGTATTACCATTGAGCCCTATGTTAGTGATCACATTGTCGTTACCACTGCCATTCCCCCCGGTCACGGGGATGCCATTCTGAGGAGTTTCAACAGGCGGAGGGGTCGGAACGCTCCCTCCATGAAGTACACCATTGCTGTCAACCCTTGAGATCAGAGGCTGGACCAATGTTCTGAGCTGGTCTTGGCCGTTGGCAACCACTTGCATGAGCTCCATGAAGCGGTTCATCCTCTCTCGGAGTTCCTGAACGTCAGTCTGCACTTGTTCCATTGCTCTAGCTTGATTTGCTCGGGTCGGATAGCGGTGGATCAGTCTTTGATCAATCCTGGAACAACCTGCATACACAAAGGGTTAAAAAAACGACAACGTGCTCGTTATGCAAATGCAATCGTGTGTTTGTGCTTTGGGGAGATCCCCCCCGATCCTAGTGCCTGAGTGCTAGTGCTAATAATAAGAAGTCCGAGTCCAGTCATGGAAATAACATCTCATATATATATAAAGAAAGCCCGTCAAGGCGGTACACAATGTCACTGAGTACAAGCAGAATCAATAGCATGACCTCGACCAACAAGCCTGGTGATGGTCAGCATACAACACTGATCAAAACAAAAGGATTACAAATATAGTCAAGCACGGCCACGGGCTCGAAACTCTTCTAACAGATCCCTCGTTTCTGGATGATCAGGCTGAGTGAGCAACCCTTCGACGAGTAACTCCCTCTGCATAATAGTGTATTGAAGACCTTCAACTGAGTCTTCCCATGCTCCTTCGCCGAAACAATCTTCTAACTTCCGCTTCTTGGATTCAAACGTCTGTTTGCGCTCCTTCAGGTTAGCAAGAGCCTTGTTTAGCAGGCCTTCAGTGGCATATCTGCAAGCGGTTTCTTTATCAAACCTCTTTTCACTAGCCTTCACCCGGGCTTTCAATTTGGAGATCTGCTGCTTCAGTTTATCCTCCTGTTCCTTGCCGTTGGCTAGGGTGGCCTTCCAGTGCTGATTAAACTTGGATATTCTCCGATACGCTTCATCCAAGTGCTGCTTCTTAGTGGCCAATACGTCGTTGACAGATTTGAGGTCTCGACCCAAACGCTCACGCTCAGCCAACTGCTTAGTCAAATCCGTACCTAACTTGTTTACCAGCTCTGTTTGCCTCTTGAAGGAATGGACGGCTTTGCTTCTCTCGCTTCTGAGCTGAGCCAGTTCTTTCTCCAGTTCTTCATTTGCCTTCTTCAGCTCCTCTCGCTCAGCTAACACCTGATTGTACTGCTGAATAGGCACGATGGTAGGCTCTTTAATCACTTGAGGGCTTTCTATCTTGGCAGGGGGAAACGGCATCCCTATGATATCTGCTCTGGCTCTGATCCAGGTCACATATGGAGCGTAGGCTTGGCTATTACTTTTTCCCAGCAACGGCTTCCCCCGCCTACTGATACCATTCCAAGCGTGCTAAAGCTTAGATAACATATCCCACTCTAGAAGACCCGTGAGGTACAGAGATTCCTGCACCTCTTCATCCTTTGGCGGAGCTCTCAAAGCATAAGCAAACTGTCGGACCAGCAGAGATGGATTATAGTTGATACAGCCCTTCCTGCCTATCAAAGGCACATTCGGAAACCTGCTGCAGCTGAAGATGATCTCAGTACCCAACCTATCTCTATCAAACCAGGCAACATCCTTCGTTGATAGACTCATCAAACGCTCAGACCACTCAGCTGTGGCTGCAGATGAAGCAAAGGGACCCTTCTTGGGTAGGTGACTATCAAGCCATCTATAGAATAGGGGCACACAGCATGAGACATTCTTGCCCCTTCTGTTCTCGTTTTTGTAATGGACGGAATGATAGACATCTCCAATCAAGGTAGGGACTGGTTTCCCTGCTGCAAAGATATGAAAGGCGTCGAAGTCTACAAAGTCAGGCATATTAGGGAACAGAATGATGTCGTATATGCAAAGAGCAAGAATAGTGTTGAACACGATCCAACAACCGTCTTTGGCACACTGCTGGGCCTTTCCCACTAAGAACTGCAAGGAGAAACCGGGAATCCCGTTCCAACTAGACAAGACCAACTCAGAGGCATCCAGAGGAAGCGAAAGAGCTAGACTAGCCAGATTAGGCTCAGCATCCATATGAACAAAGGGCATCTGACTCTTGATAGGCACACCTAACAAATCAGCATACCCCTCTAACGTAGGTGCGAGAATAAAGTCCGGGAAGGTAAAGCATCTCAAAGGAGGATCGTAGAACTGCAGCAAGGCGTACAACCCATTCAACTCAAACACAGAAGGTTTACGAACCAAGCTGAGCAGTTTCCCATAAGACTTTCTGAATTCACCTCTCACAGAATTATCTGCCAAAGCAATCAAACTAGATAGCTGAACAACCTCATGAGTGGGGAGCTTGTAGGCCACATTCTTCCTCAGAGAACCCATGACAGCACAATAGAAGGCAAGAAAACCTGAACCGGGGGGAACGGTACCTGCAACACAGACACACGTTAATGATATGCAAATGAGTATGCAAAACAATGCAAAATGTAATCATGCAGCATGAGATCAAGACGATTGTGCTGTTGAGGAGATGAAGGTGAAGATTTCGTATCAACAAAACCATAATATTGCTCTGTCAAGAACAACCATATCTCTGATGAGAAGAAAACCCTGATATCGGACCATAAATCTGCTCTGTCAAGAACACACATATCTGATGATGAGGAGAAACCCCTGATGTCAGACTATAACTCTGCCTTGTCAAGAACACTCATATATCTGATGATGAGAACCTCTGATACCAACAAAACTGATTCACTATCAAGAAAACCAGGTAGTCTGAAGGTTAAGGTTTCCTGCAACAAACCCGACCCTGCTCACAGGTATGGACCTAAACTGACACGCGTTTGGTATCCTATGCGGTCATCAGCCTTACAGACATTCAAGAGAGATGATACGATACCCATAAGGTGTGGCATCACCATTTCCTGAAGCGGCCTCACTTAGCTGAATCCCAAATGATCGGTCCCTAGAGTCGACAATCCTCCAAACCAACAACCCCTCAGGCCCAAAGGGCCGGAAAAGAAGTCAACCGGGAGAACCTCGTCTGAGCGTGGATTTCATGAGACACTAGTGCCTGCAAAGCAAGCACGCGCCCACTAATTTCCACAACTAATGCTAAGTACACTCAAGCCTGGGTCCTGCTTCTCACTCATCAGAATGCCCCTCCCACAACAGCACAGATAATCATATCATACTGAAAATAAAATGCGGGAAATAAAATGCGATAAATAAAACACAACCCATCAAGTAAACATACAAGCGCTATGATTGACTCTCGTAGGGGACGTTGGATCCCCAAACTGACTCGCATAAGGGACGTTGGATCCCAGGAAACTATCAGAATCCCCAGCAGAGTCGCCAGTTGTCGCTACCGCGAAAATAAGGTGCCGGCAAAAAAGAAGAGTCGCCACCTTTCGTTATTTGTCCCTCAAAGTGGGAAAGGAAACGCTCGGAAAAAACTGAAGAAAAGGTATAAGACAAGGTCATCGCAACCATTGTCTGGGTTCGGGAGTCGGTTACGCAAGGGGAAGGTATTAGCACCCCTCGCGTCCATCGTACTCGATGGGATCCACGCTTGTTGTGTTTATATGACGGGTTTGTTTACTATCTACCTATCAAGGCTGGTCTAAGAAAAGAAAATGACTCGGCAAAGCGTCGCACTTTATGCCTACGTATTCTCATCAGAGAATGAGAAATCAGAGTCAACGTAGTTCGCCTAACTACGGGTTACGGGGAAGGTGGCTCGCCAACACGTCAGTATTGTGCCTACGTACTCTCAACAGACATGAGAGATCAGAGCTTACATAGTTCGGGATAATACGGATTACGGGAATTCAGATTCATCTGTTTTATCGAGTAGGGTTAACAAACAGTTCCAGCAGTTTGGTGTACGCAACTCGACCCTTGGAGACTTAGGCGTTACCGTTTACAGTAGAACTGAGAGTTAACGACACTCTTTTCTTCAGAAAAGCTTCCTTTGAATTATGGGCCCACGGGGCAAAAAGGTTTGAAGTTTGTTTTCTGTCTTTTACGGAAGAACTGTTTTTTATGTTTGTCTGTAGTTTGTACAACACTAGAGACTATGACTTGGGAACGAATGCGTCGCATATCGTCCAAAGGACGTATACTAAACATTCTAGACGATTGAGAGGAGGCCACTCAATTATCATTACCCAAGTAGCTTAAGGCTCGTAACGCGCTTATACTAACTTGCCTTTATTACATTTTTTACTATTGTTTGAGATGAGAAGAGAGAACAGGCTCAACTAAGGGGAGATTATCAAGTCCTAATGTTGTCATGCCAAGGATTCATCCTATGGTTAAAGTTTGAAACAGGGAACTCCTAGAAGTTATCATGCATAGGTTTCAACCTAAAGTTCTAATCATCACTTCCTTATCAAAGGAAGTGAGATTCTTATGGGATCATGTCAATGATAAACAGAAACAGGTAAAGCATCAGCTGAAACAGTAAACAGTACAGGAAACAACTGTAAAATGCGTGCAATGCAAGTGAGGGAGGAAATATGTGTGGGACATCAGCCTCCACAAGCTCATCTCGACCTCAAGCCAGATATGAATAACTGCAATCATACAGAAAATAAAATTCCATCAAGCAAAACACAAACCACATAGGCAAGGGAGCTAGGCTCTACCGAATACCCGCAAGCAAAGCCATACAGTAAAAATACAAGCAGAGGGAGCAGCTCAACCTCTAGTGCAATCATGCTCCTAGCTTAAATCAATCTAAATATGAACTTATTCTAATGCATCAAGCAAATCAAACAAGTCACATCAATACAGTTGCATAGCAAGCAAACAGACAAGAAAGAAAGCAGATCAACAGCCTCCACAGCTTCACAACAAAGCAATCTTCTGACAGCAGTTCAGTCTTCAGTCTGTAACTGTTCTTCAAGGCTATCATCTTCAATAGCAAGTGTCAACTTGCTTCTTCAAGCTTTCAATTCATCAAACACAAGTATCAACTTGTTCTCTAACTTCAAGCTTCAGCTCTTCATTTGATCTCAGCTGGATCTTCTTCACAAGTGTCAACTTGTTCTTCTGGGTCTTCAAATTTCAGCTCCAATGGCAGTCTTCAAATACAGAGAAGTAGAAACTTCTAGCATCTTCAATCTTCTAACAAGGAACTTCATCCTCTAGCAAGGGAGAAAGATTCATCTAACAAGAGCAAGGTTTGGATAGTGGAAAGCAAAGTGAAGACCAAAGGTCACCACTAAACACCCCACCATCAAAGACAGGAACCCTCAAAGGTTCTACCAACTTGGGAAGAGCCACACATCCTACCAAAGGAGGGATGAGGCCTTCACAAGGGGACCTTACATCATAGGGAAGAATGGAAGTGATCAACACCTTCCATGTTTATGAAAGAAGAGAATCTATCTAGAAGCTCTACTTACAAACCCTAATCTTAACACCTAAACAAAACTACTCCAAAGGAAGAGCAAACTTCAAGTCCAAGCTACCTCATGCATTCCTCAGCAGCCCACACATGTCTTCATCATCATCCAAGAGCAAGAGAAGCAAAACCCTAATCTAAGGGAACTAAAGAAATCATTCTAGTTGAATTAGCAAGTTAAGATCACCTAAAACCTAGTACTAAAGTTAATCCTAACTAAAATACTAAAACCAATTGTAAAATCCTCAAAAATAACTATGGGAACCTAAGTCAATCATGACTCTATCATGTTAATTCTAGAGATTAAATCATCCAAAAAGTCCTAGAAATAAAATCCAAACTACAAGGTACTAAGCTTAAACCCTAAAACTAGAGCACCTAAAGTTTCAACTTAAAACCAACACCTAATTTCATCACAAAAATGTGAGAGAACTCTAAGGGGAGCATACATGTCTAAACTAACTACACACAAAAAATCAGCTCAAGAATCATCACCATGTGATCACACAAAATTCACCAAACAGAGGTATCAACCATTGTGATTTTATTAACAAATAAAATATAAAAAATGCACAAAAATGAAAATGCATGATTTTCCTAATATTTTAATTTCCTAAAATTCTAGACTCATTCATGAGTCAGGGGAAAAAAATGTGATTCAATTTGAGTTATTTTCCTATTTGTTATGAATTATTTTCTAAACTATATGAAATAATGAAAATAAAAGAAAAAACAAAGAAAATAATAAAATACGCGTATCAAATAGCAATTATGTCAAGTTCATTTCACAGATTGGGCCAATTGGGGGGTGTCATTAGTAAGGAGGGTGCTAGGCCCATATCAATTCAGTCAAGAGAGATAGTGCCAGGAGGGGTGCATTCAGCAACCAAATTACATTGAAAATCCATGTTGGGCTTGGATGGAGGGGTGGTGATAGCAACTGAAACCCAAGCCCACACGCCTATGATTACCTTCAGGCTCAATTCATTCCTCAAATTAACCAAAAAATGCACACTCCAGGTCTCGAACCCACAATCTCTTGGTTCACACAGCGAAGTTTACAAGCTGAGTTCCTTCATTAATCAAAACGGTGAGTTTAAGGGGATGGACACGTGGCTTAACGTGAGCGCTTGGATCAATGGACTGAGTCAAGCTTTCCACATGAGTGGAGGGTGAGGATTTCATCTTCCTCATTTCAAACTTCTGCAAACAACTCAACCTGCGCGCGAACCAGGACCGTCGCCGGTGGCTTTTCTGGCCACCCCTGTATAACCCTAAGTTCGTCTACAATCAACCATTCGCCACAATTTCTAAACGAAACTTGACCAGAATTTCACCAGCAATTCAACCATGCCACTTATTCACTCTAAAAACGCATGAATCTTGAGATATCAATCTCAACCGAAAATGAACTTCAACCTAAATCGTCTCTAAAGTTGCAATTGATCATCCTAAATCCAACTACTCATCATCAGGATCCTAACCGCATGCTTCTACTTCATTAAAAACACATAATCAGAGAGAAATTTCAAGAAGTTAAAACTTGTCTTTGAGCTTGGATTGCAGTGGATTCACACCTCAATTCTCTTCCAAACCTTGCAGAAATCTTTAGTGATTAATGGAGAATGCTTCTTGATGCTTAATTCTGGTTGAAACCTCTTGATTCTCCAAAACGAATTTTCAATTTCAAGCTTTGTTCTTCACTTCTCTCCAATGGCTTCTCCACCAAAATCACCACCAGAACCTTCCAATTCTGTTCTAAATCCCTTTTATATTCTGTTTCAATGGATTAGAGGCCCAAACCAAGCCCATTTGTGGATTTTGGATTTTCACCTTCCTTCCAAAATTTCAATGTGGATATGTGCTCTCAAGCTTTGCTCACACTCCAATTTCATTCCAAACCATACACTTAAGCCATGTGGGATGTAATGATGTGGTTTATTTCCCTTGATTTCAACATATGGAGTGTGTGAGGTATGTTTCTTATTTGTGAAGCAACCTTCCAAATGGCCATGTTAAGCACTTCAAATCAAAAATGTAACAATGCCAATCTCTCTAAAACATCAATTCCATTCAAAATGACCACAAATTTGACTTGAAAACAAGTTATTCTCACTTGTTTTGAATTTTCCCATCTTAATTCATTAAAATGGCTTTTATATGAACTTTCCTCCACCAATGCTTGATATGATCCACATCAATGGACACTTGATGTTTAGACAAGCTAAGAACATCATTTTGAACAACTTTCATGTTGAACAAAAATTCATTTGAGGCTTGCAAGATGGTGTAATTGACTTATGATTCAAAATGACCTGTAATGTCCAAATACCCAAAATACCCTTGACTTGTCAAAGCCATAAGTTGAGTTCTACACATCCAATCATGGACTTCTAGTACTATTTAGAAACTAATAGAATAAGGAACAACATTCATGTTGACCAAAAGTTCATAGGAATCATCCCTCTAGGGCAAAAGTATCATGAAAGTTGGGTAACTTTCAAGCTCCAAATTCACATACCTCAGATGACTTGTAACTTGTCAAAGCCATAACTTAAGTTATACAAATCCTATCAAGGACTTATAGAACTAAAATTAAAGCTAAGACCATGCTCTACAACAATTATGTTGGGGTCAAGAAGAGATGACAATCACATCTTGAGCTAAATTGCCTTGAAGTCGGGGGTCAAACTAGGGGATTTTACATTGTCAAGCCTTAGAAACCCTAGCTTGAAACTTCTCAAACTCTTCAATCATGATGAGTTAACCTTGGAATCATCCTTATAACATCTCAATGCATCAATCCATGATCACATTGCTCTTGAGTTAGGTCACAATCTTCTTCAAATCATCAGTTGACTTAGGGTTGACCCAGTCAAACCCTAATTGCACCACTCATGGCTGAGTCTGCTTAATCTTGCCCAATGACCTGTCTAGGCATCAAAGTGATCTTCAACACTTCTCATGAGCTCTCTCAAGACCTCAAGTCCAAATTCATGGCTTCAGAATCATCTGATGACTTCCCACAACTCTTAAGTTAGGAGACACACCCTCTTGGCTTCAACCACTCTTTCTGAGGCTCTTTCAACTTCTCTGACAAGGATATCAACCCTTGAACACTTGAATAACCTTATTAGCTAGCTTCATAGTCTTGTGTAGCCCTTGATTGGTAATCATACCTCTTGATCTCCTGCATACATGTCAATGAAATGCAAATGATAATGCTAATGTGAATGAAATGAAACACAAGCTAGGTAAAGAAATGTTGGGCAAATTTTGGGGTGCAACATACACCAATGAGAAAGGAGTTTCCCTGGTTGATGTGAGTACCGTCATACGATAACCGTGCAAAGCGAAAGGCAACATCTCATGCCAGTCCTTGTAAGTCACAACCATCTTCTGAACAATCTTCTTTATGTTCTTATTGGCCGCTTCGACAACACCATTCATCTTGGGCCGATAAGGAGAAGAGTTGTGATGCTCGATCTTGAAATTCTGACACAGCTCTTTCATCATCTTGTTATTCAAGTTTGAACCGTTATCGGTGATAATCCGCTCTGGGATTCCATATCTGCAGATAATATCTCTTTAGATAAATCTAGCTACCACTTGTTTGGTGACATTAGCATATGACGCTGCTTCCACCCATTTGGTGAAGTAATCAATAGCTACCAAAATGAACTGGTGTCCGTTTGATGTCGTGGGCTCAATCTTTCCAATCATATCAATTCCCCACATCGAGAAAGGCCACGGTGATGACATAACGTTCAAAGGGCTCGGAGGCACATGAATTTTGTTCGCATAAATTTGACATTTATGACACCGCTTCGCAAACTTGAAACAATTTGTTTCCATCGTTAGCCAATAGTAACCGGCCCGCAACAGTTTTCTCGTCATTGCATGTCCACCAGCATGCGTACCAAATGTACCTTCATGAATCTCTTCCATGAGCAACTTAGCCTCTTTCTCGTCCACACATCGCAACAACACCAAGTCGTGGTTTCTCTTGTACAGGACGCCATCCGGATTCAAATAAAAATTGCCAGCCAATCTCCTAAGAGTCTTCTGATCACGACTGGACGCCCCAGCCGGATACTCTTGGTTCTTTAGGAAATTCTAGATATCGAAATACCACGGTTTGCCATCGGATGTTTCCTCAATGGAGAATATGAAGGCGGGCCTATCAAGGCGAGAGATAACAATCCTGGGAGCCTCATTCCAGAAGTTAACTTTATACATTGAAGACAACGTCGCAAGAGCGTCGGCCATCTGATTTTCTGCTCGTGGCACATGGTGCAATTCCACCTTATCAAAGAAAGGCAACAATCTCCTTGCATAATTCATATAGGGTATCAGATTGGGCTGCCGCGTCTCCCATTCTCCTTTAATCTGGTTGACCACTAGAGCAGAGTCTCCGTACACATCAAGATATTTGATTCTCAAATCAATAGCCTCCTCAAGACCCATGATGCACGCCTCATACTCGGCCTCATTATTGGTAACTGGAAAGGTCAATCTGGCAGTAAAGGGAATGTGCGTCCCTTGAGGAGTAGTGATAATTGCCCCTATTCCACTACCGTAGGAGTTAACAGCGCCATCAAATATCAACTGCCATTTGGAACCCAACTCTGGACCTTCATCCGGCAACGGCTCATCACAATCTTTCATTTTCAAGTACATGATATCCTCGTCAGGAAAATCAAACCTCATTGGTTGATAATCTTCAATTGGCTGTTCCGCTAGGTACTCTGACAGAACACTACCTTTGATAGCCTTTTGAGAAACATATTGAATATCATATTCTGTCAGCACCATCTGCCATCGAGCAATCCTCCCGGAGAGTGCTTGCTTTTCAAATACGTATTTGATCGGATCCACCTTTGAAATTAGCATGGTTGTATGGTTTAACATGTATTGTCTCAAACGTTTGGCAGCCCAGGCTAGCGCACAACACATCTTTTCGAGCATTGAGTAACGAGATTCACAATCTGTGAACTTTTTACTCAAGTAGTAAATCGCATGCTCTTTACGTCCAGTCTCGTCATGCTGACCGAGAACACAACCCATACTTTCCTCAAGAATCGTCAAATACATAATCAATGGTCTCCCGGCTACTGGGGGTATCAATATTGGAGGTTCCTGCAAATATTCTTTTATTTTTTCAAACGCCCTTTGACAATCTTCATTCCAGGTCACAACCTGATTCTTTTTCAACAATTTGAATAATGGCTCGCATGTAGCGGTTAGGTGAGATATGAACCGAGCAATGTAGTTCAACCTCCCTAAAAACCCACGCACTTCTTTTTCTGTTTTAGGCGTTGACATTTCTTGTATTGCTTTTATCTTAGCAGGATCAACCTCAATTCCTTTTTCACTCACAATAAACCCCAATAGTTTACCGAATCTCACCCCGAAGGTGCACTTGTTAGGATTCAGCCTCAGCCTGAATTTCCTAAGCCTCTTGAACAATTTCAGCAGATTAACCAAATGCTCGTCCTCCGTCTGGGATTTGGCAATCATATCATCAACATAAACCTCGATCTCCTTATGCATCATGTCATAAAAGAGCATCGTCATAGCACGTTGATATGTTGCCCCAGCGTTCTTCAAACCAAAGGGCATCACTTTGTAGCAAAATGTTCCCCATGGGGTAATGAAGGTTGTTTTCTCCATGTCTTCTGGCGCCATTTTTATCTGATTGTAATCCGAGAAGCCATCCATGAAGGAGAACACGGAGAATTTAGCAGTGTTATCGACCAGCACATCGATATGAGGAAGCGGAAAGTCGTCCTTTGGGCTCGCCTTATTCAAATCACGATAGTCTACGCACATCCGCACCTTACCGTCTTTCTTTGGTACCGGTACTATATTGGCGACCCATGATGGATAAGTTGTAACAGCAAGGAAGCCAGCATCCCACTGTTTCTGAACTTCCTCCTTAATCTTCACAGACATATCTGGTCTGGTTCTTCTGAGTTTCTGCTTAACAGGCGGACATTCTTCTCGCAATGGCAGACGATGAACAACCATGTCAGTATCCAATCCTGGCATATCCTCATACGACCAAGCAAAGATATCACTGTACTCTTGCAACATCTCAATCAGACTTTGCTTGATGTCGCTTTGCAATGCAGCCCCTATCCGATTGTTCCTGACAACTCCCTCGGACCCCACGTTGATAATCTCAATCTCTTCCTGATGAGGCAGAATGATTCTCTCTTCCTGTTTCAACAGTCGAGTCAGCTCTTCTGGCAAGTCGCTATCCTCAACAATCTCTTCCTCAGCTTGAAATACCGGGTGCTCGAAGTCAAAGCGAGTCATAGGAAGTTCGTGTTCAGTGTCATCTGAAATATGAATCCTGCAAAGGAAATGGTTAAATGCTTCAAATGAGTGCAAACAAAGCTCATAACCACGTTGCCATTTATTGTTAAAATAAAAACAGGAAAAACAGGGAACACAAAATTTGTATGAGAAAACGCCTTTATTCAATGATTAAACAGTGCATACACATAAGCAGGTGGACCTAAAACAAAATCACTATGCCCCGGGTAGGACACAGGATTTTACAATAATCAAGAAAACAAATCATTACTGTTTTGTAGTCACTGGGACAATTTCCCAAATGGACCAGTTGCAGAGACTTTGTCCTGGCACGCTAGGCTTGATCCACGCGTCCATGTCGCAATCACTATCTCCGTCTTCAGAGTTGGAAACAGCATTAATCGTCTCAAAGCAGACTCCCTTTGCAGTAATCACCACCGGTCCTTTGAACTTGGGTGCTTTCTGTGAAGAAGATGCTGATGTTGGGCGATACCCTAGTCCAAACTTGTCCATCTTGACAGGAATTTCCAGCACTTGACCCCAACCCTTGGTCTCACCAGTCTGAACCAACGCTTGAGCGTCTTTGTACGAAGCCACGGCAACCTCTGGCCCTTTGCTGGGAACACTGGACTTGTCTTTGATTTGCAACCCTTCGAAGGCTTGGCAGGGCATTTCATGGATTTCTCCATCCACTTCAACGTACTTGAATGATGAGAGATAACTGTTCAAGATGTCCTCTTCCCCACAAATAGTAACGATGACACCACCGGCTTCAAACTTAAGCTTCTGATGCAGCGTAGACGTCACAGCCCCTGCAGAGTGTATCCACGGATGCCCAAGTAAACAGCTATAAGCTGGATGAATATCCATGATATAAAATTCAGTGTTAAATATTTCTGGCCCGACCTACAACGACAACGTTATCGATCCAAACACCGACCTTCTCATTCCATCAAACGCCCTCACAACCAAGTCACTTGGCGTGTAAATAATTCGCTGAATATCCAACTTCATCATAGCCTTCTTAGGCAATACATTCAGAGATGATCCGGTATCCACAAGAACATGCGACATTACGGTGCCCCGGCATTCCACCGATATGTGCAAAGCCATATTATGCTCTCGGCCTCTGGGTGTTAGATCAAAATCAGTGAAACCCAAACTATGTCCAGCATTGACATGCGCCAGTACCCCCTCTAGCTGGTAGACAGAAACCTCCTGAGGTACAAATGACGTGTCCAATATCTTCAATAAAGCGTTTCGATGAGCCTCAGAACAAAGCAACAAAGATAGGATTGAAATTTTTGAGGGTGTCTGTTGTAAGTGCTCAACAATCTTATAATCGCTCTTGCAAATTAGCCTCATGAACTCTTCTACGTCCTTGAGCGACGTGTCTTTCTCTTTCAACTGGGATGGTCCACTTTCATTCACCTTGGCCTTGCCTTTAGCAATCTTCTCTGCTTCAACTTCAGGTGCGGTGAAGATTCTTCCACTACGGGTCATGCCTCCCGTTCCAACAACATTGTCAATTGCCCCTGCCGGACGGCTATTCACCTCAATCTTTTCTCCATTACAATACGCTTCTAACCCATATGTCCATGGAACAGTTTTTGTACTCTCAAAAGGAACAGGTACTGCTTTTGTTATTGTGATAGTCGGCCGCTTGGCGGGCGCCGATATCGTAATAGTCTTCCTTGGGATCGTAACAGTTGCAATCTCATCCTGCTTTTCAAACAATGCCTCAACAGGCTTCTCAACAGTAGTCCGATCAAATTGAAAAATCCCCTCATCCATCATGACTTGGATACCTCTTGTCAAATCAGAGCAACCCTCTGGTTGGGTCCAGCAATCCAGACAATATTTGTCACATCCGGGGAATACTCCCCCTTTCAACAGTCTACTTTTAACACAACTCAACGGTGTTTTCAATTCATTCGCATCCATAACCAAGTTCAAATTCTCTTCCGTTATGATAGCATTCGTTCCATGATTCGGTATGGGTTGTTGTACAATATTGGGACCATCCTGACCAAAGTTAATGGCCTTACTATCAAGCAAATCTTGAACCTTATGTTTGAAAGCATGGCAACCTTCAATATCATGTCCGGGCGCCCCGGAATGAAAATCACAATGTTTACCAGTGTCAAAACCAAATGGAGGAGTGCCCGTCAAAGAGGCCATCATTCTCTTTTCAACCAAATTCAGACCCAACAGTGTTTGAAGAAGTTCAGCATAAGTTGAAGGAGGTGCTTCAAAGACTCTCTTCGGCCTACCCTCTTGAATTCTACGCTGAGCAGGGTGCATTCTCTGTTGCTGCGGCTGTTGTTGCCGTTGCTATTGTTGTTGTTGTTTTTGCTGAGGTATCGGGATAGTAACACTAGCAACTTGTTGTGGCTGATACTGATTCCTACCTCTTCCACGACCTCGACCACCATATACCGCACTGGCGTCGCCTTGTCTCCTTCCACCAAAGGCTTTCCTTGCACCTCCAGCTGAAGTGGATTCACCTGCCTGAATCTTCCCAATCTTAATTTCGTTTTCAATCCGTTCTCCCATGAGAATCATGTCGGAGAAACTACCCATCGAGACATTAAGCAATTTGTCGTAATACATTCCATAGAATGTTCCAATAAACATATCAATCAACTCTCTTTCAACCAAAGGGGGATGAACCCTAGCCGCAATATCACGCCAGCGCTGCGCATACTCCTTGAAGCTCTCACCATTCTTCTGAGACAAACTCTGCAGTTGAACCCTGTTTGGCGCCAAGTCACTATTATACTGGTAATGTTTAACAAAAGCATCAGCTAATTCTTTCCAGCTTCTAATTTGGGTGGGCTCCAGTCCCATGTACCATTCCAGCGATGGTCCTGATAAACTGTCTTGAAAGAAATGCATAAGCATCTTCTCGTCGTTAGAGTATGCAGACATTCTTCTGTAATAAGAACGTACATGAACTCTAGGGCATGTATCCCCCTTATACTTGTCAAATGTTGGAGCTTTGAATTTCAAAGGCACCCTCAGCCCAGACACTAGTCCCATGGTAGTCATATCTAACCCAGCAAAGTTCTGATTGGCTATCCCTTTGATCTGCTCTTCCAGCATTTTGAACCTCCTATCATTATCATTAGGCCTTTCAAATCCCACGCCTTGTCCGGAGAAGGCATCTTCCTGTCGATCCTCGCCCCAGTTCAAATTCTCATTGCCATATCCCTCGTAACCAGCGTTACAACCATATCCCTGTTGATTGAAAATAGGACCCCGTCCTCTGTTACCGAATTCTTGGTTGACCCCACCTAGTCTGTAACCAGTGTTGAAAGGCACCATCCCTGCACCGTTGTTGTTCATGTTACCAAAGCCAACATCCCTGTTTCCATACCCTTGATTGTTGTTACCATAGCCATCGTAGCCAAAGCCCTGATTGTTGAAACCAAAATTACCATCAGGATTACCAATGCCAAACCCTTGGTTATTGTTTCCAAAACATGTGTTGTCACCGAACCCTTGATTAGCATCTCCAAAGATTGTTCAGAAGATGGTTGTGACCTACAAAGATTGGCACGAGATGTTGCCATTTGCACTGCACGGTTATCGTACAACGGCACGTACATCAACCGGGGCAACTCCTTTCTCCTTAGTGTACGGTATGGAAGCAGTCCTACCGTTAGAAGTGGAGATCCCTTCTTTGCGAGTTTTGGTTGACGTGAAACTCGACGAGGCAGAATGGATTATGAACCGACTGAACCAACTCAGCCTGATGGACGAGAAGAGGTTGGCATCGATTGCGCATGGTCGTATGTACCAAAGCCGTATGAAGAAAGCTTATGATAAGAAGGTGTGTCCTAGAAGCTTTCAGACGGGTGATCTCGTCCTGAAGAAGATTCTTCCTCCACACTCCGATCACCGGGGCAAGTGGACTCCCAATTACGAACGTCCGTATGTCGTCAGCAAGGTCTTCTCGGGAGGAGCATTGTTCTTATCCACGATGGACGGTGAAGATTTTGCATCCCCGGTGAACGCGGACGCAGTTAAAAAATACTTTGCTTGAAAGCGACCCGCTGGACAGTAAAAAGAGAGTCCAGGCAAAAATGGGGCATCTCGGCGAACCATAAAAAAGGAAAAAGGTTCGGGCAAAAATTAGGGATATAACTTGAAAAAATGTGCACCCGCAAAGTCGAAAACCCGGATGGGCGACTTTGGCAAAAAAGGGCATCCCGGTGAACTGAAAACCTGCAAAGGGCGGTTCACGCAAAAGTTAGGGATTTGAAAAAGCAAATGACTGCGTTCCGCGTATGGACTTTCTTTGTTTAGTGGTTTGGAAAACCTGAGGGCCGTTTATCTGAATCAATCTCTTCTGAAGCTGAAGCGTCAGAGAAGTATCGAAGTCGCGTGGGTCATAGAGGGATCAACTCATGGTGTTCGTCTACGCCTCGTTGCCGACATTTGTATATACTGATGTATATTTATGTTTTATTTTTTGCGCGGCTTCCTCATTCCAGGAGCTTGCATCCGTTGTAAAACATTTTTACCCATTCAGGGGTTCGTTATCAATAAAATGTATACTATTCAGCAATTTTGTTTGCCTGTTTAGCATTTACCTGTTTTGTTTGCGAAAAAGAACGCCGATGTTTTTGATAAAATGCGCATACATAAACTTACTGGCCTAGGCCACTGATTGTTGAAACAATGAATTACTTGAACATTGTCACGAGATAATAACCTTGATAGGTCCCTTTGAGAAGGGTATCTTGTCTGTTTGTTTGTGTTGTTACAGGTGTAGCATATTCCAGACAGTGCGTCGTGCGCATCCCCAAGCAGGATGATTCCTTCTTCTCCAGCAAAGTTCAGCAGCCTCTCCCTGCAGAGTCTGAACCGGAGATCGTAAAGCATTGATATGTTCCCCCAGGTAGAGAAGATTCTCTCCCCAATCAGATGTATCCTGAAGGAACATCATTTCCTCAACTGAGTCATGCGCTGAAGTGTGCAGCAATTGATGATTCCAGACCGAAGTCTCCAGCGGAATTGAGATTCCCCACAGAGTCGTAATCTCCCCGGCAAGCAGAATGATTTCTTCTTCCTCAGCCGAGTTTGCAGATCCCCAAGAGAGCCGAGTCCTTGGAAGCCGCTCAGGCCATGATTGGTTTTCCCCAGTGGAGTGTTGAATAGCGGATGCTGTGTTTCCCCGCCGGAGTCGTTATCTCCAGGGAAGTAGCCATGAAGGCCGTGCAGGTTTATTTCCGCGATTGACATCGCTTTCCCTCAGCAGGTCCAGGTTCTCGTAGAGCTTTGTTCCCCTGCAGTAGTCAACTGAAGTTCACTTCCCCATAGAGCCCGATTGAGATTGGCGTGACCTTGTTCTCCTCAGCAGGATGATTCCTCTCCCTATCTGAGTGTTTCTTTCTCCTTGACAGGAGGATTCTCCCTTCAGCATTTATTTTGCTGACGGGATCGCATCATTTTGCATGACTGCATAGCATTTATCATAAACGCGTAGCATTTCCACCGTGTGGAGCATTGCGCCGTTGCCGAAGCATATGCATAATAAGCATGATCTAGGTTGTTACCGTTCTTGTTTTGCAGGTGTTCCGCTGCAGAGTTGGTTGCTCAAGATGATTCTTGAATTCTCCCCAACGGAGTCACTTGCTCAAGATGATTCTTGAATTCCCCAGCAAGGTCGTTTGCTTAAGATGATTCTTAAAATCCCCAGTGCAGTCGCCAGAATCGGTTGCTCAAGTTGATGCTTGAAATCCCCGACAGAGTGTTTGCTCAGGATGATTCCTGAAATCTCCAGCATAGTTATCGGTTCAGGATGATTCTTGAAGTCCCCGGCGGAGTTATTTGTCCAAGATGATTCGTGAAGTCCTCAGCAGAGTTGATTCATCCAGAATGATTCCTGGATCCCCGAAGCAGAGTTACTTGATAGTTCTCCAGAATCCCCAGCGGAGATGTGTCATCCCCAGCAGGTTTCTGAACAGCGAAGTTGAAACTTCCCTCGAAGACTTGATGATTAAAGTCCGACCGTGTTAATAAAGCAGTTCTCTCAGCTGATGCGGAGTGCCTGATGGCAGAAGTTTGGATATCCCCAACTGGCTCATGATTGACCAAGAATTCTATTCCCGACTTACTGATGGAGTCCGGCTGATGCCCAAAAGTTTTCTTTGAATGTCCGACGGCATGATTAACTTGATTGTTGACTTGATGAGTCCCGAGGAATCTTGATGCCTGATGGCATGATCGACCATGTATTACCGGTTACCGTGTGACCAATTCCCCAGCTAGTTGCCGTGCAGCTAATATTTCAGTTTTCGAAGATTTGTTCCCATCAGAGTACCGTGTACTTGTGCAGTTGGCAAATTTCCGGGGTTGTTGGTATTCAACCGTCTTTTACCTTGATTGGCTGAGATTCGTTCGCTCCTCACCCAGTCAGGTCCAAGCCGTTTGAATAGGGGCAGCTGTTGCACCCCAAAATTTGACCAACATTTCTTTACCTAGCTTGTGGTCCATCTCATTCACATTAGCATTATCACTTGCATTTCATTGACATGTGTGCAGGAGATCAAGAGGTATGATTACCAATCAAGAGCACCACAAGAGTTTGAAGCTAGCCAAGAAGGTTATTCAAATGTTCAATGGGTGATATCTTTGTCAGAGAAGTTAAGAGATCCTCAGAGAGATTGGTTGAAACCAAGGTTGTGTGCCTCTTAACTTGAGAGTTGTGGGAGCTCCTCAGATGATTCTAAAGCCAAGAATGTGGACTTAAAGCCTTGAGAGAGCTTATGAGATGTCTTGAAAGCCATCATGAAGCCTAGATAGGTCATTGTGCAAGATTGAGAAGACTCAACCATGAGTGGTATAATTAGGGTTTTGACTGGGTCAACCCTAGGTCAACTGATGATTTGAAGAAGGTTGAGACCTAATTCAAGGGCCATGTGATCATGGATTGATGCATTGAGATGCTATAAGGATGATTCCAAGGTTAACTCATCATGATTAAAGAGTTTGAGAAGTTTCAAGCTAGGGTTTCTAAGGCTTGACAGTGTAAAATCCCCTAGTTTGACACCTATCTTCAAGGCAGTTTAGCTCAAGATGTGATGGTCATCTCATCTTACCCAAAACATGAATGTTGTAGAGCTTGTTCTTAGCTTTAATTTGAGTACTGGAAGTCCTTGATAGGATTTGTAGAGCTCAAGTTATGACTTTGACAAGTTACAGGTCATCTGAGGTATGTGAATCTGGGGCCTTGAAAGTCACCCAACTTGCATCCAACTTTTGCCTAAGAAGGATGATTCCTATGAACTTTTGGTCAACATGAATGTTGTTCCTTATCTTCTTAGCTTTCTAGAGAGTAATAGAATTCCTTGATAGGATTTGTAGAACTCAACTTATGGCTTTGACAAGTCAAGGGCATTTTGGTCATTTGGAGATTACAGGTCATTTCAAGCATAAGGCTATAACTCCTATTTCCAAGCTTCAAATGGAAAAATCTTCAACATCAAACTTTCTTAAAATGATGTTTTAAGGCTAGTAAGGAGGTCATGAGATGTTGAAGAGGCTTGTAGCTCAAAATGGTAAAAATGACCTAAAATGGAGGCATAAGTTAAATAAGTCAAAGTTGGAAATTGAAACTTCCAAGCTACACATCCAAACCATGGCATGTAATAGGTCATTTTGAATCTGGAAAACATTTTAGAAACAATGGTTCAGCCACATTTTTGATTTGAGGCCTAAATCATGGACTTGCTTTGGAGAATGGTTACTTGCATATTAAGGTACACATGCAAAACACAAGGAAAGGCAATGCACAAGCTAGTAAAGTATCCTAACATGTCATGTATCTCATCTAAGGAGATTTTCAAAGGAGAACAAGTTGCTGCAAGAGGCATAGCACAAGATGGTGTATGAGATGAGTTGAAACCAAAAACTCATGACATGAGAATCTCAAATTCTCATTGGATGATTCCAGAAAGTTCTGGATGGTTTAGAACCATCCTATATAATGATTAGAACTTGCTCAGATACAAGGTTGGTGAGAGATTAGAGAGGAGAGTGAGATAGCCATTTCAATTTCTTCCATTGCAAGTTGAAATCAATTTCTACATTCCACACCATTTCCATTGATTCTTTCAATCCTAACACCTTCCATTGATCATACTGAATGTGTGCATACCAAATTGAGGGCAAGATCATGAAGAATTGAAGAGTTAGCATTTGGATTTTGGGAGCTGCAAGTCACCATCGGATTTGGAGATTCAAGCTTCTTTGATCAAATCTTTTGCAAACAGAAGCATTAACATCAATCAAGGAGTGATTCTGAAGAGTTTGGGAGGTTGAACTGAAGATTTGACCCATCTGGTATTCAAGATTTGACAGGTTTGCAACTTTTCTTCTACACCCTGACTTAAGCATAATTAGTTAGATTTGTTAGGTTAGAATGGTTAGAGACAAGTAGGAGATGGATTCTGGAAAGTTTGAGATCATTTGGTGAAGTTCAAGATAGTGACACCAATTTTGTTTTGATCAAGAACACGATGTATAGTGGGATATAACATGAGTTTAATAGCAAGATTTAACCAGTGTGAGGTGGTGATCATTCTGAGGTAATCAATTTCAGGAATAGTCAGAGTTGAAGTCTGAGCATAATTTTGATCTTGGATCGGGTTTAGAGATTGAGGGCATTTCAATTGATTCTAATACCATGGTTGTGATCAGGGTTGAATTTAGAACAGATTAGGGTTTTGAACCATGGATTTTGGTTGAGAATTGAGGTGATACGATTGTGGTGAAGACTCACTATGAAGCTCTGTTTCCATGGCTTCTTCATTTCAAACCCTGGCTGAAGGAAGAAGACAACTCCATGGCCGTTGGATGAAGAGTGGACTCATTGACTGGGATCAGATCCAAAGGCTGGGATTTAATTTTGCGTTTGAAGAGGGAAGTCTGAAGACACCCCAAACGCTGCGTTTCATTTAACTTTCGTTTGGGCTTTAGTGGATTAATTGCTATGCACACCCCAATTCCTGGCCCATCTGGATAATGAACTGATCTTCGTTACTTATTGCACCGTGCTTTTTTCTTTTTCTTTGTTTTTTTGAATTGATTTTCTGGTTAAAATTGGGCCTAGCGCGCATTGCTGATCACACCCCCGTTTCAAGCCCATTCTCATATTGAACTGCACTAGATTGCTATCTGCACCAATTATTTTCATATTTCATTTTATTTTCTCCATTTTATTTTAAACTTTGAAAAATCATATTAAACAGGAAAATAATGATTTTTACATGGGGATTTTTTCTCCTATTTCGCATTGATGTCTATAAAATTATAAAATCATAATATTTGCATTTCATGCATTTTTTATATTTTTGTGTATTTTCTCTTTTAATAGCTTTTAATTCCTTTTATGTTGATGCATAGATTTGTAGAATTTTGTTTAGCTAGTTCCCTTCATATTTATAGGCCATTCTTTTTAGGATAGTTAGATTAAGACTTTAGCTCCCCTCTAGATTTATTCCATAATTTTGTGATTAGTTTTTGATTAGTTTTGATTAGATGACTTTAGGTTGTGTAGATTTAGGTCAATCCTTAACATAGGTCCACAATAACACTAGAATTTTGGGTTTCTAGGTCAAGATAGATATTGGGACATATAGGGTATTAAGGGTAGGTATGTGGGATCCCCTAGAAATTATATTAGATTTTAATATAATAGTATACAATTTTTAAGTGATTTTTGTAATTGATTGTTGTTTGTGTTGCCCTTGTGGGCTTGTATTTTGTTTTGCCTTGCTTTGTGGGTTTTTGCTTGGCTTGGTGGGCTTGGTCTTGCTTTGTGGAGCATGGAGGAGCATAGTAGAAGACTTGAAGGTTGAAGAAGGAGCTTGAGAGCTTGAAGACTTGTTTGTTTTGTTGTTGTTTTAGGGTTAGGAATTAAGTAGAGCTTAGACTTAGTTAAGTTCTTTCTTAAACATGGATGGTATACTTCACCTCCATTCTTCCCCATGATTCAAGGTCCTTCCATGGTATTCACCTCCCTCCTTTGGAGGGATAAGTGATGGTACCTAGGAAGTAGAACCCTTGAGGGAACCATTCTTTTGATGTTAAACCCTTATAGGTCACCTTTGGTGGTCAATAAGCAGTTTAATATCCTAGCTTATCCAGTTAAGTGATTTCTTCTGGTTTGAGTATCTTGAGAGATGTTGGGCTTGAGTGTGAAGCTTGAAGACTAAGTTGATACTTATGAAGAGGATGATTCCCTGAGCATTACCATTTCAGCTGAAGCTTGAAGAGCAAGAAGAGCAAGTTGATACTTGAAGATCCAGTAAAGACTGAATGGAGAGCTGAGGCTTAAAGACTGAAGGATGAAGTTGACATTTCCAGATGATTGAAGACTATTCTGAGAAGCTGAAGCTTGTAGAAGAGAGGACCAAGTTGAGACTGGTAAAGCAAAGAGAGCTGAAGCTTGAAGACTAAGTTGATACTTATGAAGAGGATGATTCCCTGAGCATTGCCATTTCAGCTGAAGCTTGAAGAACAAAGGATAAGTTGATACTTACTTTGAAGCTTGGAGATCCTGAAGGAATCAAGTTGATACTTGTGGTTAAGGGTGAAGCCTGAAGGTGGGACTGATTAAGGAGCTGAAGCTTAGAGAAGAGAGAATAGGTTGAAACTTATGTTGAAGGGTTGAAACCTGGAGAAGCAAATTGATATTTGTCAAGAGTGATGGAAGTCTGAAGACTGGATCGCTGTCAGAAGAGCTGAAGCTTGGAGTTGAGAGAGGAGTTGATCTGTTTTCTTGTCTATTTCTTCTCTGTGTTGCTGATGTGCCTTGTTTTACTTGCTTGATGCATTAGAATAAGTCCATATCTAGACTGACTTTAATCTAGGAGCATGATTGCACTAGAGGTTGAGTTGCTCCCTCTGCTTGTATTGTTACTGTATGGCTTTGCTTACGGGTATTCGGTAGAGCCCTGCTCCCTTGCCCATGTGGTTTATTTTGCTTGATAGCATGATTTTATTTCTTCTGTATGATTACAGTTGTTATTATAGTTTGCTTGATAGCATGTTTTATCTTTCAGCATGATTACTGTTATTCATTCTGGCTTGAGGTTGAGATGAGCTTGTGGAGGCTGCTGCCCCACACACATTTCCTCCCTCACTTGCATTGCATGCATTTTACAGTCGTTTACTGTTTACTGTTTAAGCTGATGCTTTATCTGTTTCTGTGTATCATTGACATGATCCCTTAGGACTCTCATTCCCTTTGATAAGGAAGTGATGATTAGAACCTTAGGTTGAAACCTATGCATGATAACTTCTAGGAGTTCCCTGTTTCAAACCTCAACCATAGGATGAATCCTTGGCATGACAACAGTAGGACTTGATAGTCTCCCCATAGCTGAGCCTGTTCTCTTCTCATCTCAAAACAGCTTAAAATAAAGTAATCATGAATGATTTCTTTCGTACGGTACGAGCCTTAAGCTATCTGAGAAAGGATTGTTGGAGAGCTTCTTTTCAAACAGTCTGGATGTTTAGTATGGCACCCTTTGGGTGACATGCGACGCATTCATTCTCAGGTCATAGTCTTTAGTGCAATTGAAATTGCAAACACAATAATAAACACTTCTTTCGTAAAAGACAGAAAACAAACTTCAAACCTTTTTGCCCCGTGGGCCCATAATTCAAAGGAAAGCTTTTCTGAAGAAAAGAGTGTCGTTAAACTTCAGCGCCACCGCAAACAGGCTTTGTCCCTAACTGCTGGAACTGCTGTTTAACCCTACTCGATAAAACAGATGAATTTGAATCCCCGTAATCCGTAGTTTCCCGAACTACGTAAGCTCTGATCTCTCATACCTGTTGAGAGTACGTAGGCACAATACTGATGTATTGGCGAGCTACCTTCCCCGTAACCCGTCGTAGGCCGAACTACGTTGACTCTGATTTCTCATTCTCTGATGAGAATACGTAGGCATAAAGTGCGACGCTTTGCCGAGTCATTTTCTTTTCTGTTTAAGCCAGCCTTGATAGGTAGATAGATAAACCAACTCGTCCAGTGAACACAACAAGCGTGGATCCCGTCGAGTACGACGGACGTGAGGGGTGCTAATACCTTCCCCTTGCGTAACCGACTCCCGAACCCAGACAATGGTTGCGATGACCTTGTCTTACCCTTTTTCGTCAGGTTTTTCCGATCGTTTCCTTTCCCGTTCCAAGGGATAAATAACGAAAGGTGGAGACTCTTATGTTTTGCCGGCACCTTATTTTCGCGGAAGCGACACTTACTAGTGGTATTCTTGATGAGAATCGACGAAGTCAGAAATATGATTTGAGTTGGTAGATCGGTTGAATTTGATGGATCAAAGTCGAAGAGCTGATTTTCGGATTAATGGGAAGGGTATCATGAGATATCCTGATAGAGTTTGTGTTCCAGATATTGTTGAGTGGAATAAGAGTATTCTTAAAGAAGGACATTTAAGTAGATTGGGTATCCATCCCGGTGCTATGAAGAGGTACCCGGATTTGAGGAAATTGTTTTGGTGGCCAGGGATGAAGAAAGAAGTGGTTGAGTTGTATATGCTGGTTAGGCTTGTTGAAAGACGAAGATTGAACATCAGAGACCATTGGGTCTGATGCAACCATTGAATATTCCAGAGTGGAAATGGGATAGTATTTCCATGGATTTGGTGTCAGGTTTGTCGAAGTCTGTTAGAGGGATATGATTCAATTTGGGTGATTTTGGATAGATGGCTAGATCAGCTCATTTTATACCAATGAGGATTAACCATTCTATGTTGAAGCTAGATGAGATGTACATTGAGGAAGTTGTGAAGTTGTATGAGATATCGTTGAATATTGTATCATATGGAAATCTGGGATTTACATCAAGATTTTGGGGGAGTTGCAGACACTTTGGGTACCATGTTGAAGTTGAACTTTGCATATCATCCGCAGACGGATGGACAGACAGAGAGAACTACCCAGTCTTTAGAGGATTTGTTGAAAGCTTGTTTGTTGGATCAAGGTAGATCGGGGGATAGTTATTTGTCGTTGGTTGAGTTTACCTACGATGACAGTTACCATTCTAGTATCGGAATGGCACCGTATGAGAATTTGTATGGTAGGAGGTGTAGGACTTCTTTGTGTTGATATGAGTCAGGTGAGAGTGTTATACTCAGACCTGAGATTATGTAAGTGACGACTGAAAAGATCAAGAGGATCCAAGGAAAAGAGGAATGTTTCGCAGGGTCATCAGAAGAGTTACCATGATAAGAAGAGGAAAGCACTTGAATTTCAAGGGGAAAATCATGTGTTTTGAGAGTTACGTCGGTAACTGGTGTTGGCCGAGCTTTGAAGTCTCGAAAGCTCACACCTTGGTTTGTTGGTCCGTGTCATAGTGGCGCAGCGGAAGCGTGGGAGAAGTAGCATGTAAGACTGTTTTACCGCTGTCGTTTGTGAATTGCATGATGTGTTTTATGTGCCCAAGTTGAGGAAGTACATTGATTCAGATGGATGGTGTACAAATGAGAGATAATCTGATTGTTGAAGCATTGCTAGTTCGAATTGATGAATGAGAAGCAACTTTGAGGTAAAGAGATTGCCTTGGTAAAGGTAGTTTTGAGAGGACCAGCTGGAGAAAGTTGGACTTGGGGCGTGAGGATCAGATGAGGGAGTCGTATCCGACTCTGTTTCCTTGAGGTGATTTTCGAGGGCCAAAATTCTTTTAAGTGTGGGAGAGTTGTAACACCCCAAATTTAATTGGAATATTTTAATTTATTTATTTAATTGAGAATATTCGTATTTTGGTGGTTTTCGGTGGTTTCGTGGATTATTGGGAATTATGCATTTTTGGATTATTTATTTAATTAATAGTATACAATATAGAAATATTAGTATTATTATTAGTTAAAATAAATATAAGTGAAAGAAGGGCAAATTGGACATTTAAGAGGAGTTAGTGAGGGTGTTATGGGAAAAGTCCAAATTGTGAGGCGCAAGACTAGGTTTGACAAAAAGGAATTCTGAAGGGAATTAGGATTCATTTTGTTAACTGTGAAAAGTATTGAGGCCAAAGCTCTGAGGAGAAGATTGGAGGCCGAAGCTTCGAAAGAGTTCCGAAAAGATTGAGAAGCTTCGATCGTCAACTAAGGTATGAGGAGTATAGCCTTTCATGATTTTCTATGTGTAGATTTCGATGTGATTATGGTTGATTTAAGGGTTTTATAGAGAATTATGGGAAAAAGAGATTTTGGCCTTCGTGGCCTAAATCTATTATTGAGATTTTGACCGTGGGGATTTATTTGGGTTAAGGAATATTAGAAGGATATGAGAACAAGTGATCTATGGCCTTCGTGGCCTAAATATATTATGGTGAATCTAACCGTGAATTAATTGGGGAAAACGGAAACCTAGGCCTTCGTGGCCAAAAAGCTGATTGAACTTTGCTTAACCCTGTAGGAATATTGGATAATGAGTAACTCTGATTCCTGCAGGGCAATTGTAGGGAAATTGTGATTTAGAACATGAATATGTTACGGGATTGGCCTAATAAACTGTAGGTTTTGTGCCTTTATCGTCGTAGGACCTTAGAGATGATTTAGGGATATTTTGGTGGCATTGGGTAAGTGAATTGTGTGGACTTTTGGGTTGATTTAGGTTCCGGAGCGTAACAGCGTTTTGCTGTCTGTCACGCTTGTTCATGTTTTCGGTCGAAATTGTTTTGGACGTAACTTTTGATCCGTAAGTCCGTTTTGACCCCCATTTAAAGCGTTGGAAAGCTAATGAATAGAGCTATAACATAATATAGATAAGGGAATTTTTTTCTCAATATTTTTATATCTAATTATGTTTGAGAAGTCAATTGTGTATATGTTCTATTAATGAATCATGTTCTGGTTCAGTGATGTCTTGATGTTTTGATGCTGCAATTTTCCTGATGAATTACCATGAGGGCAACTGTGATAATATGTGATAATATGATGAATTAACATGAGTAGGACTGTGAAGTTTATGTGATTAATAGGCGATAGTATGAGAATTACCGCGAGTATAATTATGAATTAATATGTGATAATGTGTGATAATATGTGATAATATGATGAATTGATATGAGTATAACTGTGAGCGCTATGTGATTTGTACATGGTTATATAATTATTTTCTATGATGTATGATGATTATTATGATGAATTATAATGACGTGATGTATGATGATTATTATGATGAGATATGATGACATGATGTATGAAGAGGATTATTATAATGAGTTATGATGATATGACGTATGATGATGATTATGATGATGAGCTATGACATTCGATGATAATGAATATGATGCACCTATGATGTTATTATGAGAATGATTTGTGACGTGTGCATCATGCATTCATGTGCATCCGAACTTCGGTTCAGGACCTCGATTACTTTGGTTTCAATCCCATTGTGTGGATGTGAAGTGTTTTGATGTGCTCCGGTTCTCAAGTAGAATTGATCCTATTGATGGTGATCTATGGAGGGTTGATGGCCCAGTGTCCATCGTGTTGTGATGATTGGTACCATATGCATTGAGTCTTGTTGCATTGCATTTAGGAGTCTTTTGTATAAATTATGATGTTGTGGCCTTCGAGGCCTATTGATGAATATGAAGGTTGAATATGATTATGATGCCATTTATATGTTGATTTTTATACATTGATTATTATGAATTGTTTTACTCACCCTGTCTGTTTGAATTTTACCTCCACGTGGGTAACGTGCAGATACCAAGTTTAGTCGTGGATGTCGTGGAGGACTTTTGAAGTTTTGAGTTGTTGGCCTTGGTCAACTTAGAGGGTCTTGCTCTGATAGTGTATCATCGGGTTGTGGGTCTTTGAGTTGAGTTATGTTTATTGAGTTTATTTTGATTATCTTCCCATATGAAGAAAACCTTGATTAGGCCTTTGAGTTCCGCTATTTTGTGTAGTTTGATGTACTTTTGAGGAAACCCGTTGTACACAGAGCATTGACTTATTTTGAGTAACATGAGAAATGTACGCCCTTTGAGGTGATTTTTATTGAGTTAAATATTTTACTCTGGAATCTGTGTTATTTTGCCGTATATCTGTGGGGTAGAAAAGGGTGTTACATAAACAACCTCAAAAACATATTTGGCCACGTAGGCCTAATTTCCCTTACTCAAAAACCTCTTAAATCCTTAAATCGACTTTAAATACATTGAATCATATATTGAAAACACTGAAGGTAATACTCCTCATACCTTAATTGTCGACTCTAAGACTTTCTCCTTGATTCTAGGAAACCTCGCGAAGCTTTGTCTTAATCCTCTTCCCTCATAGCTCTGGCCTCTATTCCTTCTCTTTTCACGGTCTAACAAGAATGAATCCTAATCCTCTCAAAATTCCTTTTTGTTAAACCTAACATTGGGCCTTAAAATGGGCTTTTCAATTTCACCCTCACTAACTTCTTCTCAAATGTCCATTTTGTCCTTAAATTATCTTATATTTTATTTAAATTAATAATAATATTAAATATATTCATACTATATACTATTATTTAAATAAATAACTCAAAACTCCATAATTCTCAATATTCACATCAACCATCGAAAATCACCAAAATTATAAATATTCATATTTAAATAAATTAAATGAATATTCCTTAAATTTGGGGTGTTACAAGTCGCACCTGAAGCCCTACGTAGGCTCTGATTTTTAGGGCTTCAACGGGTCGGTGACGAAACCTCCGGGGTACATAGAGTTGATCGTGACTTTCGATTCTGCAGAAACGGCCAGGTCTATCAAAGTCCATTTCCTGTTGGTCGACTGCTCGTCCCTATACCAATGCATCTTCGGGCGGCCAACTCTGACCGAATTGGTAGTTGTGCCCTCGACCGTGCACTTGAAGATGAAGTACTACACCTCAAAGGGTCTCGTGGCAACTCTGCACGGAGACATCAAAACAGCAAGAAGATGTTTCAAGGCAGCCTCCAAAGGGCTGAACACTATTGCCGCCAGGCCAAAAACTCTCGGCAAGATTGGGACCGGACTCCCCGGCCTAACGAGGAAACAACTAAAAGCCTGCCTCTGGGAGAATGCAGATCTGTTTGCGTGGAGCGCCACGGAGATGCCTGGACTAGATCTTGATGTGGCCTGTCACCAACTCACCATCGATCCCACCGCTAGGGCAGAAGCTCAACGTAAGCGAAGGCAGTCTCTGGAGAAAATAGAGGCTGCTGAACAGGCTGTAAAAGACCTCATAGAGACAAACTTTATCTCAGATTCCAAGTACACTACTTGGCTATCTAATGTTATACTTGTAAAGAAAACTAATGGAAAATGGCAAATGTGCATTGACTACACCGATCTTAATAGGGTCTGCCCTAAAGACGCATATCCCCTCCCCAACATATACAAATTAGTTGATAATTCTGCTGGTTTTAAATTGTTATCTTTCATGGACGCGTATTCGGGCTATAACCAAATACCCATGGCAAAAAGTGACAAAAGATACACAACTTTCATGACTGAATCGGGCAACTATTACTACAATGTAATGCCCTTCGACTTGAAAAATGTTGGCGCTACCTACCAAAGAATGATGAAAAAGATCTTCCGAGGAGAAATTGGGGACATGCTCGAAGTCTATATGGACGACATGATCGTGAAATCCCATGAGGAATCCGATTGCACGATCCATCTGAAGAAAATATTCGAGCAGGCCAGGAAGTACAAGATGCGCTTCAACCTAGAGAAGTGCATGTTTGGGGTACGAGCAGGAAAGTTCCTCGACTTTTATCTAATAGAACAAAGAATCAAATCTAACCCCAACAAGTGTAGAGCCTTCTCCGAATTCCCTACTCCGAACTCGAAGAAGTCCATCCAATCCCTAAACGGAATGCTCGCTTCGCTGTCTCGCTTCGTGGTGAAGTTTTCTCAACATGCACTCCTCTTTTTTCAAACTCCTCTGAAAGGAGGCGGCTTTTGAATGGAAGGAGGAATGTGACAAAGCCCTCCTCCACCTGAAACAAGCTCTTCCAGAACCACCAGTCCTCTCCCAGCCAGATAACGGGGAAACTTTATATCTCTATCTCGCCATTGCGACCGAGGCCATAAGTATCACCCTCATTCGTGAAACACCCGATGGACAGAAGCCCATCTAATTCACGAGAAAGGCACTGCAAGAAACAGAGCTGAGATACCAGTAGATAGAGAAAATGGCCTTAGCCCTTATCAACACAGAAAGAAGGATGAGGCACTACTTTCTGGCCCACACAATCATGGTATGCACGGGCCAGCCCATAAAGCAACTATTGGGTCATCCGGACATGGTCGGCAGGAGGCTCAAGTGAACACTAGAAATATTCAAGTTCGACATCTAGTATGAGATTTGAAAGGCCCTCAAGGCCCGGGAATTGGCCAACTTCGTCACAAAGATGACCCTTCCTGATTCCTCTACTTACGGTGCTTGCAAATGGATAATATTTGTTGATGGAGCATCAAGCTCGGCAGGGAGCGGGGCAGGTGTCATCTTGGAAAATGAGGAAGAAATCCTCATCGAAGTCTTGCTTACACTGTCTTTCCCTACTTCCAACAACCAGGCTGAATACAAATCCTTCCTCGTGGGTTTGCGCCTCGCCGAAGACCTAGGGGCCGAAGAAGTTGTCATCTGCATCGATTCTCAACTCGTGGCCCTCCAGGTTTGGGGAGAATACCAGGTCAAGAATGACAACATGTCTGAATACTTGACCCTGGTTAAGTAAAATATGACAAAGTTCACATCGGTGGAGGTAAGACATGTTCCTTGTGAACACAATGTCCGAGCGGATATTTTGTCAAATGGCGAGCACGAAAAAGAAAAGGGGAAACAAATCTGTCATCCAGGAAGTACTTCTACGACCCAGCATCGAGAAAGCTTCTGCGACCCTCGACGTGAACGTCATCAGCAACAGCAATTGCTGGATGGCCTCTGTCTACAATTACCTCACCAAAGACGAACTATCGTCCAACCCCAAGGAAGACAGCGTAGTCAGGCGTAGAGCCTGCTCCTACGTTCTGGTCGAAAGCAAGCATTACAGGAGAGGGTTTTCCATCCCTCTCCTTAAATGTGTCGAGGAAGAGATGGTCGCACACATCCTGCATGAGATACAGGAGGGAATCAACGCACATCACCTCAGGGGGAGATCCCTCGCTAGGAAGGCTCTACGAACAGGATATTACTGGTCAACCATGCAGCATGAGACATAGGAACATGTGAAGAAATGCGACAAATGCCAATGGCATGGGGACATGCACTTGGCACCGGCCAATGAACTCAAAGCAATGTCCTCCCTATGGCCCTTTACATGGTGGGGCCTAGATATCCTAGGACCATTCGTCGTAGGGTCAAATCAGAACAAGTATCTAATAGTAGGCGTTGACTACTTCACAAAGTGGATAGAAGCAGATGCTCTGGCCAAAATAATGGCTCATAACATACTTCATTTCTACAAGCGAAACATTCTTGCCCGCTTCGGCATCCCTCAAGCAATTTTCACCGATAACGGGACACAACTCACGGACAAAAAAATTCCAGAAGTTCATCGCCCAACTGGGCACCAAGCAACACTTCACGTCCGTTGAGCACCCCCAGACTAATGGGCAAGTCGAGGCAGGAAAACAAGGTAATCCTACGGGGCCTCAAATGGAGACTAGATGAAAGGAAGAAACAGTGGGTCGAGGAGCTGCACAACGTGCTGTGGGACTACCATACTATGCCTCATTCTTCGATCGGGGAAACTCCTTTTCATCTAGCATACAGGACTGAGGCAGTGATTCCCATTGAGATTCATGTGCCCTCCAGGCGGACTGAAGCCCCCTGGACGAGGATACAAACAGCGAGGCGCTAAGGGAGGAACTCGATCTCGTCGAAGAGTTTCGATCAGGAGAAGCCCTTCGTGAGGCCTTGCTAAAACAAAAAATCGCGATCAAGCACAATGCCAAAGTTATACGACGAGAGTTCCAAGTAGGCAGTCTCATCCTAAAGAGGAATCACAAAGACTCCAGTGAAGGCAAACTCACCACAAATTGGGAAGGACCCTATCGTGTTAAAGCGAAAATAGAGAATGGGGCCTACTACCTAGAATATCTTAACAGGGAAGAATTTGCTCGACCATGGAACACCGAAAAGTTAAAACAATATTATAGCTAAAGCCTCAACCGTCGGCATGCTTTGTCAACACGACGAAAATGACGCACCGACCATAAGTGTGCGCCCAGGTACAAGTGCTACATTACCAAAGTAAATCAAGGTAGGCTTTTGCTCAAGAACGAGCAAAACCCATGCCCAACAGCGGTCCCTTGACCGAGCCCGTCGTCGCCAAAGTACCATGAAAGGCAGAACACTCAACTCATAATGGGAAGTTCACACCATGAACTCAAGCCACAAATATGATCTGAGCTCCGCTCTCATGCCCAAAAGCTACCCAGGCCTTTCGACCAGCTCCCTTCACTGTCGAACACGATTTGTCGAGCAGACCCCGAAACATAATAGAAATCATTCACTAAGGTAGCTCATACAACGAGCATTGAGCAGCGTTTGATACTTAGAGAAAATAAAGCAAAGTATAAACATGCACGAAAAAAATCATACATAACCAACCATCATGGCCAAAAATAAATATTAACATAAAAACGGCCACAAGAACCGCGATTGTGCTTGTTACAATATAAAGGGGGAAAGCCCCACACAAGAGAATAAAATTACAAAAACTTGGCGCACAGGCCAAAAGTACAACTGAAAGAAAAGTCACTCCTCCGCCTGATGAGGATCTTCACGGGCATCCTGCACATGCTCCTCGCCGATTTGGAGGAAGTTGGGGATTGACTATCCTGCCTCCCGCAACGCTATGAAGAAACCCGGTACCCTTAGTGGACAACTCGACCCTAGGATTCACGATTTTTAATTGCTCCACGACATTGTTGAAGGCCTCCTCGGTGATGGCCAGACAGTCGTCCTCGGCCTAGATAATACGAGCGATCAGCTCGGCCCGAGTCTTTAATTTCTTCACATCCTCACTCTCACCCTCAACAGGAGTAGCAATGACCTACAATTGCTCTACCAGATCCTCAACGACTTTCTTTTCCACAACAAGGACATCTTTCTCCGCAGAAAGCTCATCCCGGACCTTTTTCACCGCCTCCTCGACGGCCCTGACCCTCCACTCCTCCTGAGACTTCTTAAACTTCTCTTCTAGGTCCGCAACTATAGCCTGGGTCTTCTTCAGCTCGGGTTCGTAGTAGAAACCCTCCTCGGTGTAAACCACTACCATCTCTAGAACCTTTATCAGGGCAGAAGCATCATGAGCAAGCATGGTCCTTTTGCTCGGGCCGTCCATCTCCTCGAGCTTCAAGGACTCCTCCCGAGGAATCGCCAAAGAAGAACCCTTGAAGAATCTCTTGTTGTGTAGGCACGAAGGCAGCTCAAATCTTCTTTTCTCCTTCTTCTTGCTGAGGTCCACAATCTCGCCTATACGTTGACGCTTGAGCCTTGAACTTTTAGGCACGGATGATGTCTGGATGGCCGGTGGGGTAGACGAGGAGGTCCCCGACCCAGTTTGAGGAGGAGGCGTTTGCTGGCTGAGGCGGCTCTTCTCGATCGCTACGCCCCCTTTTAGATTCCCTTGGGCATTCTTTACCATTTGTTCTTGAGCAGAAGACATTTTATCTGAAAACCAACGGACACATTAAAACACGAAGAAAATAACAACTCAGATAAACTAATAATAAATAAAAGATTACCCAGAATTTCTAAAGCCCCCGCACGAGTACTACACTCGAAGAGTTCCTTCGTATTGATATATCAGGCCTCTACCTTAGGCCCCACATCTTCTTCGTAAATAATCTTCCCAGCACGGGTCACGCACTGGGCAAGAAGAAAGTCGTCCATGAGAGCCACCAGCTTGGCATAGCTGGCTCGGCCATCATCCCCCAGCATGTGAGGAGTGGCGATATAATTTCCATTTGGCCGGGTAAAATGAGCCCCACTCCAGTAAAAGGGAAACTTGAACAGCCTCCGCGCAAGCACTTTGCCATGCTTGTCGACTAAGGCTTTCCCGCCCTCGTCTGTCGAGACCTCCCAGAAAAATGTTGAGTCGGTGGCCCTCTCTGACACGGGCTCAATAATATAAAACCTTTCCTTGAAAGTCGTAATGGACTCACAAAAGGGTTTGAATAACCTCATCCCCTACTTCAGGGAGACCCAACCAAACTTCCTCCCCGAGACTTGTCGCTGAAGATTAAAGACATTAATGAAGAGGGGAAGGGTAGCTCTAATATCCAAGTACTCACACACCAGCTCGAATGCATGTATAAAGGAGATCGAGTTTGGATGCAGCTGCGAAGGCGCTAGGTCCAGGTGCACAAAGACGGCCCTCTGAAAATCCGAAAAGGGCAGCCTCGGTCCTATCTCCTTAAAGACATATTCGTACATAGGGAACTTCTCCCCGTATGACGAGCAGATACAGTCATCCTCTCTAGGGAAATGGGTCTTCCAATCTCCCTCATCCCCCCACCGACGTGAAGGCATCCTCGGTGTAAGAGGCAAAGAGAGAGGCATGCTTCCCAGGCTCTGCTACGGACCATTCCTTCGTGGTTGCCCTCGAAATAGGAACTTCGCCAGCGTCCCGGGACATGGAATTATCATCATTCTCAGTAACCTCCGAGGAGCTCTCCTTAGACAGATCTCTGAGGATTTCTTCTTCAGCTTCGCACGACATCTCCTTTACCTGAAAAGCAGAGGACAAAAGTGAATTCGATGACAAAGTCAAATTCACCCTTCCACCGTTAGTCAAGTGAAATAGTGCAGTAAGGCCTAAGGACAACGCCCCCGACCTAAACCCTACTCAAATGGAACAGTTACGATACAAGGAGGCTCCCGGGACAATCCCTCTGACGTGGGCGGGGAAAGCTTCCCCGGTACAAAACCCATAATTTCTTTTGGAAAACCACCGGAAAGCTCATAAGCACACCGGAAATTCACAGTTCCCACCAACGGCGAACGCTTATGTGTTGCAACAGAATCAAAATCAACTAAACATCTCAGGCTTCTAAAAGCTTCAGAGAAATCGGCAGAAGAGGAAAGTGGTCAAACCACCGTCTGCCACCAACAGTCACTGGAAAACAGCTCCTACGCTACCTAGTTTCGCCTTAACCACATGCATTCTAAGAAGCAGAAAGTAAATAAGCCTATGACAAGAGACCAGTTCAAGTACTTACATGGTCAAGGAAGGAAATTTGGGGTCGAAGGGCTCTGGCTGATGAATGTAAGGCGGTTAGACAGTATTGGACGGTGGCGGATGACGAATTGCAAAAGCATAGAGCAAGAATAGAAAGAGAAGCGAAAAGTCAAATGAGCAGCTTCTCCCTCTATTTCTATTTATAGACGATCCATGGGCATGTGGGCAGGCACGCGCGGCTAAGGGCATCATCATGGCCCTAGCCTAGCCATCATGACACATTAAATGTGGCATATGGCTCGAGGCACGCGTGGCACTCCACCTCTTCAGATCACATCAATCGTTGGGCTCCCCGTGCTTCGAGCTCCCCAACATGCAACATTACAGATTCCCTAGGACACCGAGGAACAGCCTCATCCCAGCAACAGGCGGCGACCATGTCCGATCCTCCCCGGGAATACAAAATGCCCTTAAGTCATCACTCACATGCTCGGGAGCAATGACTTAGGGGGCTCCTGTTCCAGACTGGCCCAATGGCTAGGCATGACCCAATCCACTTATGCTCCCATAACGGTCCAATTGTCTAAGTCCAACCAATTTAGGGGAGCATTTACCTTTCTGCCCCTCTGTCGCACCCTAATTTTTGACCATAAGATCCCGTCTCCTTGTTTTTTTTGCTTGTTTTATTATACTTTTTATGTATGTGTATTACGACTAACAAATGTGCGCAGGTGCAGTAATGTCAAGTATACATCCTTACAGTCAAATAATCCAAGGTGACTGTTAGATCATGGGGATTCCGGAGTTAGTCTATTTGATCGTCCCCTCGAGATTTCTCAAAGGAGAAAAGGTTTGATTTTGTTGATACGGTAAGTATGGAGAGAAATCATGATTCAGAGCTTGAGTACTTTGTTATCAGGACAAAGTTCATTTAACTCGTGGACCTACAAGTCCGTTAAATCGTGGAAGGATTCCCAAGATTCAGAAGATTTTCCCCAAAGGACGATTAATTCATTTGTTTTAGCTGTGATTTCAATTTGCAAGGTTTCAAGGCACCCTTCACCAAGATAAAAAGAAGATAAGGTGGACTCGCATATTGTTAAAGTGCGATCTAATGATACAATTGGAAAGTAGAGTCTAAAGCAAGCTGGTGTTGTAAGAGCACCTAAGAGAAGCATTCACAGGTTAAGAACAATAAGGAGAAAAGGGAGTGGATGTACGAGCTGTTATTCGTAGAAATCTCCATTTTATTACAAAGTCTAAGTCATCAACAAGTACAATATTAAAACATTTTATTTGCAAGCCAAACAATATAGCAAGTACTCAAAGACAAATTCATGTCTAACTGCTGCAGTTGTTGCATAATTCATGAGTCACTTTTGGAACCAGCTGCAGACTCATAGCAACCATTACTTTTCGTGCACTGATGACATCTCCAAAGCTTCTAACAGCAATGTTCACGGAGCCAAACTTGGCTGGTACTCCACAGCAACTTTAACAATATTTAGACCACCTGGAATTCGTAAGACAGAGAACTCGACAACAAATCCGAACGTCACCTCTACCATCCAAGGCTTGGTCACTGCAGAGTACATGGAAATCAAGTAAAATTCGGAATTAACCATTTCTCCCATTCAAATTTAGAAGTCGTTCATCATACAACCACATTTACCGGCAACATCGGTCTTTCATAATAAAGTTCTCTCCAGCACATCTAACTATCATCAAAACAATGAACTTGAAGCTGAACAAAACCTACAAGTAGCAGCCATTAGCAAGCATACAAGGTCATAAATGCACAATCACAACCTTTGAGATTACCTACGGCAGGGTTACGCAGCGCGTCATTACTCTGTGTTCCCTTCCTGCACAAGATTGGAATTAAGTCAGAGCATGGCATAATGAAGAGGTTATGTGAAAGCAGCTACGGTAGAAGGCAGAATAACTAGACTTATAAGGTTGCCTTAATTACCATCAATCTGCAGCTTCCTCCCAACCTAACAAAACAAACACATTTTCAACGATTAAAATCACACATAATGGAAAAAATGCCGCTTATAGTATCAGAAAGAAGACAATTGCAATTTGTCAGTCAGGGGAAAATTTGAACTGTAAAAGATGGTACTTTGTTGTACAAAGATGGTGATGCTCATGCTATGGACATTGTTGAAATTCATAGACTTTAAGGCTGAGATAGTAGAAATGTTTAGTTTTAATAATGTTGGTAGCATATCTATCAAGTATTTTCTTCCGGGTAACAAGACCACTCTCATTTCAATTTCGAATGATAAAGATCTACAACGAATGGTTAAGTTTCATCACAATTCGAGTACTATCGAAATCTATGTCTTTATTGAAGAGGTACTTGCCCTTGAGGTCTCAATCATGCCTGCCAGTAGGTCAAGTAGAACAACTTTGTCTGAAACAGTGTTGCCAATCAATACCATTATGAATCCTGATGCTGAATATGCTCCACCTGTTGCTTCTCATGATACCATTCAAATTGATACAGATATGGAGATACCTCTTTTGAGTCTTTCCCCGAACGAGGAGAAGCTGGCTAAAGGGGCACAACAGTGGCAGAATACTATTACTGGTGTAGGTCAAAGATTCAACAGCGTACATGATTTTTGAGAGTCGTCGCGTAAATATGCCATTGCTCATCAATTTGCATTCAAATATAAAAAGAATGATAGTTATCGTGTGACTGTTAAATGCAAAGCAGAAGGCTGCCCTTGGAGAATTCATGCATCAGGGTTGTCGAGTACTCAACTGATATGCATAAAAAAGATGAATCCAGAACATACTTGTGAAGGAGCTGCTGGTACTACAGGGCATCAAGCCCAAGGACTTTGTCAATGACATCAAGCAGGAATATGGAATTCAACTTAAATACTTCCAGGCATGGCACGGGAAAGAGATTGCGAAGGAGCAGCTTCAAGGTTCTTATAAAGGGGCATATGGCTTCGTTGAATGGCTTCCAACGAGGTTGCCGACCACTGATTTTCCTTGATAGCATTCCATTGAAGTCAAAATACCAAGGGACATTGCTAGCAGCAACCGCGGCCGATGCCGACGATGGTGTATTCCATGTTGCCTTTGCTATTGTTGACGCTGAATCTGACGATAGTTGGCATTGGTTTTTTCTTCAACTCAAAACAAAGTTGTCAACATCTGTTCCCTTAACATTTGTAGCAGACAGAGAAAATGGGCTGAAAAATTCGATTGCTGAGATTTTTAAAGGTTCATTTCATTCATATTGCCTGCTATACTTAACTGAGCAACTTTTTAGAGACTTGAAAGAGCAGTATTCTCATGAGGTAAAGCGACTCATGATTGAGGATTTATATGTTGCTGCTTATGCAACCAACCAGAAGCTACCACAGATCAACTAGAACTCACGCAGGAAAGTGTTAAACGCCAACTCCATTGTCCTACTTTCTTTATCAGTGATCGAAAGCTTTAGGAAGAAGAGGATACACTTTGTGACAATAGGTAGCAGACCTTGTACCTGCTCAACCAACAACTAAGATCATCGTATAAGATAAACACGATTACCGGGAGTTTAAATTCCACAAAGCACATACAAAATAGTTGTCAGAATTTCATACCATTCTCAGCAGCATATTCATGGAGCGTGTTCGATACCCAAGATTGCTTCCAACACCAATTGATACTTTGGGATTACCAAATCCCGCTACACCATAACTGTCAGAATTTACTCTGGAACGCATGTTTCTTCCCAGACCCAAAACAAATCGTTATCCACACCTGCCAAAAACACAAATCAGAATTAGTAATCCTTTGAGGAATATACCGTGTGAGAGAAAAGATTCGAAAAGATCCCATCCAAATTTTCAAGACATTGAACCTAGACAGATGAGATTTTAAACAGATTAATATCAGAGATTGAATTTTTATTTAACAAGCATTAAACGAAATTGGGCGAAAGAGGAAATTTTTCAAATTGGTCTACACCAAAACGGAAAATCCAATCAGGCTTTCAAGGCATTTTAAATCAGTTTTCAAAACATTTGATTCTCAGTAAAGCCTATAAAAGAGGGTCAAAGGGAGAGGAATTCGTAATCACCACGAAAACCCCAAGTGCGAAACCCTAGAGATCGAAAAGAGGAAAACCAAAAATTGCGAAAACGAAAGAGTACAGGGATACGCCATGATGAAGACAAAAGGGAGAAATTTGAACGGAGATTGAGCGGGGAAGACGAGCGAATGAAGGGTGTTGGGGGGGATTAGGGTTCTCCGCTATTCTTTGCTTTCCCCTGTGTTTTTTTCATTTCGTTCTGCTGAATTTTGTAACATTATAAGTTGTATGTGTGCACGACCACGGTAGTACCATGGTCCTTCGCGTCTCCACCACACGATTCACTTACCACGTGATCATGCGGATCACCTCGCGCGCTCATAATAAGTCTCGTGCACCACATCACACCAAATCCCACATTTTAACTTATTTATTTAATTAATCCTATAAAATCAAAACTAAAATCTGTTTGTTTGTTTCTTTTTAAAATTAAAAAAAAAAACCCTTTAATCTTTAATTAGTTGAAAAAAATGATAATCTCTAATCATTTAATTTTCCCTTTCAAAATCTAATTAATTATTTATTTTTATTTAATTAAAAGAGAATTTTTTTTATAACATAGATAAATGATCTTTTATAAAATAAATAAAAAAAAACCTATTTAATTATCCAATAAAACTTTTATAATATAACTTTAGTTATTTATTAGGATTTCCTAAAAAAATATATGATAGTAACTAAGTGTATTTTATTTAAAAATATAAAGATTTATTCCATAACTTTAAAAATAATTTATAATTATTAACGATAATTAAAATTACCCGCATATTTAACAAAACCTTTTCTCACCCACCTTTTTATTTAAAAATCATTTCTACTCAAATCTAATTTATTTATAATCCCCTCTATAGATTATTGCCAAGTATAATAATTAAAATAATAATCTCCCCCTAAAATCAATCTCGCTAATAATAAGTTAATTCAACATTACTCGTAAAATCATTTCGCCTAAAAGGAACCAACATCGTAATCAAATTCAATTGCGCACGCCTCCGCACATTCACATTATTCACAATTCGCATTCACACACTTAGCGCTTTCATGCGTGTGTATGTTTATTTTATCTGCCCTTTATTACCGCTATTTATTTTACCGCATTTATATTCTCTCATCGCATTCCGTCCAAAGGAAAAACCTACACATGATCCAACACTTGTGTGTAGTGCACATCACTTGCATCATACTCCCACTTGATCCTTGATCCCATTCAAGTTGATCTTTCTAAGTTAGACATAGGAAGGACCGTTATCTTCTACAACTTAGATACAAACAAATACAAATCAATCAAACAATACTCAAACACATTAGAGAAAGATGTTAATCATCTTAAGCGAGATAGAATCTCCACCCCACATCAATACAATCAATATGTAGGGACTTTGCCTTAAAAGAGATAGAGGCGTACTTGTCGATCAATATCCGAGTACTTGAGCCCTTCTCTTAAGACGATGCAAAGACTATTTTCCTACAATTTGTGGCGGTTAAATCTCTCTTAAAATGACAACTCATCTTTTCTCCTAAACTCAATCAATCAACTACCCTAAACCCGTAGGAACTTTGACCACAATCAAAGAACTACTCAAACCCTTTAGGGGAACTGCAGATACTCAGATTTCACTCCCGTAAGGATATGTAGGCATAATATACGATGTCTTATCGAGTATACTTAGAAATAAACCCCTAGGTCTTTCATCCTTAAGCAGATAATCCTTAGCAATAACCAAACATAAAACAAGAGGTTCCTGTAGAGTACTACAGAAACTTAGGATGCTAGCACCTTCCCTAAGTTTAACCAACCCCCGAACCTATAACTCTCTAGCTTGCATTTGCATTGCATTGTGGGAATTTCGATCTTTATCCCTTCCTTTGGACAAATCAAAGTTCGGTTGCAAAAATGAATTAAAGATTCAAACTAATTAATAGTTTGGTATCCAAATTTCACCGCGACACCCTCTACTGGAGAAGGTTGGTCGGTTTACTCTAGGATCAACTACTTTTCCTCAGCAGTTCATGCTCGTCACACACGGTTCCACCATTCAGAAACAGTCACGGTGCATGTGCCCGATACTGCGCATATGCCCATAGCAACGACTAGTTTTAGACACCTTTGTCTGTCCTAATGGCTAGTTTTTGACAGTTACCTATTCTTCAGGAAACGATTATTTCTCCCCGAAAATAAGGACCAATGGCCAAGCACTAGGGGCATTATAAAAACCCTCTTATTTGAGAGGGTCGGGTATCCAATAATCATCCTAACACACACATACTTTGTACTTGCTTTCTTTCTCCCGATTCTCACTTTAGCATCGGAGTGCCTTTCAGATATACCTCCTCCTCATCTCTCACACCCGGCATCACAGACGTTGTCTCTGTCCCACTTTAAATTCTAATTAGCCAGTAAGATCAGATAAGATAGTTACTAACTGATTTCTTGTATCTGTTGCACATTTCCATCAATTTATTACTTGACTTCAATTATATGATCGTTGATTCAATTCAATTCTATATGTTGCACTAAAAAACTATTTTTCAATATATTTTTTAAAACTTTGTAAGTTCTTCTACTTATAAAACGTGATCCTTTAGCAATATTATTAAATTTCCTCTCACAATTTCATTTTGTTTCTCTCAATTTTACATTCAATTTCAGTTTCATAATTTTAACTTTCATAATTTTCTCTCTTTAGTATTCACTTACGACATTTTTTACTCAATTCCTTATTAAACTGTTTCAAAATATCATCAATTTATTTCAAATGGATCTCAATTAATACAATTGTCAACAAGCCTTAATGCATTTTATGCAAAATCATCAACATGCTGACTCTCAAATTTTTCATTTTTTATCACCAACAATAAACCATATTGTATTTCAGTCACCACCGACCAACCCCAACATGTTTTATAGACTTCATATGCATAACGAGGGTGTACAATCTCCTCACTACGAATATGAAATACCTATTGGATCTATGTCAGAATGTCAAGTGCCAAAATTTTCAACTCAAGTTGATATTGAAATATTACACGTTAAGATAAAGAAAGACGAACTATTCCAAAAAATCTTAAGAGTTATTCACAATACATGAGGATGCACTTCTTATTTAGTTATGGCTAAATTTCAAAGGAACCTATTAAAAACGGAAAGATTTTAGATAAGAATTGTTGTCAATTACAACCAGTATCGTGGACACTCAAGAGAGAAGCGATCTAGTAAATTAAAATCTTGATAGCATCATATAATTGGTTTGATTCAAAATTTTGTTGAGTGTTTGACTCATGTGTGCTTGACACGTAAAAACCCTCAAATATACACTATGTGATTGTATCATATTACATAACATGATTGTTTTTTATTAGGCTTATGATAATGTGGATAACAACGTGTCTATTAAGGAAACATTTGATGGTTTTCATCCTAATCTTACAACAAGACCGCAAGGAACAAGATCATGTCTTCGTGAAAAATAAGTTTATCTATAGCTTTAAACAAATTTAGTGGAATATATTTGAGAATATTTTAGACACGAAATTAAATTTTTCCTAATTATGTGGTGTTGTTTTTTATTATTATTTTTAATTATATATATATATATATATATATATATATATATATATATATATATATATATATATATATATATATATATATATATATATATATATATATATATATATATATATATATATATATATATATATATATATATATATATATATATATATATATATATATATATATATATATATATATATATATATATATATATATATATATATATATATATATATATATATATATATATATATATATATATATATATATATATATATATATATATATATATATATATATATATATATATATATATATATATATATATATATATATATATTTTAGGTTAATTTTAATTGTTGTTGTAAAAAAGTTGAAGTTTAATCTTATTAATTTGTTTTTATTTTAATATAATTAGCATATAACTGTCTGTGAACTGTATTCCCCCTTTAGCTTTTGTTCCTTTTATTAAAAGTGATTTTCTTGAATTGAATAAGGGCGTGTTTGTTTTACATATAATACAATAATTTATTTATCTTTAAATATATTTATAGATAACGTCTAGGGTTCAATTAAATCCTTCATGGGTGAACCGATAAAAATGCGCGGTCAAATTTATTTAACAACTTAGATTTAGTAAAATAAAATAAAAATCTATATATTTTCACACACAATCTCATCCATATTTCTCTTTCATGTCTCTTCATCAATGAAGAAGTTTTTATAAAATCAAATTTTACATTATAATTAAGCAATAACTCTGTAATCATATATATCTAGAGTTTACTTCATAATCATAAATCTAACAATATTTTTCAGATTGTGAGATAAAACAAAAAAACAAAAACTATTTCTTCAATCCGTTAATTTTTCTTCGGTAATTATAGGATGGAGGAACTACTCTTTTCCCACTATCACTTTTTCTGTGTGCTAATCATAAAAGTTCCTGAAATATTTTATTCTAGATAAGGAAGAGGTTTGTGTGTTTTACAGATCCCACCAAAAGATAGCAATTTGTATTACTCACAAAAATCAATGATTCGTGCATATTTAATTGTGGAACTCCACCATTTACCATGAAACCGCATAAATATACACTTAAATAAATTAAAGTGAGATTCAGACACTTTTTTTTAAGTTAAATTCTTGGTAAATATATTTAGTTTCAGATGATCAACAGAAAAGAAAACACTAACCGAGAAATATAGGTAGGAAACAAACACTAACGGAAAAATGTAGGTAGGACTGCGAGAAAACGTTTTATATTTATTTTGTTGTATTTAAAACAAATTTGAGCTATTTAATAAATCTGGCGGTGTATTTTTGTTGGTTCACCGGTGATATTTATAAATTTTATTTGAAATATTAAATGTTTTTTAAATTTTATTATTTTATAAATTAAAAGATTAATTTCAATATTCATTAAAATAAATATATTTGAAGATTAAAATATAGTACATAAGTTTTCAAAAGTAATTTTATAAAAAACTATTTAAAATAATTTTAAATTTAAGTTTCAGAAAAACTTGTCATTTAAAAAATAAAAAATTCGTTAATTTTAAATGTAAAAGTAAGAGAATGAGAACAAAATTATTTAAATTTGAAATAAGGAATCAATTTCATAAATCAGATAAAATAGAAGATTAAAATTATAATTAAACTAATAATATTTTATAACTATTCAAAATAATTTTTATTTTAAATAAAAATACATAACTTTATTAAGTCATTTTTGTACAAATATAATTATTCAAAATATTTTTACTTAATTTTTTTAAAAAATATAAAAATAAAAACATGTAACACGGTAAAAAGATCAGTTTTTTTTTCAAACTGAAATGAAATAAACGGATAAGTTTTTCTTTTTTTTTTACACAATATAAACGGTTACAGTTAAGGCTGGGTTTCATGGCATGTAAGGCTCCCGGACAGTGTGGTATCAGAGCCTAACAGAATAGAAGGGGTGCATATGGTATGAATATAATAAAGAGAGTGAGTAAGGGAGAAATCACTTAAACATGAAAACACCTGAAGCACACTCAACCTATTACCACTACTTCTTCTTTATCACTTCCTAAACTCTGTAAAAAGACTAATTCTCATAAAATAGAAAACCTTATTGAGTACTCTCATGTTCCTGAAGATGCTCAAATTTTTGAAACAATACCTCCTCTGTTGAGTCCGTACAACATCTTCAAAAGACAAAGAAGTGTTACCAGATCCATCCGAAATCTTATCTCTACAAACCGCCCTCATATGAAAGAGTACGTCCAGTCATCTAGACTAGACCAATGCAGCCTAAGAGCTACAAACCAAGAGCAATACGTAGATCTGGAGATTTCCCAATATCTCATAAACCACTGGAAAACTGAAGGATATATAGCCTTACACTTTGGGACTGTCAGACTCATCCTTTCTCTTCATGGAAGGAAGAACCAACCCGTCTTTTGCAAAATAGCTCTACTGGACTCCAGCTACCTCCACTATGAAAATGTTGTGATAGGAATTGTTCTAACTACACTTCATGCAGGAAGTGTTGTCTTCACCATCTTCCCAAACTATAACGTGAGTCTTAATGATAACACCTTATCCACAAGACTGAAAGTACATATCCAAATCACCAGAACTGACCAAGTGTCAGAAGCTATGTCAGCTACCCTCCATTGTAACACCCCCTTTCTATACCCCCAAATAATATAAATAATTATTTAGCCATAAATTCAAAATTTCATCAGAGTACATTTATATCACGGCATAAAAGGGGCATATCACATTATACCAAAAATTCGACATATACAACACCTGCTCAACAGATATGCAACAACGGGGCAACACCCACAAGGAAAATATTTAGAACATAGGCGGAAACATCTAAATATTTCATAACTTCTAAAACATGTAATCACATACATGTACATCATTCAAGTTGATTTACAACATCATCAATATATACAATATTCATCCAGCATGTTTCATAAACATTCATCAGCAGATACAAACATAGATGTATCACAAAAGAATCAAAATAATCCCTATCTACTCGGTGCTACATATCAGAGCCGACTGACCAACAAGGAATGAAGTCACGCTTCACAAAAATGCCTCCAGCCAACTAATCTGCAATGCCTCATAGAGCATTATAAAACAGCAGAAGGGTGAGAAACAATATCATAATACATAATGCACATAAACATATATATATATATATATATATATATATATATATATATATATATATATATATATATATATATATATATATATATATATATATATATATATATATATATATATATATATATATATATATATATATATATATATATATATATATATATATATATATATATATATATATATATATATATATATATATATATATATATATATATATATATATATATATATATATATATATATATATATATATATATATATATATATATATACACACACACATAACATCCAAAAACGTCTTCTGCGTTCTCACCGCAACTCATCCCACTACACCGTACATCGCAATGTATTCACAATAAATTATTTATAACTAGAGTACCAAGCATATACAATACGCATCCACAATGTTTATATCAATTCATAAACATACACACATATACATATATATTCACACATACATGTATCTTCAAGCCTTCCATTCATGCCAATTATCAATAATTTACATAAACATCTACATTCATGTTTATTCACCATACATCATGCACAGATGTCTACATGCAACTCATAGAGACCGACACACGACTTTATGCAGATGCAAATGCGGTACTGACTCATTTCAGCAGGTTCAATTGAAGAACCAAAATAACCATCGCTCACACTCCACATGGGTACACGAGGTTCTGCAGATTCACCGAGGAATCAAATATAACCATCGCAACATACGAGGTTCTGCAGATCCACCAAGGGATCAATAAATAACCATCGCTCACACCCCGCAAGGGCACACGAGGTTCTGCAGATTCACCGAGGAATCAATATATAACCATCGCTCACACCCCACAAGGGCACACGAGGTTCTACAGATTCACCGAGGAATCAATATATAACCATCGCTTACACCCCACAGGGGCACACGAGGTTCTGCAGATTCACCGAGGAATCAATATATAACCATCGCTCACACCCCACAGGGGCACACGAGGTTCTGCAGATTCACCGAGGAATCAATCAACACAAGAATGCATACCATGATGCTTCACATGCAACATGACTCATGACACTCTTGAAATGCATACATGTTTACAAACATACTCATGCATTCATCACATTCGTCGCATACATTCATTATGCATTCAAATATATGTATTACAAAGCATATATATATTCATCGTCCATTCAAACCAATTTTCATACATGGTTCACTTTCACAATCAATCTCGCCATGCATTTCTATTCAATTCAAGTAAATGCACAAATTGCCAAACGGCCACATTTCACACCTCACAAACCACAAACTAGGATTCACGCCATACGACTACCCACAACATACATAACAGCATATAATTAGTCATCTCAGATAAGGAATGATCGTAAGCAAACCACACAACCAATCCACGAATGGAAAACACAAGAAAAGAAAATATGTTGTTGTGTTCGCTAACCTTCGCCTGGCGAAGCCTCTGGCGAACCTTCGCTACTTCGTTCGCCAGGCGAACTTGCCAGCGAAGACCACTGGGAGTTATTCTGGAATTACTCGCTAGCACACTCGCCTGGCGAACCTTCGCCACACTCATTCGCCTGGCGAACTTGCCAGCGAAGACAGGGTGTTTGCTACTGACTTGGTTCGCTGCTGCTCGCTGGGCTTCGCCTGGCGAAGCTTCGCTGCCGTTCACCTGGCGAACCTGCGAACTCAGAACTCCCATGGCTGTCCAAAAGCCCAAACCTCACAAACCGACCAATTTAATCCAAATCAGTTCCAGTAGCACAGCCCACTCATCACCCAACTATACTACACCGTCTATTCCAAATTCTAACCGATAAAACTCAGTTTCTACCGATTAAATCAACTTCCGACCTAGAAATGGTAACATAGGAAACAATCCAACAAATCCTATCTAGCACATACATGATCATATACATTATTAAGATGATAAAACTTCTTACCCTTACCTGATTAATCGCAAGCTAAGGTTGATTCTTGATGATTCTAGGTTTGTTCCACTTTCTCTTCTTTTCTCTCCTCCTCTTTTCTTTCTCTTGTTTTTCTTCTTAATGTTTCTATCTTTCTCTTTTCTCTCTATATCACATATTCTATTTTCTTTCCTCCCAATTCTTTCCACACAGTTATCAATTAATTCTCACAAAATATCCACTTAATATTATCACTAATGCCCAAAATACCCTCCAACCTATTTTTACCCGAAACTCTCAAAGTCGGCAAAAATAGCTCAATATGTAAACATAACATATTATCACACAAATTCCACATAAATAAAATAATCACTTAAATAAATCAAATAAGGACTCAATAAAAATGGGAATTCAGAATCGGGGCGTTACAACTCTCCCCCACTTTAGAAATTTTCGTCCTCGAAAATATTGCCTGATCCAAACAGTTCTGGATGTGACTCACGCATCTTACTCTCCAATTCCCAAGTCATATTGCCTTCCGCAGCACCTCCCCATGCCACCTTCACAAGTGCGATATCCTTGCCTCTGAGCCTCTTAACTTCACGGTCCAAAATCCTAACCGGTAAAACCTCAACTGTAAGATTATCCCTCACTTCCACATCATCCATCGAAATCACATGTGACGGATCCGGGACATACTTCCGAAGTTGCGAAACATGAAACACATCGTGCAAATTCGAAAGGTTCGGAGGCAACGCCACATGATAAGCCACAACACCAACTCGTGTAGTAATCTGATACGGACCAATGAAACGAGAAGTCAACTTTTTCGACTTCAAAGCACGACCCACACCCGTAACCGGTGTAACCCTCAAAAACACATGGTCGCCTTCTTGAAACTCAAGGTCCTTTCTTCTCTTATCATGATAACTCTTTTGCCTACTCTGAGAAACTCTCATCTTTTCCCGAATGAACTTCACCTTCTCCGTCGTTTGTTGTACCATCTCCGGTCTAACTACCAACTTCTCTCCGGTTTCATGCCAACACAAAGGTGTTCGACGTCTCCGACCATACAAAGCCTCAAATGGTGTCATACCAATATTTGAGTGAAAACTATTGTTGTAGGTGAACTCAATCAATGCCAAATAACCATCCCAAGCACCACCTTGCTCGAGCACACAAGCACGCAACAAATCTTCCAATGATTGAATCGTCCTTTTGGTTTGACCATCCGTCTGCGGATGATAAGCCGAACTCAATCTCATCTTAGAACCCAAAGCCTTTTGCAAACTTTCCCAAAATCTCAGAGTAAATCTAGGATCCATATCTGACACAATACTCTTAGGAACCCCATGTAACTTCACAATCACACCAACATAAATCTCGGCCAACTTCTCCAAAGGATAACTAATATCAATCGTAATAAAGTGAGCAGATTTAGTAAGCCTATCAACAATCACCCAAATAACATTGTGACCTCTTTGCGTACTAGGCAATCCCGTAACAAAATCCATCGATAAACTATCTCATTTCCACTCTGGAATGTCCAACGGTTGCATCAAACCACTAGGCTTCTGATGTTCCACTTTAGACTTCTGACAAGTCAAGCACGAATACACAAACCGAGCTACATCCCTCTTTAATTCGGAACACCAAAAGATTTTCTTCAAATCTTGATACATCTTATTCGCTCCCGGATGAATACTTAGGTTACTCCGGTGTCCTTCCTCCAATATCATCTTTTTCAACTCTACATCATCGGGAATACAAATACGACTACGAAATCTCAAAACTCCAAAATTATCAACCTTGAAGTCCTCATTCTCATTCATCATCAAATCAACAAACTTCAAATCCAACTTTTGCTTTTTGCACACGGTAGCAAGAAAATCATTCGTAACATACAACATACCAAGTTTCACACTACTCGGCGTTATCTCACAAACCAAACTCAAATCTCTAAAACTCTCCAACAATTCCCATTCTCTTACCATCAATGTTGACATATGAACCAACTTCCGACTTAAAGCATCGGCTACCACGTTTACCTTACCCGGATGGTAATTCAAACCAAAATCATAATCCTTCAAAAACTGTAACCATATCCTATGCCTCATGTTCAATTCCTTCTGATCAAATAAATACATCAAACTCTTGTGATCGCTAAAAACTTCAAATCTCGCACCATAAAGATAATGTCTCTAAATTTTCAAAACAAACACCACGGTCGCTAACTCCAAATCATGCGTAGGGTAGTTCTTCTCATGCACTCTCAATTGTCTCGAAGCATAAGCCACAACTTTCCCATCTTGCATTAAAACACCACCTACACCGAACAAAGAAGCATCACAATAAACCACAAACGACTCCGTCGGATTCGGCAAAATCAAAATCGGCGCCGTGGTCAACCTTCTCTTAAGCTCAACAAAACTCTTCTCACACTCAATATCCCAAACAAAAGCCTTTCCCTTACAAGTCAATTGAGTCAACGGAAGTGCCAACTTCGAAAATCCTTCAATAAACCTCCGATAATAACCGGCTAATCCCAAAAAGCTTCGAATCTCCGTAACTGACTTAGGAGCTTCCCACTGCATTACCGCATCAATCTTGGACGGATCAACACTAATACCATTACCAGAAATAACATGCCCAAGAAAACTCACTTCCGATAACCAAAACTCACACTTCGACAACTTAGCATATAATTGCTTCTCTTTCAGAATCTGCAACACAACTCTCGAATGCTCTACATGCTCTTCTTGGGACTTAGAGTAAATCAAAATGTCGTCGATGAACACAACCACAAAACGATCCAACTGATCATGAAAAATATGATTCATGTATTCCATAAACACACCTGGCGCATTAGAAACTCCGAATGGCATCACTGAAAATTCATAATGACCATACCGTGTCCTAAAAGCCGTCTTTTGAATGTCCTCCTCTTTAACATGAATCTGGTGATAACCCGATCTCAAATCAATCTTACTAAAAACACGGGCACCAACCAATTGGTCCATCAAATCATCAATTCTAGGAAGCGGATACTTGTTCTTAATAGTTACCTTGTTCAACTGTCGATAATCAATACACAACCGCATACTCCCATCTTTCTTCTTAACCAACAATACTGGTGCACCCCAAGGAGAAACACTCGGCCTAACAAACCTATTTTTCAACAAATCATTCAACTGTTTCTTCAACTCTACCAACTCCGATGCCGACATACGATACGGTCTGATCGAGAATCATCTTCTGATGAGACACTAAGATCTTTTTCAACTAAATCAGAATCTGAAGACAACTATTTCCCAAGACTCTTCATGGCGAATGTAAAAGAGGAAGAATCCTTTTTTGAAGAGGAATCACCTGAAGAAACTCTTGTCCCTGAAAGGACTAAACTAAACCGAGGTCCTTGGTTCACTTTTGATGATATACCACCTAGCCGCTGGAGAAAAAGACTACTTGAATTTGGAGCTTGGCTTGACACCCAAATGATGAAAACAAGTGCAGATAGCTATAAGATCATTGAAGAATTTTGCTGTAGAATGACGGGCACGATAAAAGAATGGTATCACAATCTTGGAGCTTTCAAACAAGATGAGTTACACCATCTAGAAACTACAGCTAGTGTTCTTGGGGTTCTTCACCGAGAATTTATCGGTGATATGGAAATATTTGATAGAAAAAATAGACAAGAATTCTTTGAGATGAAGTGTTGTTCTCTCAAAACAAAAGACCTCGACAAACACTATCATAGGATGGCACATAAGTATTATGTCCTTAATGGGTATAATGACCCAAGTCTCAAGAATACTTATGTATCCTCTCTACCACAAGAACTTCAGCCAGAAATTCATAAAATATTAGCCACAGCTCAAAAGGATATTAAAATTATGAGTCTCATCCAGATTCACCAGGTGACCTTAGAAGCACTTGAAAAGCTTTGCAGTTTTCATCATCAATTTTCTGAAGTTATAGAACAAAAGTAAAAGTTCACCCAAGCATGTAAGAAACCCTATCTGGAGATTAAGTGTAAAGACAAAAGGTGTAGTTGTCCAACAAAAAAGAAACATAAAAAATACACCAAATCTCACAGGACCTTCAAGGGAAAGGAAAGAAAGAATATGAAGTTCTTTAGAAGAAAATCTTTTAGAGGAAAGGGGAAAAATCAAAGATGCTTTATTTGTGGGAAAAAAGGGTATTTCTCAAAAGAATGTCCTAATAACACCCATAAAGCCGCAAAATTGATTAACTCTCTTCAACCTCTAGAAGGAGACTTAGAATCTTTGTATTCTGAACAAAGCTCTGCTGATGAAGAAACAATTTTTGCCTTTCAAGACTCTTCGCCTGATGAAGCATCATTTTCGGAGTCAGAAGATGAAAGATATCTCCCGGTCTACTCCATCAAAGAGATAGGCAATTCTCTTCCTACTACACCACTTCCTTGTGTTGAAGTCCATGTTCTCGCAACAAAGTTTTCCCGTCCAAAGAAAGTTATAGCTTATATGGACACTGGGGCCCAAATTACCATGATGAATCCCAGCATTCTCCCTGCAGAATCATGGGTGACACATGCTGAATACTTTGTAGCAGCGGATGGAAAAGTTTTCAAGACAAATCTAATGACCAAGGAGAAAATAGGAATTAAATTCTCCCCAGACTGTATAGTTTAGACCAAGGTAATTGGCAGTAATCTTCCAAACAAAGATATTGTAGTAGGAATGGATGTCTATTCAGCAGCAATTAAACTCGAAATTCTCCCCACAGGAATCAAATTCAAAAGAGAATTCAAACCTTATTCTGGGATACTGAAACTATATTCACTTTCTAAGGTTCCTGCTGGCTATGAAGAGATCAAGTCCAACCTTCTCAGGTTATGTGCAGATAGCTATGAAAAATTCCGCCACCCAAAACCTCTATGGAAGAATAAAGACTTCTTCGTTCAACTTCCCTTCAAGCTCAATGAAGATGTTAATCCAACCAAGGTCATTCATCCAGGGATGAGTCCATCAGATTACGCATTAGCTAGGGAAGAATACCACCAACTGCTTAAACAAGGTCTGATAGAACCCACCAAATTAGAATGGGCTTGCCAAGCATTCTATGTGGAAAAGAGATCTGAAAAGTTGAGGGGAAAAAAGAGGCTAGCAATTGATTACAAACCTCTAAATCATTTTCTCAAAGATGATAAATTTCTCATTCCAAAAGCCTCGTCCTTAAATGTTTTCATCAAAAATGTCCAAATCTATTCTAAGTTCGACCTTAAGTCAGGATTTTGGCAATTGGGTATCGACCCTGAAGATTGTTATAAAATGGCGTTCTGCATTCCTAACGCCCAGTACCAATGGACCGTGTTACCATTTGGGCTTAAGGTAGCCCCATCACTCTTTCAAAAGGCCATGACTAGAATTTTTGAGCCCATCCTCAACAGTATCCTCATCTATATTGATGATGTGTTATTGTTCTCAAAAGATGAAAAACCCCATAAACAATTATTGGGTCAATTTCTTCAAATATCCCAACAACATGGAATGATGCTCTCTGAAAATAAAAGTCAATTGGGACAAACAGAAATTGATTTCCTAGGGATGCATTTCTCCCAGGGGAAATATCAACCTCAGCCTCATATTGCCCAAGAACTATTAAACGTTCCTGATGAAAATCTCACAGTTAAGCAAATCCAGCCATTTCTTGGTATAATTAATTATATCCGAGATTTCCTACCGAAACTGGCGAGATACACGAGTCCTCTATCCCAAATGCTAAAGAAAAAACCTCCACCATGGGGAACACAACAAACCGAAGCAGTGAAAGCCTTGAAGAAAATCGCATAAACTCCTCCTGCTCTAAAAATCCCTGGGAATGGAAAAAGAATTCTACAGACCGATGCTAGTGATCATTATTGGGGAGCAGTCCTAATAGAAGAAATTGAAGGAAAAAGATACTATTGTGGCCATGCCAGTGGCCAATTTAAAGAAGCTGAAAAACACTACCACACCACCTACAAAGAAGCCTTCGCTATAAAGATGGGGATCCAAAAGTTTGACTTCCACCTAAGAGGCTACCAATTTGAAGTCCAGATGGACAACTCCTCTTTCCCTAAGATCCTTGAATTCAAAAATAAGATGCCTCCCGATCCTCAAACACTTAGGCTCAAAGATTGGTTTTCCAGATATGATTTCTCGGTAAAACATATCAAGGGAACCCAAAATGTAATCCCAGACCTACTATCCAGACCCATGAAACCCATCCAGATCATCACAGCCAAGCACACTTTCCCTCTAATTCTTATGGTCAAACCACTACCAACCCATGCATCCAAAACAAAGAATCTTCCTCCAGAAATAACAACATCCTCTTCACCGTCCCAACTCAAGCAGTATGCCAAGAACAATCTTTTATATTACATGACAAAAATCATAAGGAACAAATTACCGGATCATAGTCCTTATTTCCCAGATACACCTTTTCTCCTGTCAATTTTAATATACCCAGATTCTAAATTCACAAAAACCATTTGTGGTATATTTGGTGTGCCACTTGTTTGTACTACGTGCCTGTTCTTATTCCCACTGAGTCCATGTATCAGCATATAATGGATCCCGAGAAGCACAAGTCTTTAATTTGGACCACTCTTGAATGGTATTCTCCATTACAATGGTGGAGAGATCAATTAAAACCAATCATAGACGAGGTCAGAGAACGAAGATTACCTTCAGAAGAAATTGGAAAACTCAAGTCTGTTTTCTTTCTACACAGGCCCTATCTGACAGATCCTGTAACTAAGCTGCTCAATTATAAGAGTTATGTTCACCTATGGGAAACCATTGATGAATATCCTCCCAGTCTAAAAGTCACAAGAGAATTACTGGAATATGTTAACTACATCAATCTCTATGATCCAAAGAAACTTGATGAAAGTTCAACTTGCATACATCATGAAAAGTTCATAAGACCGGAAGTTGGAGAAAGCTCGAGTCAAGCTACACAACAGAAACCAGATTCTCCAATGGAAGTTGAATTCTCTGAAGGACAAATGGAAGAAGCTAATATGAGATTAGCATATCACACCTACATGATGGATGATAGCTGACAGCGTGAGTCATCTCGCTATGAAGATTGCTTTTCTGATGAAAATTTATCTGATCAAAATATGTCCCCTCTCTCATGAACCCATTTGCAAAGACTAAATGGACAAATGTCCTTCAAAGATCACAAGCATGCTTATGAATAATAAACTTTTGTCTTTTTGTGCAATAAAACTACAATAATGTAATCCATTAGAGATAAGTGTGTCGAACTTTTAAAAAGGCATTCATATAATATTATAAATGTCATGCTTGTAAATAGTATTGTTTTTGTCTTATATGTACCTCCTTGGTAAAAGGAGGGATCTTGTAACATATTTTCATCAAGCATTCACAAATAAACTCTCTTGTGTGCTTAAGAATAAACATGTTCTAAAAATCTCTTCTTTCTCCCTCAAAGCTTTAATTATTGTATTCATATCATAATTCCCCCATAGATGCAAGTATGCTCTACACCTGCCTCAAAATGAGGATCTTGTGTATCAGAAAACATCTGACCATCGATCCATACTACGGTCCTTACTGTTATGAATTCAATTTTAATTGTTAGTTCGTGTTATGCCTATGGTTGGCTATTTGAGGACGTTACAGTTAAGGCTGAGTTTCATGGCATGTAAGGCTCCCGGACAGTGTGGTATCAGAGCCTAGCATATGGTATGAATATAATAAAGAGAGTGAGTAAGGGAGAAACCATTCCCTAAAATATCATATATTGAGTTCCAATTCAATATGAAAAAAAAAAAAAAAAAACACAAAATGCTACCGAACGATACAAAATTATAAAGGAAAATGAAATTCATTCAAGCTATAGCGGAGCACAGCAGTCATGGTTAACACAGATGCGGCATGATTTTCATTTGTGAAATTTTGTTGTCCTCAAATATACATTCTCCTCAAAATATTCTACCTCTCAGTCGTCAAGTTGTACAACTGGCCCCAGAACTCAACTCAATATTAAAAAGAGGAATGAATAGATTATTTTGGTATACCACCTGATAAATATTCTAAAACAAAGACTATTTTGTTGTGAACTGAAGGTTAAAAATGCCTTAAAATTATGCTCTAACAAAAAGCAACTAAGTTACAAAATTTCAAGAGGATATAACCCTTTCTCTGACCCTAAAAAATGCTTCCATATTCTGCCTATTACAACTCTCAATGAACTCTTCAACTATCTTTTGCATGTATATGAATCACTTTCGGGTCAAAAAGATCCCCAAACAACCAACTGCGATTACCACTACAAAACTCGCACCAATGTAATTCAAATCTGTAATTATGCTCTTGTTGTTGATTCTTGTTTGCTGAGACCTTTCCCCTAAACCACCCCGAAGAAGATTATTTAGATTGTCCATTTGATGCATGATCTGACGCTGGCCACGCGTAATGCCCGATATCTGACAACACATAGCAAACAAGTGAATCAATAAGAGATAATGCCACATTGATTCCAAGGTCACACACACCTTGGTTATAAGTGCAGAAAATCAGCTTAAATGGTCAAAAGTTGAACTTATAGAATAAAAGCAGGAGAATAAAATACCTCATCTATTAAGGGAGACTCCTTATTTAATTGGGATGAAGACAAGGAATGTGGCATCTTATAACCAGTTATGCTACCATTGCCCAAACTGTTGATGAAGTAAGACGTGGGAGCAGAACCATTGCAAGCTTCGGCTTGAGCCGACATATTTTGTTGGCTTGGAGACTTATTCCTAATGGTTAGCTTGCTATTCAACTCTTCAATACGATTTGTAAACTCATCCATTCTATCATTGAGAGCGGAAATCTGCTCTGAAAGCTGACTAATGGCTCTCTATCAAATATTAGATGAATGAGGACAAAAGATAGATAACTGATCGAAGCTTTGAGAAATTAATCCACATAGAGATGATGATTTAAGTTCAGTATGGTTACATGAAATAAGAATTATCACAAGGGATTGGAATTACCTGATTTAATTGTGTTGTGGAGGAATCTGAATTTCTTTCATCAAACCCTTGATTGTTGGTAAAATATCCATTAACTTTGGCTGCATTTTTGTCCCTTTGACTTGTATATGACTGGGACAATCCACTGTTGATGATTTACACAAATTAAGTAATAGCAAGTACTTTTCCAAACTTTCTATGTCAAAATTACTCTAGCCCTTCCTAGATTCAGATGAACTAATACATATATTTCCTCTTATCGTAAAATATACAAAAATGAAAAACCACTCTCAACATTGACACTAACACTGCAAACTAGTACAAGCAATAACATAGAAGTGGTTTAAAAGAGTAATAAATTCATCCATGTTGATACAACAATTAAGTTAAAACTTTAATCAAAAAGTAAATATCTTTTCCGACATTAAATTCAAAATATGTATAGGCTAAGCGATTAGGATAGGTCTTTTTGTAAGAGGTTGGGGTAATATGCATGTGGTCCTAAGCACAAATCTCACTGCCGCAATTTATTATACCACAATAAAAACTCGTACAAATGTAGATAAAGAATTCATTGCCTAAAGAAGACCACCTAGTAAAAAATTTCTCAATGATTACTGTTGAATATTAGCACAAAATCAAAACAGATTCTGTCATACAGCTCATTATGGCTGGATTCAAATTGTGATTAAATAGAAATTAATTGTATTATTATATTCTTACCTTATTTAAGATTAGCATTTATAGGGAGAATAATTACCCCTATTTCTTAGTGTAATTTATATTCTATAAATACTCATGTACTATGTTACAGAATAAAAGAAATAGAAAAAGCATATTTCTATATGGTATCAGTAGCAACAAGAATCCTTTAGGGTTTTTTTTTGTTTTTGCTTCCGCTCTGTTTATCTTTTTTACATCCCACAATGTCTGATACCGAGTCCTCACTTTCACCCAAACATTCCTCACCCGAACCTAAATTAGTCCGAACGTACCATGAAAACCACCCTGTTCAGATCACAACAATTCGGCTGAACGGTGCTAATTATCTTCGATGGTCGCAATCCGTTCGTATGTATCTCAGGGGGAGAGGAAAGATTGGCTACATTACTGGCGACAAAAAACAACCAGACAAGGCAGGTGCAGATTATGATACATGGGATGCTGAAAACTCCATGGTCATGACATGGTTAGTCAACTCCATGGATGAAGAGATAGGTGCAAATTATCTCTGTTATGATACTGCAAAAGAACTTTGGGAAGGTGTCTCCCAAATGTACTCTGATTTGGAAAATCAATCCCAAATCTACGAATTAACTCTCAAATTGGGAGAAATTCGGCAAGGTGAAGATTCAGTCACCAAATACTTCAATTGTCTCAAACGTATTTGGCAAGATTTGGACCTTTTCAATGAGTATGAGTGGAAATCACCTGCCGATAGCAAACATTACAAGAAGATGGTGGATGTTAGTCGTGTTTTCAAGTTCCTTGCGGGTCTAAATGTTGATTTTGATGAGGTTCGTGGCCGAATTCTAGGCAGAAATCCTATCCCTCCAATTGGTGAAGTCTTTTCAGAAGTACGTCGCGAAGAGAGTCGTCGGCAAGTGATGCTTGGCAAAAATACAGCAGCTGTCCCTCCACCAGTTGAAGGATCTGCCTTGGCAATTCCCCATGTCAATCGTAAACCACTTCATAATCAACGAGGTGGAGACAAGACTCATTTATTTTGCGATTACTGTGGGCGCAATCGCCACACTCGGGAAACTTGCTACAAACTACATGGGCGACCAAATCATGGCAAGGCTGGTAAGTTTGGTGATCGTCCTATGCCTATGGCCAATGAGGCTGATTCGTCTCCATGTACGAAGGAGCAAATGGATAACCTTCTTAAGTTTCTAAAGTCCAATTCATCTCTTAATATCCCTACTGGAACTGTGGCACAAACAGGTAAGGATTCTTGGGCACTATCTGCTCACAACCACTCTAACCCTTGGATAATAGATTCAGGGGCATCTGAACACATGACTAATTGCTCTCATCTATTCAGTACCTATTTTCCTAGTTCAGGTTTTGAAAAAGTTAGGATAGCTGATGGTAGTTATTCAAGTATTGCAGGCAAAGGCAGCATAAAAATTTCAGAGCAAATCACTTTGCAATCTGTTTTACATGTTCCTAAATTCGCTTGTAATCTTCTATCTGTTCATAAATTGTCTAAGGACACTAATTGTTCTGTTCTTTTTCGTCCCTCTACTTGTGTTTTTCAGGACCAGAACTCGGGGAAGACGATTGGAACTGCTAGAGAGATGAATGGATTGTACTACCTTGATGGAATTCAGTTTGGCAATAAAGCGTTTTTCGGTTCAAACAGTACAAACGCATCTCCTGTTTCAGATCAAATTATGTTATGGCATAAAAGATTAGGTCACCCTAGTTTTTCATATCTTAAGCATTTGTTTCCTATTTTTTCCAAAGAAATAAATTCCTCACAATTTCATTGTGAAGCTTGTCACTTAGCTAAAGATTATCGTGTGTCTTTTAAATCAAAAGCCTATTCTGCTTCTAAACCTTTTTATTTAATTCACAGTGATGTTTGGGGTCCTTCAAAAATTAAAACTATGTCTGGAAAAAAATGGTTTGTAACATTTATTGATGATCATACACGGCTGTGTTGGGTTTATCTCATGGAGAAAAAATCAGAAGTTGAACAAAGATTTCAAGATTTTTTTAACATGATTAACAATCAATTTCAAACTAAGATTGGCATTCTAAGGTCTGACAATGGCACTGAATATTTCAACAAATATTTAAGTACATTCCTTGTAACTAAGGGGATAATTCATCAATCCACTTGTCGCGATACTCCGCAGCAAAATGGTATTGCTGAAAGAAAAAATAGACATCTCCTCGAAGTCACTAGAGCTATTATGTTTTCTATGAATGTACCTAAGTATCTTTGGGGAAATGCTTTATTAACTGCTTGTCACCTCATCAATCGAATGCCATCTCGGGTGTTACAATATGAAAGTCCTGTACAAGTGTTACAAAACAATTTTCCTACATCTCGTATTATTACGGATCTTCCCCTTAAAATTTTTGGTTGTCTTTGTTATGTTTACATCCCCAATGTTTTTCGTTCTAAGTTGGATCCTAAAGCCGAAAAATGTGTTTTTCTTGGCTATGCTTCCAATAAAAAGGGATACAAATGTTTTATCCCAGTTACAAAGAAATTTTTTGAAAGCATGGATGTTCACTTTGTTGAAAATCAACCTTTTTTTAAAAATTCTCTTCAGGGGGAGAGTCAATGTAATAATAAAGAAGATAATTTTTGGGAAACTTTGCCTGCTCTAGATGATATTGTGACTACAAATCACCCAAATGCTAAGATAATAGAATCTGAAACAGGGGGAGAAACACTGATTAAGGATGATAATCCTGAACTTAAAGTGTATGTTCGAAAAAAATTCCACAAAGGTGGTGCAAACCCTATTGTCTCTCCAGTAGAAATCCAATCTGATTTACCAAGTGAAGGTCCTACAGATAATCTGTCTTCTAGTTCTTCATCTGGTAATCCTTCTTACTCATCCAATGATTTATCTGATTTGTCTTTTCCTGATATTAATCTTCCAATTTCTGTGAGAAAAAATATTCCTGACCTCGATGTCCCAATTGCTGAGAGGAAAGGTTCTCGTATGTGCACTAAACATCCTATGTCTAATTACTTGTCATATGACAAACTATCACACACCCATAAGGCATATGTGTCTAGGATTTCTAATTTGTTTGTGCCCAGAACTATTCAGGAAGCATTAAGTGATCCGAATTGGAAATTAGCAGTGGAAGAAGAGATGGATGCTCTAAACAAAAATAACACTTGGAGTATCACTGATCTACCACAAGATAAAAAGGCAGTAGGGTGTAAGTGGGTCTTTACAGTGAAATGCAAGGCTGATGGAAGTGTGGAAAGATACAAAGCGAGATTAGTAGCAAAAGGATTTACTCAAACTCATGGTATTGATTACCAAGAGACTTTTGCCCCAGTTGCTAAGATCAATTCTATCAGAATTCTTCTTTCTCTTGCAGTAAATTTCAACTGGACACTATATCAATATGATGTTAAAAATGCCTTCTTGAATGGTGAATTACATGAAGAAGTATATATGAGTTTACCTCCTGGATTTGAAAAAAATCTTGGAAGAAACAAAGTATGCAGATTGAGAAAATCCCTATATGGATTGAAACAATCGCCAAGGGCCTGGTTTGAGAGATTTGGAAGTGTTGTTAAGAGACACGGTTTCACCCAAAGTCAAGCAGATCACACTATGTTCTTTAAACACTCATCTGAAGGTAAGATTGCTATCTTAATAGTGTATGTTGATGACATTATTATTACAGGAGATGACGTCAAAGCAATTAGTGATCTGAAGAGAAGACTTGAGGCTGAGTTCGATATCAAGGATCTTGGAAAGTTAAAATACTTTCTTGGGATGGAGTTCGCAAGATCTAAAGAAGGTATTTTTCTCAACCAGCGCAAGTACATACTCGATTTACTTGCAGAAACAGGGATGACAGGGTCTAAAGCAGTAGAAACACCAATGGATCCCAATGTGAAACTAAAGTCAGTTGCTGAAGATGAAATAGTAGATAAAGAACGTTATCAACGATTGGCTGGAAGACTAATTTATTTGTCACATACAAGGCCAGATATAGCCTTTGCAGTGAGTGTAATAAGCCAATTTATGCATGCACCAGGTGCAGCCCACTTTGAAGCTATTTTCAGAATATTAAGATATTTGAAAGGTACTCCGGGAAAGGGGCTGATATTCAGAAATAGAGGACATATACAGGTTGAAGCCTATACAGATGCTGATTGGGCAGGTAATATAAATGATAGAAGGTCTACCTCAGGATATTGTACTTTTGTAGGTGGAAATCTAGTTACATGGAGGAGCAAAAAACAAAATGTTGTAGCCAGGAGCAGTGCAGAAGCTGAATTCCGATCTGTGGCCCATGGTTTTTGTGAAGTATTATGGATCAAAAAGTTCATGGAAGAATTGAAGTTCTTTGGCCCAACTCCAATTAAAGTTTACTGCGACAATAAGGCTGCTATTTCTATTGCCCATAATCCTGTCCTACATGACAGGACGAAGCATGTTGAAGTGGACAAGCATTTCATCAAAGAAAAAATTGACAGCGGTGAGATTTGTATGTCCTACATACCTACCAAAAGTCAAGTAGCAGATGTTCTCACAAAGAGTCTTCCAAAGAGACTGTTTGATAACATGGTGTGCAAGCTTGCTATGAACGATATATTCATGCCAGCTTGAGGGGGAGTGTTGAATATTAGCACAAAATCAAAACAGATTCTGTCATACAGCTCATTATGGCTGGATTCAAATTGTGATTAAATAGAAATTAATTGTATTATTATATTCTTACCTTATTTAGGATTAGCATTTATAGGGAGAATAATTACCCCTATTTCTTAGTGTAATTTATATTCTATAAATACTCATGTACTATGTTACAGAATAAAAGAAATAGAAAAAGCATATTTCTATAATTACAAATTTATCCAATGTGAATTGTTAGAGCATCTAATTTCCTCACTCAATATAGCGGCAAATAATTTCACCGATGAAGCTTTCCTTTGAGTTTGAGCTGCTTTATAAACTAAATTATAGATGTCTGACATTTGACCAAATGATATTGACACAATAACAATCAAGCCTTGTCCTAATAGTCAGGGTAACCTAAATGGACGAATCAATACTGCCAAATTCAATTAAAAGTTAAAACATTGAAAGCATGGTTGTTTTTCCTTATGTACTTAAGTGGAAAAAATTTACCTCCTCATATTCTCATTTCTCATGGCAACCCTGTCAGCAGAGGCTCTAGAAAGTGCTTCTTTGGGGCTTGAAACCAAATCCTCATCTAGGCTGAGCTTTGTCTTCAAATCATCTGGTAGAGCCTGTGGAACGGTCAGATAGAGAATGTTGATATAGGATTATATATTAGCATATGGCTAGCAGACATACCATAACCTCATTCACAAGCCTTTCAAGTTGAATTTGCTCAATGTATGTACGAGGAATGTAGGAACCTTCGAGACCCAGCTGATCTCCAATCTCTTTCAAAACTACCCGATCTCTCCCCTGTACCTGTTTATTATAAATTTCCGAACAATTCAGGCAAGCACAATTCGTTATCAACCTAAAAATCAAAATATAAAATCAAAGAAATCGAAGAGCAAAGCAAAATGTTTATGTCATGTGTCAGATGATAAACGCAGATATTTTACTTGAAGAAATAAAAGTCAACATGGAACACAAACTGTGAAGTCACAGGTTAAATACAAATGATTTTTTTCCGCTGACAGAATTATTTATATAGAGATCCTTACAGAAACAGTTGGATTTAGTTGTCATGTGACTAGGATATCACGGATCCGAGTCATCAAATCATCCTCTTGAAAATGCAAGTGAAACGGTGAGGTTTCCTAGAATGTATCTGTAATGGGTCTGACCCTTCTCTAGACCCAGCTATGGTGGAAGCTTTATAACACCAGGTTGATCTTTTTGACAAATTTAATTTTCTTTGGAAGTTCTTCCCTTATCTTGATAAATAAAATGAGAGGAAGCAAATATTTGATATGCTTATTTTAAGAAACATGCACATCTATTTATCTTAAGGTTAAAAGTTTTACACCAAACAGCTCTATTTTATTTTACAAATTTGTAAGAAAATTGCACCATAAAACTAATTACCATTGAACAATAGACTGATAATATAGTAAAAAAATATAAACTCATTGACCCGATAATTTCGAAAATAAATCCAATTTGACCTGATCAATCAAAACACAAAGGATAAATGGACATGCACGTCATACATCAAATCCAAGTAAAGCAAATGTAAAAACCAAATAAAGCAAATGAAAAAACCAAGCATAAATTGTTATAAAGATAGTATATGATAGAGTTACCTGAACATAATGTCGATTAAGTTGCTCAAGCCAATCTAGTTTCACACAAACTTTATCATCAGAAAAAACATGGCTGTTTCTCTTGAGGATAGTAGCTATCGTGTATCCCAAGGCCATTAGTCCACCAAGGAGGCGCACGCTGACCTCAAAAGTAATTCTCGGCGATATGACAAAGGGGTTGTCTGTCACCCATTCCTGAAAAGATACCAGGTATTAATTAGCTGCCACCATGCGAAAAGTTAATTATCCAGGCATCAACTATGGAGTATGTAAAAAAATAATGTGCAAGGTACCAAAGATTGAATTTGTAATAATTTGTTGCAATGTTCCATACACAGCAATCTGGTGCACCTGAATGAGTGCTGACAGCTACCTAAACACATTCTTATGTTATTTGCTTCAGCACCATCCGTGCTTCAAAAAATATGTTTATAATATTAATCCATATTTTATTATTTATTAATTAAATCCCTAAAAGATGTTGAGCCAATTCCAAAGAATTATCAACAGAGGCAAGCCATTTAAAATCAACTGTTAGATATGTAGGGTTGTTCCAGTTAGCATTAAATTTGTAATTTTGTATGTTTATCTGTATGTCTTATTATTCATACAATTTTGTACAGCTGTAAAAGCTCGTAAGACAAACTCCATTCACTTAATAGAATTCAGAACATAATGTCTGAAGTATCTATTGGGTAGTGAGATTTGGACAAAACACTATGAAAACAGATACAGTATGACTATTTCGCTTACACCGTAGTAGCAACTGCTAATCCCATAGCGGTGATAATTTACATAGCATTAATAGAGTGAAAAAAGGATTTGTGGTTCTTTTTTGTGACAGCACTGAAAATGCAGCATGTGAGCTGGTGAGGATAACAGTTTTAGAAAGAAAAAACCAAAGAGTTAGTAAGTGAGGATTGTCTGGTGATAATTCCAACGTAATAGGAACACGTAAACTAAAAAGAGAAATGATACCCCTAACCCTAGCATTGCTGGAAGAAGAGTTTGATTGCGGTAGATGACCCAGTCTTAGAAGAACCAGAAAATGAATTAGAAAACATTGATGCTTATGATTCAGAGTAAGATGAAGCATATGACTCACTATCTGACCATGAGAGTAATGATTATATTGGGAAAAGGGAGGATAGTGAATATTACTTTTTTTTTTCCGGTAAATACTGTGGTTAAATTATGAGTATTGTCATTCTGAATTATTGAGATTTTCAGTTAACATAGTCACTTTTTCTAATTTATGTTTTGGCAGTTTTTTTTATTTATATGAAATTGGTTTACTTCAACTGTTATCTGCCTTCCACTATTTATCATAACAAGTTTTTGGTCGCTATTGATAGCACTGTTGGCAAATTTTTGACATTTTGCTATTTTCCATGATCCGCTATTGAAAACAGTTTTTTTTAGTAAGGCTGATAGTTACTGGTGACAACCAAGCTACTGAAAATAGTTGTCATTGCTTATCAAGTATCTTAAGTTACAATACTGAAGTAACTTTTTCTCCTATTTATAACTCAATACAGGAGTTTTCATCTCAAGTAATTATTTTATGACAGCAACAGATTGAAGTGCCCAATGAGACCCCAATCATGAATACTGGAATCAAATGATACATACATGGCAACTTTTCAAGGAAACATAACATTATTTATTCAATGCCATAAGTATGCAGAATCTCCAACAACAAACTATTTGTTTATCATCAGCAAAATTAACATTTTGTACACACTTGAAGGATTTCCAAACCTCACATTATTGAATCTGATAACAAACTATTTGTTTATCATCAGCATAATTAACATTTTGTACACACTTGGAGGATTTCCAAACCTCGCATTATTGAATCCAATATCAAATTCAAGATCTTCTAAACAACTTGACCTTCCACGTATTAGAGAACACAGGTTAACAACACATAACTATAACCAGCAAGGTTTAATTTTAGCTACTTGATTCCTGCTTCACAGATCCATTTCCCTTGCCCTCAATAAAACAACACCATCTAGTTACCTGAAGCCAACTACGTGAGTAAGTTTTGCATATAAGTTTTTTCATGGATTAGGTATGCTAATACATATCTTAAAATAAGAGTATAAATATGTTTTGGTAGTTTTAATCAAAACATAGTATACCAAACTAAACTAATCATTCAAAGTCCTCAATATTTCAATTCAATTATGTCTGTCTATGAAATATAACAAGGTTCTTAATATAAAATATAACAAGGAAACAAACCTCAAACATGAGACTGTATTTCCCATCCTTATTTCGCATTCTTAAATATGATTGGCATGTTTCTGGATCTTCACCGGGAGGTAGAAGATATATATCATAAGTTTGCTCGGTTGTTTCCATACAATCTTCAGAGAGAACAGCTTTAATTTGATCAACTGCTACATTCTTTGCTGACTGAAACAAATAATACAACAGATTACTTGCTGCCTTTAATTCATCATCACATATAAGGATCAGAACCAACAGGATTGTCCATTTTTTTCTGTCAAATGAGCTAGATTGGAACTAACCTTTAAAATGTAAGTCGGGCTCTGGAATCCAGTAAATGGATTAAATTTGTTGGTAATTTTTATATGCGCCGTCTTGAGATCTGGCTCAATGAAAGCCTTGTACATCGGATATACCTGCAAAAATTTGAACTTCACTAATCACTTCCCCAGACACAATTACACTCAATCTATAAAAGTGATGAAGGGGATTATAAAAGTATGAACCGTCTCAGATATTTGATGAATAATTTCTTCAGGCTCTTGGCCAGCACGTTGTATGTCGCGTATAACTCGCTTTACAAGGTCAAGGTGAACTCCACCTGTAACAGAAACTCGAAGGTCCAGCAAAGTTCGCAACTTCTCACTCAAAGCATAGATACCCTCTATAATCACAATATTGGAAGTCGGGGGTTCTACAGTCCTGTAAGCAGGGTACACTTTAACAAGAAATTGAAGGCATGCATATGTTATTGGAGTGAGCGATCATTTCGAGTTTTGGTTCAATTGAAACCAATTTTGAACTAAATTATTCAGAAACTTCAGATTTACAGGAACAAACAGAAATTGGTGGCAAATATTAACAGTGTATCAAGCAATAGTATGGAGCTACATATCTTTAATTTTTATTTCCATCAAAATAGTGTTCCCTGAGCACTGGCCCAAGAGAGAAAAAAGATCTACTCTGAAAATATGCAAATTGTGCGGAACAACTACTCAAGACGTCTTAGAATTTAACCTGTATCCTACGCGTGAACTGGACTTGAAATCATATATCGGAACCTGGACTGTCTTTCCTTCCTTTAAATCTTGTAAATTCTGGAGCAATGTGTCATAGTCAGTTAAGCGTGGATCTGCACAAAGAGATAGCAGAGCTGACAAGAGATTTGTGGCCTAATTTCAAAACAGTTAACCTATGTTTAAATGTCCCAATAACCAAAGCCAAGCATGAATGCGAGACTTTGATTTTATGGATCAGATAAATCTATGCATCAGATGTACTCATCTGCAAAGATATGCAAGCATTCTAGCTCACCTCTCCAATGCATGCTGCTTATAAATGAATGGACTCCAATAAAGCTTCGAGAAATTTAAAAACACACATACCTCACTGAGATGGAAGGAAAAGGAAGAAAAAAAACCATATTCATTTTGAGTCCAAGGAAGAGTAGTTGACTGCAATTGTAGTATCATAACATTACTTTATTTTTTGCCTTTTGGAAGCTGGTATGGGGATTCCTTCATTTGTTTTAGTTTCAGTTATTTATTAACCATTTAATCTTCTATAAAAACATTTTTCTCTTCCATCATTGACATTTCTAGCACCTGCTTAGTGCGGGCATCACTTTTTTTGGCCCAGTAGCCTGATGGCTGGAATTTCACCCCTTAAAGGTGAATAAGTGGGATGTCGCGGATTCAAACCCACGCCCCTGCATAGTTACCAACTAAACTAACTTAACTGGACAGTGCAGGCATCACTTCTAGTCAGTCTTACCATTCTACAAATTGATTTATGTACTTGCTAAAAGTACAACGAAGATGAGAGCCTGCCTGCTCAGATTTCTCGTGGAATTTGTGAATATCACATCCCAATTATGAACTGAGGTATTTATAAATGGCTTCTTGGGTTTGGGCTGAAAGCCAAGAGGTGGTTTCCACTATTTCATGATCAGGAACATGGCAGTAGTGGAAGACTTATTCCTCCTTTGACTCGTCTTACTTGGACACCTCATAGTCCACGTTTCACAAGCAAATGGATCACACATTAGACCTGGCTTCCAGGCCTAGCTTCGGGCGACCAGGGCGTCTAGGCCCGATCAGGCGACCAAGCCTAATCGGATGGCCGAGTACAAAATCACGGCACTTCGCTCTTCATCTCATCATGGGCCGCCTTGTATGGCCCGATAAGATTATACCGGTACAATTTAATATTACGTTCGAAGTTTTTCAACAAATCAGATCAGACACGTGATCTTAAAAATACCTAGGTATGGTCAAGTAGCATATGAAATAATATACATTAGATAAGTTCTAATTACCATATAGCTCAGTCATTGGGGTATATCAACATAACCACAAAAAACATAGCATTATTAAAATACTACTAGAGAAAAAAAATTAACAACTAAGAATGTTTTTAGGGAAAAACAACACAACAGATGATATTGACATCAATGTCCTGGGCGAAGAACAACATTTCATCATGCTGTGAAGTCTACATCCAAATAATGAACCACAAAAAATGACAAGAAACAATAAGACAACATGATGACTTACCATCAAAGTTTCCATCAACAATTCGACTAGCATCATTGTAATTATCCATTGAAATAACAGCAACACTAGGCATGAAGTTAAGTATCTTTTCAGTAAATATAGTCTTCCCTGCTCCGGAAGGACCCGCCACCCCAACCAATATAATTCCATCATTCTTTTGAGCCAACAATTGACATGCACGAATGACTATAAAAAACCCCTTCTCAAATGATAGTTGATCTTGTATTGCAGCAATCTCATAGCGATTAGAATCTTTCCTTTTCACCAAATGAACTTGATCTTTTAAAAGACCAAGACGTTTATTATGAAAATCACAACTAGAAGTATCGTTCGCCATCAAACAACTCTTAGTTTCCTTAAAGAAAACAGAACAAATAGTTAACTACAACAACATCAATGCTGCCACATATATAACCAAAAAAAATCTATTTGCATATGTCCAGAAATATCAGATACACAAAGATCCACAAACATAGTTCCGTATACATATGGAATATGATCACATATCTCTTTCATATCACCATCAGATAATAATAGTTCCAATGAAGAAACTATTTTTTTGTAACCTAAGAAAAAACACTGTTCCTCACAAAAAAAAGGTACGAACAACTTTTAAGAGGTTTAAAAGGATGACCCGAAATATATAATAATAATATTAATAACAAAAAAAAGAGAGCGGCAAAAGAATTAAACACAAACCATAAACAGAAAGAAATATAAAACGTAGCAAAATCCACAAAACACCTTTAACCACTCTATTCTGGCAAGAACTATGGATCCAAATCAGCGATTAAAAAAAAAACTTTAACAAGAACAAAAAAATAAACAGTGATATGGATAAGAGAATGCGAATCGAAATTGATCGAATGTGAAGGCTTGTGATGATCAGAGAACTCACCAGCGGAAGAGTTAAGAGTGAGTTCAGAGAAAATCCAGAAGAGAAACCATTATTTGAAGGTCGGTTCTAAAATATATAATCATCATTTTTATTAATTAATATTCGCCAAACCCTTTTTCCGAAATCAAAGTAATGTGCGATTTTGTAGGATATCGGTGGGATCCTAAAGAATCTGCAATCCGAAAGAATGAAAATCTTCAGAACAATAGAAAGAAAGAAAAAAACTGTGCAAAACTTAATATTGTACGATTATTATTATAATAATTATTTATATATATATATATATATATATATATATATATATATATATATATATATATATATATATATATATATATATATATATATATATATATATATATATATATATATAAATTTTGGTTTTAATATAGCTTATTTTTATTTTAATTATACTATTTTATTTTTTATTTTAAAATTTAATTTCTCTATTACTAACTTCTTTTTTATTAATTATTATAAAGTAGTTTGCATATCTATTTTATTCAATCTCTTAATATAAAATTTAAATTAAAATAAAAAATAAACATACAACAAATATCATTTACCTATAACACATATAAATGGAATATTTGATTTCCGTATAGCCTATTTTTATTTTAATTATATTTTTTTATATTTTATTTTAAAATGCAACTTCTTTTTTACTAACTTTTTTTTTATTAATGATTATAGAGTGGTTGGCATAACTATTTCATTCAATATTTTAATATAAAATTTTAATTAAAATAAAAAATAAACACAATAAAAATACCGTTTATATTTTTAAACATGTGAACATTCAAAAGCGAACAGACAAGCACGGGAGTGTCCGTCTGGACGCAAGTAATTCAAATACTCATACTTTTATGTGTAATTAAAATAAATGGTGGAAATTATGTATAAGTATTTTTTCTCTCTCCTTCATCATTTATTTTAATAATGGAGGAGAAAAAAAATCACACATAATATTCACCATTTATTTTAAAATCTAATGATTCAGATTTATTCTTATGTTCTCACATAAAAATAACATTCGCATAAAATATATATATATATATATATATATATATATATATATATATATATATATATATATATATATATATATATATATATATATATATATATATATATATATATATATATATATATATATATATATATATATATATATGATCAGAAGAGAATCAATGGATCGCCACGCGTCTTTGATCTACTGCCTGTTCAGCGGTGGTAAGAAGGAGGAGGGGGTGTAACTCCGATGCCAAAGTAAGGAATTGGAGAGAGTGAGAGCAAATACAGAAAGTAGGTTGAGAATTGAATACCTGACCCTCTTGTGAAAGAAGGCATTTATAGAGAGACCCCAGTACAGGGTCAACGATCACTTGAGTTGGGCTGGATGGTCAGGCCCAACCCAAGTGACTGCTAGGGCTTACGTGGCATAGTGAAGACCAGAACGTGGTATTCGCCCTAGTTCAACTGCTACGTGAACTCTAGAGAGTGGGTTGACCTGCTCTTTCAGAGGTGGGCAGTTGGTTGATGACGTGTCCCTGCGGAGGGGAGCACGTGGAGGACGTGTGAGACACACGTCTTTCTGTCCGACGGGGCAAGGTCTGGTCGATATGAGACTCGTGCTCGACATATATGAGGAAAGCTCCTTTGAGCCTTTCCTCAAGCATAGGTGGGCTGGATATATATATATATATATATATATATATATATATATATATATATATATATATATATATATATATATATATATATATATATATATATATATATATATATATATATATATATATATATATATATATATATATATATATATATATATATATATATATATATATATATATATATATATATATATATATATATATATATATATATATATATATATATATATATATATATATATATATATATATATATGATGATGATGATGATGATGATGAACCTTGAAGATTGAATTGGAAAATTACGATTTAGCTAAATTTGTTGTTAAATATATTATCCGCTAATTTTGAGATATTTTGATATAGGGTACGGAAACATCTGAAATAGCCCTAACTAAAACGGTTATGGAAATAATAAGTGCTTTTTACAACTGAAATAATGTTTTAAATTAAACTTTTATTATAATTATTTAATTAAGAAATTTTAAAATAGAAATTTTATATTAAAAAATGAATAATCAACATTTAATTAAAATAATATATATTTTAAAAAATATATATTTCTACATTTAACTCTTAGCATATCTTAACTTGTGTCTTTTGGCATATATTATCGTTATCCATTAATATATTTTTATAATTTTTATAATTTTTATAAAAGGAATACAACCTTTTTTATAATTTTTTAAAAGGAATTTTGAAATTTTTATTTTCTATTCGTTGCTATTTGTATATGAATGTCTGTCTCTAGGTATGGCAACGGGTCAAAGACGATTTTTATCTCTTTAAATTCAAATATAAATCCTCGAACAATTTCAGTTTTCGTCCCAAGTCTAAACGGGAATGAAAAATTAAAACTCAAACTCGTCCCAATTAAATTTGGTTTGGGTTCGGGTATCCCCACCCCACTGCTTGAAATTATATTTTTAGTAGAAATATTTATTTTTTCCAAAATCAAATTACGTTACAAATAATACAATAAAACAATCTCAAAATATTTCATATATACATTTCAAATATTTTAAATAATTAATACAAAACAAAATATCAAAATATTGGTCTATTTAATATTCTAAATTAACAAAACTAAATAATAATGTACATAATAAAATATACTGGCCGGATTTGAACGGGTTCGGAGTGGATACTTACCCGACCCGTTCCCATAATTTATAATTGAAAAAAATCATAGCTCGAACTCAAACCCACTCAAAGCAGGTTTTTCTCATCAACTTCGAAATGGATTCAAATGGATACCCAAAGTTATGAATTATAGTGTCATACCTACCTATCCCAAACAGGGTAAAAACAAATACATGTTATTATTAACAATTATATATATATATATATATATATATATATATATATATATATATATATATATATATATATATATATATATATATATATATATATATATATATATATATATATATATATATATATATATATATATATATATATATATATATATATATATATATATATATATATATATATATATATATATATATATATATATATATATATATATATATATATATATATATATATATATATATACTCCCTCCATTCCTATTTTATAAACAACTCTTGAATTTTAAATTGTTTTCAACTATTTTTGTATTAATAATTAAAATCAAACAAAAGAATTCGATCATTTTTTCATAATCAATAGTTTTCATCAAATCAAATCAATATTTTTTTTCGTATAATCTTAACAATATCTTTCATTTAAAATCAACTAATACACAAGTAATCTAACAAAACTATATAGATTTGAATTCTTCATTGGATCAAAATATACGAAGAAGTAACAATAATTAAAAAAATATTCTATTTTTTCCTTTATTTTTAAACACTTTTTCACTTAAAATGATAAAATAAATAAAATAAAAATATTTTATGATAAGTAACATTTAATGCTAAGAAAAAATAAATATTTAAAAGTTAACAAAAAGTTATGTACGATTAATTAGAGTTAATTGTTTTTTAATAGATAATGTAGTGTGTTAATATCTTTCATACATATAATCGACTATCGAATCTAAAATTTAGTTTCATAAACTATTTTTTTTTGTTTTTAAACGGCTTTAACGATATTTTCTCTATTTTAATAAACGTCGAAAGTGAGTGCATTATTTTTTGCAACCCTTTAATTTTTAGGTCAATTTTATCCCCACTCATTTCAAAAATAATAAAATTGTGAATAATCCTTGAAACTTATGGACAAAAAAATGCAATGTAATTTAAAAGTAAAATAATTGATAACTAGTGCTTTTAGCAATAAAGAGTTAAATAGTACAATTATATATTTAATTATAGCACTATTAAGTAAATGTGAAGTCCTTGAAATGATATATGAAGGCTTTACTAAGATCAAAAGGATATAATGAACATATTAATCCAAGAGTCTAACATACTTAAATATTTTGAAACAAAGTTTTATAATTGGTTCTCTCAAAATATTAAAACTCTTGAAAATCATTTCAAATTTTGTGTATCTAACAAAAATCTTGAATTTGAAAATTGATGTTGAAAATGTAAAATAATCTCAGTTTTAAAATATGAAGATGCACCCTCTAAAAATATGATTGTTATATTTGATAAATTGTAAGAGATACTGAAATATCTCAAAAAACTCAAAGAAGAAGAAAACTTGAAAGAATATAAGGTTCAAAATGAATATAGGAGAATAAAAGAATCTTTACAGAAGAAAGTGATGATTTAAACTTGTTTAATGAATCAGAACAAAAGGATGAGGCAAACATGTGTCTTGTGACATACTACGAAGATGATGAGGTAAGTAAAGGTAAAAGCAACTTATCATTCCACAAATTATAATTTATATGCAAGGATCTCAACGAAGAAACTAATAGATTAGAAAAATCATCATTACTTCTAAAAGCCTGAGTTCATCCTTAGAAAATAAAAACGAGAAATTAATCAAGGAAATTCACCGTCTTAATTTTGTATCTAGTTCATCTAATAGCATAGATGTCAAATGTGAAAGTTATGAAAATTTGGGAATTAAAAATTAAGAATTGAGTGAAACCCTTAGTAAATTCACCAATGTAGAGATAAACATGACCTTATCTAATTAACGAGAAATCTATAATAAAGTCAAATTAGGTTATCAACCTAAAAATAACACCAAATCTTTCAATACATTTTATCATGCTAAAAGAAAATCCAACCATAGCATATTTAAAATCTAATTATTGTGGTAGGAATGATCATATTGCTTTAAGAAAATTCATGATTTGAATTAGACTTTGTATTAGGATAATTTTGTTTTGCCTAATAAAAGGTAAACCAAAGGGGAAAACCAGTTTAGGGTGGATACATAGTTAGTATTGTATTGTCATATCCCAAATTTGTCTTTTCCTTCACTCAAATCTTATGGCTTATGCATTTCATATTCCTCATGTACATACCCTTCATTAAGTCATGCATTTAACATACCATTCATCGTATTTTGCATAGCATAATCATTAGGTCAAGGTTCGATAATGGTGGATTTAATCGATTTAAAGGGATTTTCAAGGCGGATATTATTTGGTACTTAATCGGGTTTATTTTCGATATTGATGCAGATCATCTCTTTATTTGAGATTCATGATTAGTTATAAGATTTGAATGATTATCACTTAATTTAAAAGTGCTTATTTCCAACATAAAATTACTTCTCAAAGGCACTTAAAATCAAGGGATGATTCACTAAAATTCAAGGAAAAGTGGTTGAAAAATCAAGGCAAAAGCATTCAAATTCAAGTTAATTACTAGTGATCATTCACCTTACCCCTAAACTTGGTACTTATTCTAAACTCAAATATGTTTGGCTTCTAACTACCCTTAACTACCTATTTTAACACAAAACTCATGCACTTACTCATTTGCCCTTAAACCCCCTAACTAACTTTTAACTTCCTTAAAACTCACAAACTAACACAAAATCAAACCACTTTTTCATCAAACATCAACCATTGATAACAATTAATCTAACGATTAAGATTAGTAATCCGTATAACACTCCAATTTTAGTAATTATTTATTTAATTAAATTAGTTGATTAATTGTGTGATTGTATGCTTAATTGAATTAACTAATTTATGTGATTTATTTGAACTAATTAAATTAATTGATTTACTTGATATATTTGAATTAGTTAATTTATTGAATTTATATAAAATATTTTATTTATATGAATTAATTGATTTATTAGATTTATATAAATTATTTGATTTATTTGAGTTGTTTGGATTAATTGATTTATTGGACATATTTAAAATAATTGATTTAATTTGATTATTTAATTTATTTGATATATTCTATTTGATAGAATAATATATAATTGTTAGATTAATTAATTGGGCCTAATTGGGGGTGTGAGTAGAAATGGGTTAGTAAGCCCATTAGAAATTATTAGGTTTTGAGTAATTGTGAGAGTTTAAGAAAAAGAGAAATAGTTAGAATAGAAAGTTGGTAAAGGAGGCTAGAGAGAAAGAAGAATGGAGAAGAAGAACCAAGAGAGGGAGCTCAAGAAATCATCAAGAAACCAAGGTAAGGGTGGGTCTTTACATGGTTATGGGATTGTGTGATAGTGTATGATGGGTAGTATCACATTTAGGATAAAAGTACCTAATTTCCATGGTTTTGAAATTGATGATTACATGATTTATGATGGTAGGATCCTTAAATATGTGTTGTAGGTTGTTATAATTGTCATATAATTGTAGTATTTCAAATTCTAGAACTGGAACTATTTACGGAATCGAATTCGGAGGTTCGGAAAGCCTTCAAACTGCAAAAATCGCACTTTTCTGGTTTGCTGTCAGGGAGAGTTCGCATAAAGAATTATATTTTGCATAGAGAACATCGCGACGCGAGCTGTATTTTGCATAGCGAAAGTCGCAACGCGAGCAGTAGCGAACCTGTAGCGAGTGATGGAAGAATGGACGTAACTTTTGATCCGTAAGTCCGTTTTGATCCCCGTTTAAAGTGTTGGAAAGCTAATGAATAGATCTATAACATAGTATAGATAATAGAATTGGTAGCCCAATATTTTTATATTTAATATTTTTGGGAAATCAATTATGTATATGTTCTATTAATGAATTGTTGCTCTGTTTGCTGCCGGTTGTGAAATTATTATGGATAATTTATCGACAACTTGTATGTGTGCTTGTATAAGTATAATTTGGGTGTGACAACATGAATGCATGATATTTATTGCTCGTTGTAATGATAATACAATTGTGATTGTATTGTAAAATATGTTGAATACCATTTAAAAGTGAATTGTGTGTGGATGATTCATAAAAATGTGCAAGTATGTGTAATTGTGTGATAATTCAAGTGTGATGAATTATTGAAGATATGCATGAATGTTAAGATTAGGGAATGATCTTAATTGCATATGGTTGTTGAACTTTCACATGCATCATTTGTGTCAGGAGGTAATGCTTGTTAGTTTTGTGGGAGCTAGTGACTTGTCCCAAACCTAGAGCGAGGTTTGAAAGCTTAGGGAATGTGATTTTGTGTGTTATTGGTCTAGGGAATGGACCCGATTTAAATGTAAAATCCGAAAAATAATAACAAGTGTTGGTACCATATGGCATGAGTTACATTGAGTCTCATTGTGTATATATTTGTTATATGAGATTATGTGCATTATGTGAATGGTTGAATTGGTGAAATTACGGATTGTGTGTATATACTTGGGAATGGTATGGTTACTTGAGTGATACTTTGTTGATGAAACTTTGAAGTGTGAGAATGATTGTGATTATGCTTGTATGCCTTAAATTATATATTATCTTATAATTTCAATAATTATGTGAATTCTCACCCTTCTGTTTGAATGATGTTTTTTTACGATATCGCTCAGGTACCGAGGAGTAGAGTTGCTTCTAGCGCGAGGTAGTCGTTGAAGTAGCTTGCTTTAGTGTCCTTATTTATTTTGGGTCGAGTTGTGCTCTGATTATGTAACACTAGGGAATATTTTAATTTCATATTTTGAGAGATGCTTTATGTACTCTACTTTGTTTTGCTATTGTTATTTGAATTATGTGGAATATTGGCCTTTATGCCTAAGTGATGATTATGAATGAGATAAGCATGACACTTTCATTAGCTTTATTTATGACTAAAGTAAATCCACTGCTACATGCTATGTAAAAGTATATGAAAAGCATAAATTTATTTTAAGTGTTATTGAGCGTGACAAGTATATGTGTGATGTTTTAAAAATATATGTGACACCCTTATTTGAGATGCATGATAATTTACTCTGATTATTTGTATATATTTCACGGGGTTTAGAAGGGTGTTACATTAGTGGTATCAGAGCCTAGTGGGTCCATCTGACCAGGTTGTCTAATGTTGTTTGTTCCTTAGTATGCGACATGTGTGTGAAAACATTGTCGGTACACATTTGTTTTTCTAACCTTTGTCTGCAGAAGTGGGATTGAAACAAGTGGGGGAGAAGCTTGTGCTTCTCTAAGATGCTTCAAGTGTGGAGAGGTGGCTCAGTGTGTCATTAAACACTATTATAGTTTGGTAAAGATGGTTTATGCCCCATAATGATTGTCGGCTGTCTATTGAAAAATTGAGGAACTGATCACCCTTAATCTCTTGTTGATAGTAGACAGTATCATGTTGGATGGAATAGACGTGTCTTGCGAGCTTAGATGGCGTGTGCAGTGAATTTAGAGTTAAGCCAAGTGCTTACAAATTGTTTTGATGAGTCGGTGCAGGATGGCGCTGAGATATTTATGTTGATGGTAACTTTGAGTGTTAGTGAAGGTGGAGAAGTTGGTATTTTCTCAATTGTTTATGATTTTTTAGAAGTTTTTCCTGATGAGATATGTGATTTACTGCCGGAACATAAAGTGGAGCTTTCGATCGACTTAGTTCCTGGAACTAGTCCAATATCGATGGCTCCATATCGTATGTCCGTATTAGAATTGAAAGAGTTGAAGAGTCAGCTTGAAGATCTGCTTGAGAAGAGGTTTATTCGTCTGAATATGTCACTGTGAGGTGCACCGGTTTTATTGGTTAAGAAGAAAGAAGGTTCTATGAGGCTTTGTATGAATTACAGACAAATAAACAAGGTGACTATCAAGGATAAGTATCCATTTCCAAGGATTTTAATGGATCAGTTGGTTGGTGCGAGTGTGTTCAGTAAGATAGATTTGAGATCTGGGTATCATTAGATTCGTGTGAAGGTTGAAGATATTTATAAGACTGCTTTTAGAACAAGGTATGGACATTATGAGTATTCCGTGATGCCATTTGGTGTGACTAATGCGCTAGGTGTATTTATGGAGTACACAAACAGGATTTTCCATCCGTATTTGGACAAGTTTGTGATTGTGTTCATTGATGATATTTTGATCTATTCGAAGAGTCAAGAGGATCATGCTGAGCATCTGAGGATTGTGTTATATGTGTTGAAAGAGAAGTTGTTGTATGGTAAACTTTCTAAGTGTGAGATTTGGTTAAAATAAGTGAGTTTCCTTGGCCATGTGATTTTAAGTGGAGGTATTGCAGTTGATTCATCGAGGGTTGAAGTTGTATCGCAGTGGGAATCTCCAAAATCAGTTTTTGAGATTAGAAGTTTTCTTGTTTTGGCAGGTTATTATCGGAAATTTATTGGAGGATTTTCCAAGTTATCTTTTCCTTTGACGCAGCGGACTAGGAAGGTTCAAGCTTTTGTTTTGGATGCAAAGTGTGAAGAAAGTTTTCAAGAGCTTTTGAGAAGGTTGACAATATCTCTTGTTTTGATTTTGCCGAATTCGGTAGAACCGTTTGTTGTATATTGTGATGCTTCATTGACGGGATTGGAAGATGTGTTCGTGCAACATCAACAAGTTATAGCTTATGCTTCAAGGCAACTTAAAGTGCATGAAAGGAGTTATCAGACGCATGACTTAGAGTTGGGCGCTGTTGTGTTTGTGTTGAAGCTTTGGGGGCATTATTTGTTTGGGTCGAGATTTGAAGTGTTTAGTGATCATAAGAGCTTGAAATATCTTTTTGATCAAAAAGAGTTGAATTCGAGGCAGAGGAGATGATTGGAACTTCAGAAAGATTATTATTTTGGTTTGAATTATCATTCGGGTAAAGCAAACTTTGTAGCTGATGCATTGTGTAGAAAATCTTTGCATATGTCAATGATGATGGTAAGAGAGTTAGAGATGATTGAGAAATTTCGAGATATGAGTTTGGTTTGTGAAGAGACTTCTTATGGAGTTAAGCTTGGTATGTTGAAGCTTACTAGAGGTATTCTTGATGAGATTCGAGAAGGTCAGAAATTTGATTTGTGTTTAGTAGATCGGTTGACTTTGATCAATCAAGGTCAAAGTGATGATTTTCGGATTGATGAAAATGGTATTATAAGATGTTGTGATAGAGTTTGTGTTCTAGATATAGTTAAGCTGAAGAAGAGTATTCTTGAGTGTTGCACCCCAAAATTTGCCCAAACCTTTCTTTGCCTAGTTTGTGTTTCATTGCATTCATATTGCATTAGCATCTGCATACCATTGTCCATATACAAGGGATTGAGAGAGGTGTGCTTATCAAGAGAAGGTTATCAAAGGCCTAAGCCTAATCAAGAGGTCGTATTCAAGCTATCAAGTGCTTATTCTCATCAGAAGAATGTCAAAGCTTAGTGAAGGAATGGATGGATACAAGTGTGCCTATCTCCTATCTTGGAGGTCAATGAAAGTCATCAGAAGGCTATGGGTGGAATCCATTATGAGATCTCATGATATGTCTTGAGAGGCAAGGAGGAGCTTGTGCAAGCATTTTTCAAAGTGCAAGAAGCCACAACCAAAGGTGGTGTAGCTAGGGTTTTCATCTGGTTAACCCTAAGTCAACAGTGAATTTGGAGGAGATTAAGACTCAATTCCAAGTCTTTGTGATCATGGAATGTTGTGTTGATACATGTCATATATCATTTCAAGATTAATTCATCAATATTCAAGAGTGTGAGAAGTTGCTAAGCTAGGGTTTCTAAGCTTAACAGTGTAAAATCCCCTATTTAGTGCCTAAATTCAAGACCATATAACTCAAGATACAAGTTTCATCTCATCTTGACTCCAACATGAATCTTGTAGGTATTGTTTCTAGCTTTCGTTTGAGTACTAGAAGTCTTCCATTGGATTTCTAGAACTCAAGTTATGAAGCAGACAAGTTACAGTCATCAGATGAATGTGATTTTGGTCCTTGAAAGTCAACCAGTTTCCAAGACATTTTTGACCTAGAAGGATGTCTCTCCTCATCTTGACCCAAACATGAAAGTTCTTCCTTATTATCTTAGCTTTCTAAAGAGTACTATAAGTCCTCAAGATGATTTGTGAAGCTCAAGATATGAAGCTTGCAAGGCAGGGGTATTTTGGGAAACTAAGATTATAGGTCACTTTTGATTATAGGTCAATTTCACCACTTTGCACATTTCAAATGGCAATCTTTCCAACTTCAAAGTTTCTCCAAATGGGATAATTTTCTTAACCAAACATTAAGGAACCATTGGAATGGCTTGGAAGTAAGAATTGGTGAAGAAATTGCCATGAAAGAAGGCTTTAAAAGGCCTAGAAGGGATCAAACTCATTTGGAACCATTTTCCTTCATATGTGTGCATTTTTTGAGTGCTCTAAACACTCCAAACATGGTGGCAAAACCATAATTGCAAATTGAGCTCAAAACCATTGTCATTTTCACACTTACTTCAAGTATAAGTAACATAACCAATCCACACCATCAGGATCAATTCAAGGGTCTAATCTCATCCATTGAATTTCTTACAGCACAAGTAATTGATATGAGTCAAGTTGCAGCAGTTCTAAGCTTTGTTTTTCATGAGATCGGTAAAGCTTCAAATGAGTGAATTATGGATTTTTCAATTGGGCCATACAAGCCATGATTGGGCTTTCTATCATTCCACATCCATTCCATATATTCATATCATCATTCACAACCAAAGATAACCAAATTTGGATGGAAGAATAACAGAAAAATAGTTGGAAAAAAGTGGATGAAAGTTGAAAATCGATTATGAAGAATCATCAAGTTTCAATCAAAATTAAGAGTTGCAGAAGCTTCATTGAAGTTCATGGAATGTTCCTGGATGGTTTAGCAAGAGAATCAATGCAAGAATAAGGCTCAGTGGAAGCTCTCCACTAGGTAAACTTCTAATTACAATCACTCTTTGTTTAGGAAGTATTTGCGTTCCATTTTTGTGGATTCTTGCTCTCTTAGACTTGTAGATGAATTCTGTATAGGTTTAGAGAATGTTTATGCAAATTCTTGAAATGACCTCCATGCTTGTTGGATTCGATTTGGCTTATTTATGGACTAAAAATGAAAAAGATTGTGATATTCATGATGTACGCAACGCGAGGATAAGAATGGTATAAAAAATTTTGAGTTTTGTTGAAGTTGAGAATTTGCTACAGTGAATGTATCGTCGGAGAAGACGACCGGAGCGTGGTGGCTCCAGCGTCTGCAAGTTCTCCCTCCGTTTACATTCAAATCCTCGTGCGTGTCAGTGCTGTAACCGTTGGATTTGTTTGACTGGTATTGAAATGAATGGCTGCGATTTCCATCTGATTGTGTTAAAAATCCCAAGCCTACGTGTCGGTTCCATGGCCCTTAGATCCATTGACCTGAGGCTAATCGTGAGGCCTTGATTTAATTTCAGCACAGTTGACCATCTTAAATGAAACAATGCACTTTGGTTAAGTGAATTTCTGAATTGGATTGGGCCCATATTACTTTCCACACCTCCCTTTTAGCCAGGCCCAGAGAACACACGTGATTGGACTGCTTCTCACACCACACTTTTATTCATTTCATTTCTTTTTCTCTATTTTTCTTATTTCCTATCTGTTTGCAAATTAATGCATGAAAGATACTTCTACACTTCTAAAAATCCAATAAAAATACTTTTAGGTAGTTTAACATGTGATCTAATTTTACAATATTTTTAGATTAATTTTCTAATCATTTTTCCATTTAATATTGAATTTCCCTTTTTAGTTGTTTCTTGTGAATAAAAATTGCATGTTCATTGTTTTGCATTTTATTTCATGATCAAAATTCCAAATAAATGCATGAAACTTCTTGAGCATATTGTTGACACCTTAATTGATTTTTAGGTATTTTTATCTCTAATTTTAGATATCATTTGATTAGGTTTTGGATTAATTCTTTAGAACCATTTCCTTTGGTATTTTCCATAGAGCACCTCATGACTTTGCCTTCTGTTGGCATAGTTATATTTAGAATTTCCTTTCCAAATTTGGACCCCTGGTTCCTAATACCAGAGAGGTCCCTTAGGATTTTTCTTAGAATTTTTAGGTGCATTTTACTATTTTTGGTAGATTTTTCATTCTGGCCTACATTTGTGTGGTTTCAACCTTACTACTTGCCTAGTTTGCATTTTGTTTGATCTCTTTGCAATAATGGTGCATCTAACTCTTCCATATTCATACCCTAGGCATCTTAAGGCACTTTTATGTGCAATTTAAAGTCCTAATCTTGTTCCCAACTAGTTCCTAACCTAGGCTTCCTTTAGGACTTTCCTTTAGTCTTTCCTTGTGAGAATCCCTTGAATGATTTCCATCTTTACATGATTCATCCTCCAATCCTTTAATCCTATGACTTAAGGATCCCACTGGTGAGAGCCTAGTTCTTCCCTAGGAAGAACTCTGTGCATTCCATGAGTGGTAGATTCTTTGAGGACTATTCCTGTGTGATGAACTTGGTTGAGTGACATGGTGAATTTTTTAGGTTTTCACCATGCTTCCCATGCTCATCCTCTTATTTTCTCCTCCAAGTCCTTCAATCTTAGGATACTTCTTGTGAGAGCCTATTTCTTCCTTAAGAAGAACTCTGTGCATTCCATGAGAAGTCTGAGTCGTTGATGGACTCTTGTGTTGATACACATTGAACATAGTGGGTTCCCTTGGTTCACACTGTGCTTCTCCTCATTCTCTCCTTTAGTCCTATGATTTAAGGATTACCCTTGTGAGAGCCTAGTTCTTCCGTAGGAAGAACTCTGTGCATTCCATGAGTGGTAGAACCTTTGAGGACTATTCCTGTGTGATGAATATGGTTGAGTGCCATAGTGAATTCCTTAGATTTTCACTTTGCATCCCATCATCATTCCCTTCTTTCTCCACCATGATTGTGTGATGTTGTGCATTAGGATAGAGATAGGCATGTGATAGCTTTCTCTTTTCACTTTCTTGTTTTGCATTTAAAGGTTGAGGTGTCCTCCCTTTGCTTGTGTGCTTTCTTTGTGCATCTCGTGTTTGCATTTAAAGGTTGAGGTGTCCTCCCTTTGCTTGTATTGTTGCATTGCATGTGCATCCACTCACATTTATATTTCATTTGCTTAATGATTTTAGCTCTGTTTTTGCTTTCCATTGACATGATCCCTTAGGTTCTCACTTCCTTGTTTAAGGATAGTGATGATAGACACTAGGTTCTAACCCTTTGCATGATAATAGTAGGATAGATTTCCCTTTCTAAACTCAACCTTAGGACCATCTTGCATGAGAACATTAGGGTTTTGATTAGTTCTCCTTTAGAGTTCCTTCTCTCTTCTCATCTTCAAACAATAATAAATCACATAATAAAGGCTAATGAGTATTGTACGCTACGAGCCTTAAGCTACTTGGGAAATGATGATTGGGTGGTTGCCTCTTAATTATCTAGAGTGTTAGCATATGTCCTTCATACGATATGCGACGCATTCGTTCCTAGGTCATAGTCTCTAGTGCAATATGAATTACAAACATTCATTCAAAACACTTTTCTCGTAAAAGACTTCAAAATAAACATTCAAACTTCCTTTTGCCCTGTGGGGTTCTTTAATCAGTGGAAAATCTTTTCATATGAAAGAGTTTCGTTAACTCTTAGTTCTACCGCAAACGGTAACGCCTAAGTCTCCAACGAGCGAGTTGCATACACCAACTGCTAGAACTACCTGTTAACCTTACTTGGGTAAAAAACTGATGAACAAACCTGTGTTCCGTTTTATCCCGGACTACGTAAGCTCTGATCTCTCATACCTGTTGAGAGTACGTAGGCACAAGATGCGATATCTTGGCGAGCAACCTTCCCTCATCTTTTAGCCGTAGTTAGTCGAACTACGTTGACTTTCCCATTGCACGAGGGAATACGTAGGCCCAGAGCAGCGACGCTCTGTCGAGTCCTTTTTCTTTTCTTTTAACCCAGACCACTAGCTAGATAGGTAAACAACCCTTCAGATAAACAACACAAGCATGGACCCCATTGAGTACAACGGACGTGAGGGGTGCTAATACCTTCCCCTTGCGTAATCGACTCCCGAACTCGAGATTTGGTTATGAGGATCGATCTTGTCCCTTTTCGCTAGGTTTCTCCTAATCGTTTCCTTTCCCTCCTTTGGGATAAATAATGATAGGTGGCGACTCTTCTGTCATTGCCAGTACCTTTTTTTGCAGTAGCGACATTGAGGAAGGGCATCATAGTGGATTGAGTATTCATCCCGGTGCTACTAAGATGTATCAAGATTTGAGGAAAGTATTTTGGTGGCCTTGTATGAAGAAAGACATTGTCGAGTTTGTGTATTCTTTTTTGACTTGTCAGAAGTCGAAGATTGATCATCAGAAATCGTCGGGCTTAATGCAACTATTATCTATTCCTGAGTGGAAATGGGATAGCATATCAATAGATTTTGTGTCTGGTTTACCTAGAACGCCGAGTAATTATGAAGCTATTTGGGTTATTGTGGATAGATCGACGAAATGTGCTTACTTTATTCCAATGTGAATGGATTATCCATTGGAGAAGTTAGCGAAGCTGTAGATTGAGAGGATTGTCAGTTTGCATGGTAGTCCGTCTAGAATTGTATCAGATAGAGACCCAAGGTTTACTTCGAGATTTTGGGAAAGTTTGCAAAGTGCTTTGGGTACGAAGTTACGTTTGAGTTCTGCTTATCATCCGCAGACAGATGGTCAAACTGAGAGGACGATTCAGTCACTTGAGGATCTTTTGAGAACTTGTGTGTTGGAAAAAGGGAGGAGCTTGGGATAGCTACTTACCTTTGATTGATTTTAATTACAACAACAATTTTCATTCGAGGATTGGAATGACACCATTTGAGGCATTGTATGGTAGGCGGTGTAGGACACCATTGTGTTGGTATGAGTCGGGAGAGAGTGTCGTGGTTGGACCCGAGATAGTCCAGCAGACTACTGATAAGATTAAGATGATTCAAGAGAAGATGAAGATTTCTCATAGTCATCAAAAGAGTTATCATGACAAGAGGAGGAAAGCACTTGAATTTCAAGAGGGAGAATGTGTTTCTTCGAGTTACTCCGATAACTGGTGTTGGTAGAGTGTTGAAGTCGCGTAAGTTTACGTCATGTTTTATTAGTCCTTATCAGATTTTGTAGAGGATAAGAGAGGTAGCCTATCGTGTTGCTTTGCCGTTGTCACTTGCTAATCTCCATGACGTGTTCCATGTATCTCAGTTTAGGAAATACATTGCAGATCCATCTCATGTAGTCCAAGTAGATGATGTGCAGGTGAGAGATAACCTGACTATGGAGACATCACCTATGCGGATAGAGGATCGGGAGTTGAAGCAACTTCGAGGTAAGGAGATTGCTTTGGTGAAGGTTGCTTGGGGAGGACCAACTGGTGGAAACGTGACTTGGGAGCTTAAGAGTCAGATGAGTGAGTCTTATCTCGAGTTATTCGTTTGAGGTAATTTTCGAGGGAGAAAATCTTTTAAGTGGGGGAGGGTTGTAACACCCCAATTTTAGTAATTATTTATTTAATTAAATTAATTGATTAATTGTGTGATTTTGTGCTTAATTGAATTAACTAATTTATGTAATTTATTTGAATTAATTAAATTAATTGATTTACTTGATATATTTGAATTAGTTGATTTATTGAATTTATATGAAATATTAGATTTATATAAATTAATTGATTTATTAGATTTATATAAATTATTTGATTTATTTGAGTTGTTTGGATTAATTGATTTATTGGACATATTTGAAATAATTGATTTAATTTGATTATTTAATTTATTTGATATATTCTATTTGGTAGAATAAAATAGAATTGTTAGATTAATTAACTGGGCCTAATTGGGGGTGTGAATAGAAATGAGTTAGTAAGCCCATTAGAAATTATTAGGTTTTGAGAAATTGTGAGAGTTTAAGAAAAAGAGAAAGAGTTAGTGTTCTGGACTGGGCCGACACTTGGCCCATAGTCGAGCAGACCCAAACCCCACCAGGTTGGAAGGCCCAATAAGTTTTCATCGTCAGGCAGAGACCTGTCGGACAGAACACCTTCTCCCCGTCGGGCACGGACCAACAACAGTCGGGCAGGATCCGTATATCTGTCTGGCTTGCCTCTCTTCTGCCCCCACGGTCGAGCAGAGTCTATCCAGCTCAGGGAGCTCCTCTGACCTCCCCCACGTTCTCAACGTGTCCCCTACGCGAAGACACGTCATCAGGTAACTATCTGTGTCTTGATTATTCGGTCCTCCACCTCCTAGATAGCATAGAACAGTTATACTAGGGCGAAGACCACGTGATGGTCTTCATGACGCCACATCAGCCCTAACAGTTATCAGCATTGGGCCTGAAAGCCCAACCCAATGTATAGTAACCATTGGCCCTGTGCTAGGGGCTCATTATAAATACCCTCTTCCGCTAGAGGGTCAGGTGTCGCTACTGCGAAAATCGGCGCCGGCTGAACAGAAGAGTCGCCACCGTGCGTTATTTATCCCAAAGGAGGGAAAGGAAATGCTCGAAGTAAACCTCACGCAAAGACGGGAAAGGAATGGTCATCGCAACCAAATCCTGGATTCGGGAGTCGGTTACGCAAGGGGAAGGTATTAGCACCCCTCACGTCCGTCGTACTCGACGGGATCCACGCTTGTTTTCTAGTACGGATTGTTATTCTATCTATTCTAAAGGTCAAGGGTTGAAAGAAAGTAAAAATGACTCGGAAAAGTATCGCACTTTATGCCTACGTATTCCCGTCTAAAACGAGAAATCAGAGTCAACGTAGTTCGCCTATCTACTGGAAAGGAGGGGAAGGTTGCTCGCTAGGATATCGCATCCTATGCCTACGTACTTTCATACAGCATGAAAGATCAGAGCAAACGTAGTTCGGGCTACGGAAGACACAAGCTTGTCTGACTGTTTTTTATCTCCTTATGAAAGGGTTTTTCCTGATTAAGAGTCCAAGCGGACAAAAATGACATCTTGATGTTTGTTTTCAGTCTTTTACGCAAGAACTGTCTTTTATGATGTTTGCAATCTCTGACGCACTAGAGACTATGATTTGAGGGTGACTATGTCGTATGTCACCCTAAGGGTAACACACTAAGTAATCAGATTACTGAAGAGTGACCCTCCAGCAACCTTTCTCAAATAGCTTAAGGCTCGTAGCGTATGACATCGAATATCCTTATTACTGTGTTTTGAATTGTTCTGAGATAGAAGAGAAAGAAGTTCTAAAAAATCCTAGGGTTTGAAAGGGAATCAAAACTACCCTAATATTATCATGTATGGATTACAACCTAATGTCTGTCGTAATTCCCTCCTGCACAGAGGAAATCAGAGATCCTAGGGGATAAACGGAAAAGAAACAGCATATATACAGTAAAGCAGTAAAATGCATGAGATGCAGCAAAACAAGCGAGGCAGGGGAATCCCACTCAACCTCGAACCTAAGAAAGCAACAGGCAAAGTGAATCAACTTCACTTCAAGCCTAAAGGGCAAGCAGCACAAGCCAACAGACAATACAGAGAAAAACAAAAGATACAGAGGAGGCAGCCCAAGCAGCAGCAACAAACTCCTACAATAAACAACAACAACACGCTCTGAATAGCAAAGTTGAAATGATAGCAAAGGTCTTATCTTTGAGCTAGATTCCATCTTCAAGCTTCTTCAATCTTCATCTCCAAGCTTTATCAAGCACACTCCAAGAAGAGATTTGTCATCAAGATCAAGTTGCAATGTTGGCATACTTGCTGAAAACCAAAGGAATTCAACAAGAACCAACATCGAAGTGGAAGTGTATCCTCAAAAGTTCTACTCTCTAGGGTATGCCCCACTTCCCTCCTAAGGAGAGATGGAACTTCCCTAAGAGGACTTTGCATCATAGGATAGAATAGAAGCAAACAATGCATTCTATGTTTGATGGAAGAAATGAACTAATTCTACAAAAGCTCTCCCTAAAAGCCTAATTCTACCAACTCCTAAAACAAACTTAAAAGAGAAAGAAAGCTCCACTCCAAGCCTCACTCTTATAGCCAAAGCATATTCATCATGTCCAGAAGCTCCTCTAAAAAGGAATCCAAAGTCTTCAAGCTCCAAGTCCACCAAACGCTCCAAACAAGGCAAAGCACTCAGGAGAGAACACCGAAAGCAACAATCATTTGCAAAACCCAAAAAAAAAATAGCAAACTAAATTGTAAAATTCTAATAAAGTTCCTATGTGAACATGCATGTTTGAACATTCTAAAACTCCAGAATCAGGACCTAAATCAATTTCTAGGTCATCTAAACAGTTACTAAATGAAATTTGGTTATGGGAAACCATTATTTGGGAAGGCTCTAAACTACAAACCTAAAACAGAATCTAATCAATTTTAAAAATTCTAAGAAAATTCCAGGGGAAACCTATGTATGTCCTCTAAATCATATCGAAAGAATCAGCTCAAAAGCATAAATCATCAAAGAAAACAAAATTAAACAAACAGCAATATCAATTATGCATAACAATGGATATTAGCACAAAAGAAAATTCATAACTAATTCAAATAAAATCCTAAAAATTCAAACTCAACTCCTACAGTTTCTTAAGACAATCAAGATCTACAAAAAAAAATTTCATAATTTTTCGGTCATTTTTACTATTTTTAACGCAATTAATCCAAACAGCTATTAAAACAGAAAAAAAAGAACGAAAATGAATTAAACTAAGTTAATGTGCATTGGGCCAGGGGTGCGAACAACAGAATTCCAAAGCAATGTCCGTGTGGGCCTCGCGAGTGGGGGTGGGAACAGAACCCGCACAGTACTGTAGCTGTTCCGGCGGTGACATTTTTTCGGTAACTTCCGAGCAACATAACTCCATCAATTCTTAACCGTTTCACACGAAATTTTAGTCAAACTTGAAGGAAAATAATCAAGGATTCCAAATATGCTCTTGGATTCCATCAAAACTCCATGATCAAAGAGATATATCATCATCAAGAAAACATACTCATCCAAAAAAGTCTCTAATCCTTAATTTCTTGATCCTAATTTCATCTATACATTTTCCAGATCCTAACCACATGAATAATCTAATCTAATTCGTCCTAAAACCATAGAAAAAGTGAATTTCACATACCGGCTTCGGAGCGTCGAAATGGAGTAGTTGGAGCTCGTTTTTTCTTGCCAAAAAGTGCGGAAAACCTTTGTTGAAGTTTGTTGGAGAAGATTAAATTCTTGATAACTCTTGAAAATGCCTTGAATCCAACTTTGATCTCTCACTTTTTCTCTTCTAAACTCCAATGTCAATCTATGGTTTTTGCACAAATGAATCACCAACCTCTTGCTCTAAACCTCTTCACAAGTATATATAGAATGTATTTGAAGACCCTAGAAAGTTCTAGATTGATCCAATGAGAAAATCAACTTCTCATGTCATGAAAATCTCTTCTTATGCTATGTACATACCATTGTTAGAACACAGATTAGTTCTTAATAATTACTCTTTGTTTTGATGATAACTGTTGGGAAATTTATATTTAAGAATTATATACTCTAAAATTTGTTTGAGAGTTTTACTGCAGATTAAAATTATATTAACTCTCTAGAAGCAAATCTGCCTTGAATACAAGAAGCTATTCTGACTCTGAAGCGCCAGATGCACCTTACAGAAGATCCTGAGCGTAGCCTCCAGATGGATCTAAAGCAAGAAGCTCCAGAACATTTTGAGTCAGAAGCATCTGAAGATAATCAGAAGCATCTGAAGCTGAAGCATCAGAAGTATAGAAGAATATTGATTGAAGAGTTTCTCAAAGCATTGACCTACAGAAGTTTCTGAAAGTACCTACGCTGCCAAGTACTGAAGTTCTGTGTCAAGATGCTCTGATGATCAACACGCTAGAAGCACACACGCTGCAGAAGACTCTGATACAACATAGTTCTGAATCTCATCAGAAGACTCTGATCCATTCAGACTCTGAAGAACTTGCTGAAACTGAAGAAGTGTTTTCAAGAATATATCCGTTGGAACTATTCAACGTCTCTTTCCTTATTTGTGCTAGACACACTTACACAGACAAAAAGGATTTATCTGTGCCATCTATTTCAAGGAAAGGTCAGTACATGTGAAGACAAAAAGGCTCAGACCTTTTGGACTCTCTTTTCAACGTGCATGATTCAGTTGCCTATAAAAGGAGTTCCTCACTTCATTCTTCAGTTACACACTTGCTGAAAAGAAATCACAATATTCTATAAGCTCTCATTCTTATTCTTCATAGAATCTCATTGTACTTAACCTTAAGAGAAAAATCACTGTTGTGATTATAGCTTTATAGAAGCATTAAAAACTCTTGTATTTAATTTACATTGTTTGTAAAGGATATTCCTTAAGAGGATTCAGTGTGAATCAGTAGCTCTTGAGAAGACTAAGAACTGTAGTTCTTAGGTGATACTATTGTAATCAGTTTGATTTAATAGTGGATTAAGTCCTTGTTGAGAAAGGCAAATCACTCTGGAAGGGTGGACCGGAGTAGTTGTTTAACGAACCAGGATAAAAATAATTGTGTGATTATTTTCAAGTATTAATTTTCCATACTTATTCAACCCCCCCTTCTAAGTAATATCTCACCTTCAGTTGGCATCAGAGCTCCGGTTCTGAGTGTGCTATCACTTAACAGTGTCAGTAAAGATCCATAGGAGATATACTTTGATCAATATATTTATTTGTTATCATGGCTGATAATTCTATGTCAAATATCAATAATAAATATGAAGAGAGGGATAGGATCAGTACCAAACCTCCAATGTTTGATGGAGAAAAATTTGACTATTGGAAAGATAGAATAGAAAGTTTTTTTCTTGGGTATGATGCTGATCTTTGGGATTTGGTCATTGATGGATATGAACATCCTATTGGAGAGGATGGCAAAAAGATTGATAGAAAATCAATGACTGAAGTGCAGAAAAGAGACTTCAAGAATCACCACAAAGCCAGAACTATATTGCTTAATGCAATCTCTCATACTGAGTATGAGAAGATTACTAATAGAGATACTGCTCATGACATGTTTGAATAACTCAAAATGACTCATGAGGGAAACTCTCAGGTTAAAGAGACAAAGGCTCTGGCGCTCATATAGAAGTATGAGGCATTTAAAATGGAAGATTCTGAAAATGTAGAAACTATGTTTTCTAGATTTCAGATTCTTACAGCTGGTCTGAAAGTTCTGGACAAGGGCTACTCAACGTCAGATCATGTCAAGAAAATCATCAGAAGTCTTTCCACCAGATGGAGACCAATGGTGACTGCATTGAAGATGGCAAAAGATCTGAACAAGATCTCCTTAGAAGAACTTATCAGTTCTTTGAGAAGCCATGAAATTGAGCTGGAGGAAGATGAACCCCAGAAGAAAGATAAAGGTAAATCCATAGCTTTAAAATCTAACAAAACTGCTAAAGCCTTGCAGGTTATTCAAGAAAGCTCTGAAGAATCTTCTTCTGAAGAAGAAGATGAGTTGTCCATGCTGTCCAGAAGGATTAACAAACTCTGGAAGCACAAGGGAAAGAAGTTTAACAACTTCAGAAGATCTGACAACAGAAAGGAATCTTCTAGTCACAGAAGATCTGCCAAGAAAGAAGTGGTGTGCTATGAGTGCAAAGAACCTGGGCACTACAAGAATGACTGCCCTAAACTTCTGAAAGAAAAACCTAAGAAGAAGTTCAACAAGAAGAAGAAGGTTCTGATGGCAACATGGGATGACTCAGATGAGTGTGAGTCATCTTCTGAATCAGAAGAAGAATGTGCAAACGTTGCACTGATGGCCAGGACAGAGGATCAAGAGGAAGGTACCTCTGGATATGAATTAGAATTTGAATCTGATGATGATGCAGAAGAGGTAATGGCCAAACTTACCAAAGAAGAACTCATTAAAGTTTTAACAGAAGTTCTTAAAAGTTACAACAACATCAAACTCAAATACAAGAAGCTGAAAAGCAATCTTGAATCTGAGATTGATCTTCTGAAAACAGAACTTGTTGAGCAGAAGGAAATAAATTTAAAAATCAAAAATGACTTTGATAGAACTCAACAAGAATCTGATTCTGAAACTAAGTCTTGTGAAAATATTTTAGAAAAATATGACTCTAGTTTTCAGAGGTTTCTCACTAAGAGCATAGACAGAAGAAAGATGGCTTCCATGATCTATGGTGTTAGTGGAAACAATAGAAGAGGCATTGGATATGAGTCTTCATCTGGAAGCAATCCAAAACCTGTTGATAAACTTTTCATCAGGAAGACACCTCTGTACTCTCAATTCAAATTTGGTCATCTGAATGACATTAAACACACAAGCTCTGAGAAGAGTACTTATGTGTTTAAACCAAAGGCAAGTCAGAATAAACATTATGTTGCAAAACAGAAGTTTAGACAAACCTGCAAACCAACTAACCCCAAAGGACCCAAGAAGATCTGGGTACCTAAAGACAAAATAATTCCTGTTGCAGATGTTCTTAGCAGCAAAGTCAGGACACCAATCATGGTACCTGGACTCTGGATGCTCACGACACATGACAGGAGAAATGTCTATGTTCCAAAGCCTGGAACTTAGATCTGGAGGGGACGTGAAGTTTGGAGGGAACCAGAAGGGCAAGATCATTGGATCTGGCACTATTGGAAATTGTAAGCTTCCCTCTATTACTAATGTTCTGTTAGTTGAAGGATTGAAACATAATCTATTGTCCATAAGTCAATTAAGTGACAATGGTTATGATATAATCTTTAATCAAAAATGTTGCAAAGCTGTATGTCAAAAGGATGGCTCTATCCTATTCAGTGGAAAGAGGAAACACAACATTTATAAAATTAACCTTTCAGAACTTAAAGTTCAAAATGTAAAATGCCTCTTATCTGTGAATGATGAGCAATGGGTCTGGCATAGAAGATTGGGGCATATTAATATGAGACGTATATCTCAGATTAATAAACTCAATCTGGTCAGAGGACTTCCTAAGCTGAAGCTCAACTCAGATGCTCTGTGTGAAGCATGTCAAAGAGGTAAATTTTCAAAATCACATTTTAAATCAAAAAATGTTGTGTCTACCTCCAGACCATTGGAATTACTTCACATTGATCTGTTTGGACCAGTGAAAACTGCATCCATCAGAGGCAAGAAGTATGGGTTAGTCATTGTAGATGACTACAGCAGATGGACATGGGTAAAGTTTCTAAAACAAAAGGATGAGTCTCATTCTGTGTTCTTTGACTTCTGCAATCAAGTCCAGACTGAAAAAGATTCCAAAATTATTAAAGTCAGAAGTGATCATGGTGGAGAATTTGAAAATAAACATTTTGAAAAATATTTTTCTGAAAAAGGCATTGCACATGATTTCTCCTGCCCTAGAACTCCACAACAAAATGGAGTTGTAGAAAGGAAAAATAGAACATTGCAAGAGATGGCCAGAACCATGATCAATGAGACAAATCTGGCAAAACATTTTTGGGCAGAAGCAATTAACACAACCTGTTATATTCAGAACAGAGTGTCTGTAAGACCTCTTCTGGAAAAGACTCCCTATGAATTATGGAGAAACAGAAAGCCTAACATTTCTTATTTTCATCCTTTTGGATGTATTTGTTATATGCTTAATGCTAAAGATAATCTGAACAAGTTTGATTCCAAAGCACAGAAGTGTTTCATGCTTGGTTATTCTGAACGCTCTAAAGGCTACAGAGTATTCAATACTGAAACACAGATTGTTGAAGAATCTATTCATGTTAGATTTGATGATAAGCTTGGCTTTGAAAAGCCAAAGCAGTTTGAAAGTTCTGCAGATAGAAAAGTGATTCTCACAGACTCTGAAGGCTCAGAGGCAGAAAAGGCAAAAATCAAAGAATCTGAAGCAACTCCAGATGCTACACCCTTGACTTCCCAACTAAACAACTTGCAAATTTCTGAAAGGCCAACTGTCAGAGGATCTTCTTCCAGAATCAAATCTTCTCATCCAGAAGATGTGATAATTGGAAAGAAAGATGATCCAATAAGGACAAGATCATTTCTCAGAACTTCTGAATCTTTTTTATTTGGCTTAGTGTCAATAATAGAACCAACATCTGTAGATGAGGCTCTGGAAGATAATGAATGGATTATAGCTATGCAAGAAGAGCTGAATCAATTCACCAGAAATGAAGTTTGGGATCTGGTTCCTAGACCTAAAGGATTCAATATTATTGGAACAAAATGGGTCTTCAGAAATAAGCTGAATGAAAAGGGAGAAGTAGAAAGGAATGAAGCAAGGCTGGTTGCTCAAGGATACAGTCAGCAAGAAGGTATTGATTACACTGAGACATATGCTCCAGTGGCAAGGTTAGAATCTATACGTCTTCTTATTTCTTTTGCTGCACAGAATAACATCACTCTGTATCAGATGGATGTTAAAAGTGCTTTTCTTAATGGTATTATAGAAGAAGAAGTATATGTCCACCAACCTCCTGGTTTTGAAAGTGAAAACTTTCCAGATCATGTTTTCAAATTAAAGAAATCCCTTTATGGATTAAAACAAGCTCCCAGAGCTTGGTATGAGAGGTTGAGCAACTTCCTTCTGAAGAAAAATTTTATCAGAGGAAAAGTGGATACAACTTTATTCTGTAAAACTGTTAAGAAAGATCTATTGATTTGTCAAATTTATGTAGATGACATTATTTTTGGATCAACAAATATTACGCTTGGAAAGGAGTTTGCTAAATGTATGCAGGAAGAATTTGAAATGAGCATGATGGGAGAATTGAGATTCTTCTTGGGAATCCAAGTCAATCAGACTCCAGAGTGCACCTACATACATCAAACCAAATATGTTAAAGAGCTTCTGAAGAAGTTCAACATGGTTGATAGCAAAATGGCAAAGACTCCAATGCATCCTACAAGCACTCTAGGTAAGGAAGAGGTAAGTAAGAAGGTAGATCAAAAACTCTACAGAGGTATGATAGGATCTCTTCTATACTTGACTGCTTCTAGACCAGATATTCTGTTTAGTGTCTGCTTATGTGCTAGATTCCAATCAGATCCTAGAGAATCACACTTAACAGCTGTTAAGAGGATTCTAAGGTATCTGAAAGGTACTGCTAACATGGGTTTGTGTTACAGAAGATCTGATGAATTTTCATTAGTTGGATTCTGTGATGCTGACTATGCTGGAGACAGAGTTGAACGTAAAAGCACTTCTGGAAGCTGTCAGTTTCTTAGAAGTCATCTGATCTCATGGTACAGCAAGAAGCAACCTACCATTGCACTATCAACTACAGAGGCAGAATACATTGCTGCTGCTGGATGTTGTACTCAGATGCTCTGGATGAAGAGTCAATTAGAAGATTATCAAATCTATGAGAGTAATCTTTCTATCTTTTGTGATAATACTTCTGCTATATGTTTGTCAAAAAATCCAATCTTGCATTCTAAGGCAAAACATATAGAAATTAAACATCACTTCATCAGAGACTATGTTCAGAAGGGTATAATTAATTTAGCTTTTGTTGATACAGATCATCAATGGGCTGATATTTTCACAAAACCCCTTGCTGAAGATAGATTTAAGTTCATTCTGAAAAATATTTGTATGGATTTTTGTCCAGAGTAATATTTATCAGAGGCATCCTCTCAGATGCAAAATGTTTAATGATCTGAAGTATTTCTTCTGTTCATTTATTCTATTCTGATTATTATTTCTGATGTGAAAATCTGAACTAACCATCTTTAGAAGATCTGAACGTGGCTAACGTTTCATTTCTTGAGAGAATTCAGAACTGCATGCAAGCAAACACGTGTCCCACAAAATCTGATGAGGTGGCGTGTGCACAACTGAAAAGACGTTTGAGGTGAAATTTGAATAGTAAATATCTTGGTTTTCCCCCCAAATCTGTCAGAAGCATTTATTATTTGAAATGATTTTATTCTCTTCATTTAATGCTGCTCAAACGTGCGTTATTTCTGTCTTTTGGTGTGCCTATGTGATTAGTATAAATACCTGTTGTGTATTCACTTTCACACTTTTCACTCTCAGAATTTATATGCATTTTCATCTCTTGTTCTCTCTTCACAAAAACTCAAAACCTAAGTGTTCTAAAAAGCATTCTTCAATGGCGTCTTCTTCATCAACAACTGCTCAGTTTCAATCAACAATGGCTGCTGTAACTTCAGATAATCTAGGTGCTAATCCATATATTCCTCCACAGAGAACTCTTCTCACACCTGTTGAAAAGTTAGAAGTGTTGTGTGAATCCATGGTTGAATTTGATTCACTGGCTGACAATGGGTTTGATTTTCGCTCCATTGTTAGAGCTCAAGGTTGGGTGAAATACTTTGATAGACTGTTTGGACCAGTTTACCCTCTTCTTGTTAAGGAATTCTGGATTCATGCATCTGTGTATCCCAAGTTTATTCTATCATCTGTGCTGGGAAAGGAGATCATCATCACAGAGGATCTGATTAGAAAACTGATTGGTTATGAAGAAACAGATGGTGTTTCACATCTGCCAGTTGGGCGTGTTGATATGGATGAAGTCTATGAAGAGGTTATGACTGCTGGACAAGCCTCTAACAGATTCAAAGATCTGAAGCCAGATTACAAGATCTGGGCCAAGATATTTATGGGATGCATACATCACAGAAAGTCAACAAATTCCCCAGATTATGTCAACAATGAACAGATCTATTTTATGTACTGCCTGAGTCAGAGCAACAAGGTAGATCTGCCCTACATTTTGTTCATGCATCTGTGGAATCACATAAACGCATCCAGAGAATCTGTGAAAGAAAAGAACCAGAAGATTAGGAATTGGATACCTTTTGGAAGGCTGCTCTCAGATCTTCTCACTGAAAATGGTTTAGTGGCTGCTCTGTATGATGCTGGTGTAACAGAGGAACTAGAGTTCATTATGGGAAAGCCTCTGAACGCTAAGAGCCTTCTGAGACTCAAGATTGTAGATGAACTTACCACTGCTCCAAAGAAGTTAAACATGTCTGATCTGAATAAAAGGATTCCAGTATCAGATTTTCCTCTATTCTTTGCTGAAGAACCTAGACACATTGTTCTTATGTATATAGAGGAATGTAAAAGGGAAGGAGTGCCTGTTCCTGCAAATGTGTTTCAACTTGTCAAGCAACCCCTGCCAGATGCAGGAGAAGAAGAAGAAGAAGCAGAAGTTCCACTTCAGAGGAAAAGACCTCAACCTGCAGCAGAATCTGAACCTGTCTAGAAGAAGGCTAAGATTGCTGAGAAACCCAAGGATCTTCTGAAGAGAAAAGATTCTGGAGAAGCTGTCTCTGCAAAGAGGATTAAACTCAAAGGTACGAAAGCTTCTGTTACTTCTAAAAATGTTGTTATAAATGATTCATCTATTAAGTCTGTTCCCAAACCCCCTGTCACTCAAACAACATCTGTTGCTGCCCCCAGTTCTGTATCACCTCAGAAACAACCTACTGCTTCTGTATCAAAACCACCTCAACCTAAATTACACATCAAACATTTCACTCCACGTCCATCACCATCAGTTCCATCACCAACTGTTCTACAACCAACAGAACCACAACAAACAGTCCCACAACAAACAGAACCACAACCATCAGAACAATCACAAAATTCTGATAAACAAAAATCTGCTCAACCAACAATAGAAACTCAACCAATAACTTCTGATCATCCAGAAAAACAAATCACAGAAGATCAACCACAAAAAGAATCTGTCATTTCACCATCACCAATTCCATCTTCTGAACCTGTAGCAACTATTACTTCTGAACCCACTAAAGTAACTCCTGCTCCTGTTTCATCTGAACCACCTACTCAATCTGATACCCCTTCAGAACCATCTCATATCCCTGAGACAGAAGTTCTTGATATCACTCCATTAAAAACAGTGTTTCAAGTTTCTTCTACCTCTTGTACACCTGAAACATCTTCAAATTCATCTGAATCAGAAATTCATCCTGATTTTCTGATAAATCCATCTGACAAATACCCTGTTCATGACCCTGAACCTGAATCATCTTTACCTACCAAAACTATCATTCCAGAACCTATTCCTCCACCTGTACCTTCATCTGAGATGATTGTTCCTACATCTAATCCATCATCATCTGGAATATCTTGTGCTCAAGTGTCTTCTCTTTATCATAACTTATCTTATGGTTTCAAACTTAAAGATTTTTATGATAGAGTTGAGCCCTCTGAACCCTTGAAACCTCTGAGACCTAAACTCAAACCAACCCTTCCATCTGTAATCCTTTCATATATTAAATCTATGGAAAATGAAGGATCCTTAGCCCCCATTTCTGCTACATCTGGTAAAGCTGCTGTTTCAGCTCTGCATCCTGCATCTGACAACACAGTTGCATCTGATAAACCATCAAACTCTGCTTTCGCACCATACTCTAATGCATTCTTTGATGATGTTTACCCACGCACCAGACCTCAACCAAATCTGCTTAATGCTTTAAACAGATCCTTACCTCAGAAACCAGAAATTCCATTCTTTCCATATGTTCCCCCTCCTCTAATTTCCATTCCAAAATCACTGATACCACCCACTCCAAAGCCTAAACAGATGACTCTGGAAACCTTGCTTAAAGCTCCACCCAGACTTAATATTGAACATTTATTTCAAACGTTTTTGCAAGAAATACAGATGTCTTTAGGTACTGTTCAGAAAAGATGTTCTGAAACTATGGATGCAAATGAGACTGACATCATCTAGAAAGGATTTCTAAATAGATTCAACACTGTGGCTTCTAATCTGAAGAACATCTGTTCTGATGATGCAAAGCTCAGAGCTGAAAGAACTCAATTCTGGATTGTCAACAAGACTGAACCTCTGCTGTGTTTGGATGCTCCTCCACCTCCTCCTCCACCAGAACCAACTGCCACTGCATTAACTATGACTCTGGTAGAACCCTCTTCAGGATCTCCAGAACATATGGCAATTGACTCTGTTCAGGCTACAGAACCTCCATCATCAGAGATCAAGACAGAAAATCCAGATTTGGCAAACAAGATTGCTGCTCTGGAAGCTGGTCAATCTGAAATTAGATCTTGGATGGCGAAGCAAGACAAGAAATCTGAGGACATGTCAGAGTGGATGTCTAAACAAGATGAGAAGAATGAGACAATAACTAAGTTCATGTCAAAGCAAGAGCAATCACAATCTGAGATCACAGACCTATTGAAGATGCTTTTGTCTAAACACACTTAGATTTGTTTTTTCCATGTTTGTGCATCTGTTGTTTTTGCATCTGTATGTTTTTGTAATATCTTCTGATGTACTTTTGCTCTGTTATAATTGAATGAAACAGTTTGTTATTCTCCATTGAATTATCTGCTATTGTTCCTTTTAATTGTCTTTATTATAAGTTTTTACTTTTTGCTTATGACAAAAAAGGGGGAGAAAATAAAGATCTGAACTATTTAATATAATTTCACTAGAATGAATCTTCAGACATATCTATTCTTTCTAATATCTAAATTGACTATTTCAGAACTTTTGATAAGAACACTCTGTAAAAGAATCTCTGAGTTTCTCAGATCATTTATCTTTTATCAAACTCTGAATCTCATATCTGCAAGATAGTCTGACCCTTGATTATTACAAAGACCAACAAGATCTGACTCTGAAGATTACTCAAGATAAAAAGGGAAGTTTCTATTCCTTTTTCATATTTAACTCAGGGGGAGATTCATCATCTCAGGGGGAGTTATAATTCTTTATGTGCAATTAAATAAAATTTCTGATACTTTTTGTCATCATCAAAAAGGGGGAGATTGTTAGAACACATGTTGGTTCTTAATAATTACTCTTTGTTTTGATGATAACTGTTGGGAAATTTATATTTAAGAATTATATACTCTAAAATTTGTTTGAGAGTTTTACTGCAGATTAAAATTATATTAACTCTCTAGAAGCAAATCTGCCTTGAATACAAGAAGCTATTCTGACTCTAAAGCGCCAGATGCACCTTACAGAAGAATCTGTTTGCTCCTTACAGAAGATCCTGAGCGTAGCCTCCAGAAGGTTCTGAAGCAAGAAGCTCCAGAACATTTTGAGTCAGAAGCATCTGAAGATAATCAGAAGCATTTGAAGCTGAAGCATCAGAAGTATAGAAGAATATTGATTGAAGAGTTTCTCAAAGCATTGACCTACAAAAGTTTCTGAAAGTACCTACGCTGCCAAGTACTGAAGTTCTGTGTCAAGATGCTCTGATGATCAACACGCTAGAAGCACACACGCTGCAGAAGACTCTGATACAGCATAGTTCTGAATCTCATCAGAAGACTCTGATCCATTCAGACTCTGAAGAACTTGCTGAAACTGAAGAAGTGTTTTCAAGAATATATCCGTTGGAACTATTCAACGTCTCTTTCCTTATTTGTGCTAGACACACTTACACAGACAAAAAGGATTTATCTGTGCCATCTATTTCAAGGAAAGGTCAGTACATGTGAAGACAAAAAGGCTCAGACCTTTTGGACTCTCTTTCCAACGTGCATGATTCAGTTGCCTATAAAAGGAGTTCCTCACTTCATTCTTCAGTTACACACTTGCTGAAAAGAAATCACAATATTCTATAAGCTCTCATTCTTATTCTTCATAGAATCTCATTGTACTTAACCTTACGAGAAAAATCACTGTTGTGATTATAGCTTTATAGAAGCATTAAAAACTCTTGTATTTAATTACATTGTTTGTAAAGGATATTCCTTAAGAGGATTCAGTGTGAATCAGTAGCTCTTGAGAAGACTAAGAACTGTAGTTCTTAGGTGATACTATTGTAATCAGTTTGATTTAATAGTGGATTAAGTCCTTGTTGAGAAAGGCAAATCACTCTGGAAGGGTGGACTGGAGTAGTTGTTTAACGAACCAGGATAAAAATAATTGTGTGATTATTTTCAAGTATTAATTTTCCATACTTATTCAACCCCCCCCTTCTAAGTAATATCTCACCTTCAACCATCTTATGTTTTGGCTTGCAATTCACTTGGTTATGAGTTTAAATTCTCTCCAAATGAGATATTGGAGGTGTATGGATGGAAAGGAGCCTTGCATTTGCTTGGAAGTGTGGTTTTGCATATGTGCCTTATGATGCAAGTAGCCCATTTACAAAGCAAGTCCTTGAAATAACCCTCAATTAAAAATTGTGGCAATTCCATTGTCTTTAAAAGGTATTTTACAATCAAATTGGTATGTCATATGGCTTGTTTGTGACCTCTAACCCAAAATTTGATTTTTTCCACCAAACTTTATTTGACTTATTCCCTTTTTTTAGGCCATTTTAAGTGACTTTTTTGAAATAAGCCGATCAATCCACCATGATTACTTATTTGACCTAAAAACATCATTTTAAGCACATTCCATGTTGAACAATTTTTCATTTGAGAAGTGGAACATGGAGATTTTGACCTATGCTCAAAAATGACCTGTAATTCAACTTTCCCAAAATACCCCTAGATTGCCAATACCATAACTTGAATTATACAAATCCTCTTGAGGACTTCTAGTACTCAAATTAAAGCTAAGATCAATATCTAAAACTCTTATGTTGGCCAAGAATCCATTTGAAAACTCCTTGATGGGAAAAAGTTGCTTGGAAGTCAAGTGACTTTCACAGATAAATTTCAGTATCCTCTGAGGACCCATAACTTGCAAGAACCATAACTTGAGTTCTATAAATCTCCTTGAAGACTTATAGTACTCAAATTAAAGCTATTGAGATGCTATACAAGTTTCATGTTGACCAAGAATTCATTTGAAACTTGCATTTTGACTTATCTGGCTTAGAAGTTAGGCCTGAATTAGGGTTTTTTTCCACTGAAACCCTAATCTAGTAACTCCTCTTCTTCTTGATTCCTTTTGATTTCTCCTTTGAACAACACCACACATGCATCCACATACCAATTCATGAATTCCACATACTCCAAGTAGGCCTTAATGCCCTCCAATCAACCATTTGACCTAGGGTTGACCTAGGGTTGACCCAGATGAAACCCTAGTTGACTGCATTCAACTGTAGCTCTGGTACTTGTATTAATGATTTGTCTCATCTTCAAAATGACCCTCTATGTCTTCCATTATCTTTGTACACCTTTCATGGCTCACACACTCATTGATGATCTTCAACATATCCCCAAGATTGGGAGAGAAATCCACTGGTTGACCTTCAAACTTCTCAAAGCTTCAACTCATTTCTTGATTACTTGGATGGTCTTGAACTTGAATAAAACCCCTTGATGGGCCTCTTTCTGATAAAAATGGCACTTGATCCTTGTTAGATGCCTTGTTATGCTATGTTATGCAAATGATTAGGCTATGTACATGACTTAGTATGCAAATGACAATGCAATTGAAACATAAACCTAGTGAAATAGGTTGAGCAAATTTTAGGGTGCAACAGCTGCCCCTATTCAAGCGACTTGGACCCGACTGGGTGAAGAGCGAATGACCTTCAAACATTCGAGGTACGAGGCCGTTGAATACCAAGAACTTAGAAATTTGCCAACCGCAGAAATAAACTGCACCACTGCTTAGGGAACCTCATCCATCCATTGAACCTGGACGACTTCACTGGGGAAGTACTTCTGTCAACAAACATAACTCTGCCAACGATACAGAAAAAGAGCTCCGCCATCACTACGGGCAATACTATCGCCACCACTGCGGGAAATACTCTGGGAAAATAACACTGTCATCACTGCGGGTAATACCACCGCCACCACTGCGGGAAATAATCTTGTCATCACTACAGGAGAAGAACACCGCCATCGCTATGGGTAATACTCTGTCATCACTACAGGAAAATAACACCGCCATCGCTACGGGTAATACTCTCTGTCACCACTACAGGAAAATAACACTGCCATCGCTACGGGTAATACTCTCTGTCACCACTACAGGAAAATAACACCGCCATCGCTACGGGTAATACTCTGCCATCACTACAGGGAAATAACACCGCCATTGCTACGGGTAAACAACACCACCATCGCTACGGGTAATACTCTGCCATCACTGCAGGGAAATAACACCGCCATTGCTACGGGTAATACTCTGCCATCACTGCAGGGAAATAACACCGCCATCGCTACGGGTAAACAACACCGCCATCGCTACGGGTAATACTCTGCCATCACTGCAGGGAAATAACACCGCCATCGCTACGGGTAATGACTCTCGAATACAGCTCCTCTGCCTATCTTTGCAGTAGCCAACTCCATTAATCAAATGGGTAACACATAATGGTCCAATCTTTCAATCTTTAATGCTAACACGGTAATAAATCTGAGAAGGACTCTACTGGGAATTTTCTAAACCCAAACTGCCAGACACCTACTTCGACATAGGCGACCTTTTCCAAAAACTGATTCACGAGATCTTTTGATAACGACATAACAACAATCTTGAAGAAATACTCCGCTAGAGGGGTAAGAGAAACTTAAACGAGCAACTCTGTGGGGAATAATGACAAGACAAGCATTATCATCACATGCTGAGATTTTTAATATTTGGTAATTGATCTGAGCAAGATCTCTCTCCACCTGCAAGGGAAACAGCATCTGAAAACCAAAGGTTAACCAACCTGGTTAATGTTTCACAATGCACATGTTTGACAATGGCGTAATGCTCTGTACAGCACGGATATGCTACGCGTTTTTGGGTAGATGCAAATATGACACTATATGCAAATGCAAATGCAGGCTCAAGCTGTTGGGGAAACTTTGACAAGCTTGCTTCAACACAGCTGTTGAAAGCAAATACCACCATGCTGGGGATGAACAGGTATCATACAATCCTCCAGCAAAATAAATGCCGGACATACAACCAACTCTGTTGAGGAGATTAAACCTTGATTTCCACTGGGCGGAAAGAACACCTGCTGGGGAGAGTAACTCCACTGGGGAAGAATCGACTCTCTTGGGGGAAGTAAACTGACTGAGCAAGAAGCGACTCAGCTGGGGAACGATGAAATCCCTATGGAGGAAACGATGCTGTCTGGACACAACTTACAAACTCGGGGCTACCGCTCCGCTGGGGATAATCATCCTGACGAAGGCATGACAACCTGCGGGAAGAAAACCATCTTCTATAGGAATAATCCTTCTGAACCAATTATGACTTGGCTAAACTCTGCGGGAATCCTCCAAGCTGGGGATTGATCGTTCACATACTCGACTCTCTGGGGAGTGCAACCTCCACAGGGGATACTGATTTTGACTGGATGGGGATATCCTCTGGGGATAAGCTGCGACTAGCTGGGGAAATTGATCCCTCTGGGGATGAAATGCGACCTGCATGGGGATTAGCATCATACAAAATCAAGTCTTTCACCACGAACCTTCGGCTGGGGGCCATAAGTTCTGAGCGTCCTTTTTAAAGGTGAGAACCCTACAAAACACAAACGAGACAAGACAAAATCTACACAACCAAATCTATTCAGGTTAGTGTCCGTGACATTACTTCAGTCAATTCGAAGTTTTATCAATTATTGGCAAGGGCCAGCAAAGTTATGCACATGCAAATTCATCAAAACATCGGCGTTTTCCACATACAAAACAGTAAACACAAACATCAAATACTGAACAACATGTTTTATTGATTTGGGCCTCTAAATAGGCAAAGTTTTGTACATAGGATGCAACTCCTGAAAAGAGGAAGTTACATACACACACATACATATATGCACAGGAAGCATAAAAAATACAAATACAACTCAAATTTGTACACATGTCGGCAACGTGGGGCAGACAAACATCGTGAGCTGATCCTCCTATGACTCGCCTGACTCTGGCTGTCCCGGTATTCAATTTTCGGAAGAGATTGTGTTGTATAAACGAACCCTCAGGTTCTCCCAAACTACTAAGCAATGCAGGTATCGAATTCGGACCGCAGTCATTTGCTTTTTAAATCCCTAACTTTTGCGTGAACCGCTCTTTGCGGGTTTTCAATTCACCGGGATACCCTTTTTTGCCGAAGTCGCCCAATGTAGGTTTTCGACTTCGCGGGTGTACATCTTTTCAATTTTATCCCTAACTTTTGCCCGAACCTTTTTATTCTGTTTTTGGTTCGCCGGGATGCCCCTTTTTTGCACGGACTCTCTTTTTACTGTCCAGCGGGTCACTTTCAAGCAAAGTATTTTTTAACTGCGTCCGAATACACAGGAGACGAAAAGTCTTCACCGTCCATGGTGGACAACAACAATGCTCCTCCTGAGAAGACTTTTCTGACAACGTATGGTCCTTCGTAATTAGGGGTCCACTTGCCCCTGTGATCTGTTTCTGGCGGGAGAATCCTCTTCAGCACAAGGTCGCCCGTCTGAAAGCTTCGAGGGTGTATCTTCTTATCGTATGCTTTCTTCATCCGGCTTTGATACAACCGACCATATTCTAGGGAAGCTAGCCTCTTCTCATCCATTAAGCTCAGCTGATTCAGCCTATCTTTTACCCATTCTGCCTCGTCAAGTTGGACATCTCGTAAAACCCTCAAGGAAGGAATCTCAACCTCTAACGGTAACACTGCCTCCATTCCGTATACTAATGAGAAAGGGGTTGCCCCAGTTGATGTGCGTACTGTCGTACGATAACCGTGCAAAGCGAAAGGTAGCATTTCGTGCCAGTCCTTATATGTCACAACCATCTTCTGAACAATTTTCTTTATGTTCTTATTGGCCGCTTCAACAACGCCATTCATCTTGGGTCGGTAAGGAGAAGAGTTGTGATGTTCGATCTTAAAATTCTGGCACAGCTCTTTCATCATCTTGTTATTCAAGTTCGAACCGTTGTCGGTGATAATCCGCTCAGGGATTCCATATCTGCAGATAATATCTCGCTTGATAAATCTGGCGACCACTTGCTTGGTGACATTGGCATATGATGCTGCTTCCACCCACTTGGTGAAGTAATCGATCGCCACCAAGATGAACCAATGTCCGTTTGATGCCGTAGGCTCGATCTTTCCAATCATATCAATTCCCCACATCGAGAATGGCCACGGTGATGACATCACATTCAGAGGACTTGGGGGTACATGGACCTTGTCCGCATAAATTTGGCATTTATGGCACCTCTTTGCAAACTTGAAACAGTCTGTTTCCATAGTTAGCCAATAATAACCTGCCCGCAGCAGCTTTCTCGTCATAGCATGCCCACCAGCATGTGTACCAAACGTACCCTCATGTATCTCTTCCATGAGCAACTTCGCCTCTTTCTCGTCTACACAGCGTAGCAACACCAAGTCGTGGTTTCTCTTGTATAGTACACCGTCCGAATTTAGATAGAAATTGCCATCCAATCTCCTGAGAGTCTTCTGATCTTGACTGGATGCCCCAGCTGGATACTCCTTGTTCTTCAGGAAATTCTGGATGTCAAAGTACCAGGGTTTATCATCAGATGCTTCGTCAATAGCAAATATGAATGCAGGCCTATCGAGCCGAGAGATAACAATCTGAGGAGCCTCGTTCCAGAAGTTAACTTTATACATGGAAGACAAGGTCGCCAAGGCGTCATCCATTTGATTTTCTGCTCACGGCACATGATGCAATTCCACCTTGTCAAAGAAAGGCAACAATCTCCTCGCATAATTCATATATGGTATCAAATTGAGCTGACGTGTTATTGCACCCTAAATTTTGACCCCTTAGATCCTCATCATCATTTTAGGGTCATATTCGTTTGATTATCTGACCATAACCTATTTCAAGTTGTCTTTGTCAAGATACATGCGAATTAGGGTTCCGCACCGTCAAAAATCGAGACTTCGACAGTATGATCAATCAATGTTTTGGATTGGTTCTCCATAAAACAAAGTCAAAGATATCACATTGGGTCATATTTTAATCCAATCGGAGGTTGTCACCCCCAGATCAAGCACAGTGCAGTTCAGGGTACCCGATTAGGGTTTTCGAGCAGGAAAAGTCAACCGTAGTTTGACTTTGGATTTAAAGGAAGGTTCAATGATGCAACTTTGGTCCAACAAGTTTATAAGGCTTAGTGAAGTCCCCTCAAAGAGTTTCAAGGTCTTGTAAGTCCCGAAACAAGAACAGACGGTCCGATAGTCATCGATCGATCGTACGGTTGACCGAAAAGTCAACTCTTCAATCTTAAGGAATTGGACTTCATGATGTGAATCAAAAATGTTCCTTATGTCATATTACACCTCCCCATAAAATTTCATGGCCATCGGATCAAGGATTGAGGAGTAATCAAAAAGTTGGGAAATCAAGGTTTTGAAAAGGGCAAAGTCATAACTCCTTAACCACACAAGGGTTTTTGACCTAGTTTCAAGAGGAATGAGTTCCTAACACAAGCATCAATATTGTAGTACCTAATTGGGTTTTTTTTAAAAGTACAAGTGGGTTCCATAACTCTTCCTATTTAGAGAGAACCAAGGTCCACAAGTTGGCAAAAACTCATATTGGAAAAACCAGGTCAGCATGAGTTTTTTTTTTTGATTCCAAAACCTCTCCAAATTGATGCTAATTAAAGACTAAGCCTCATTTATGATGTTTATATTGATAATTAACATTTTTACATCAATTCCCACGAAAATGGAACAAAGATTAAAGGAAATCATTATTTAATGCAAGTTGCAAAAGTGAATAATGAAGAAAGAGAAAAAAGGTGGCTACCATTGTCAAATCATCAACTTTAATTCAACAAGTCACCTCCTATCCTATGAAGCATGATGAAAAAATCTATAGGGCATGGGGAATATCTTAGTAGAGTGGCTTAAAGATAAAGGTGAAGATTTCATTGGAAAACTCAAAGATTTTCATGATGGAAGGTTAAAATTGACAATTTGCTTCACTTTTGCCCATACCTTGATTCAAGGCCTTTGGCTATAAATAGAACTCACTTACTACATCAAAAACACACAAGTTCAATGCTAGAAACCAGCTAGAACTTTCTTCCTTACACAATCACAAGTTCTTACAAAATCTCATTAAGTTTCCAAAATCCCTCAAAATTTGCTTTTGAAAAACACCTTTCAAAACCATTTCCAAACTTCTTCCAACTCAAGAAACACTTCAAACACATAAAGTATGATGTATTGAAGCTATCCAAGTCACTTCCACACTTATGTAACAAGTTCTTGGAAGAGCTCTCAAGATCTCTGGTTTTCTTATTGCTTAAGCTTGCTTCAAGAGGTAAACCTAAAACTCATAAATGTGAACTTTCCACTTGCATTCCACATGTTACCATGACTGTTTTTTTACCATGATGATCTTGAAAATTTTCAACTTGTAACTTGATTTTTATTGTGAGATTGATCTTGTATTATTCTTAAAATGTTGTTAACATGTTTAAATAATCAAATTTGTTTGATTCATTGTCTTACCATGTGCATTTTATTCCTTTTATCATTTAGATTTTCATGTTTTGTTCATCCAAACTTCAAAAAATCATAACTCATCCATTTTTCATCATTTTGAACCCATTCTTTTTGCGTTGTGTTTGTCTTGATGCCTACTTTCATTTGATATTTTTTAATTCCATGTTTGTTCATATTTTCATGCCTTTTGGTTGCTTGTAAGTTTCCTTTGTATTGAGATCGTTATCTCGCGTATGCAGATGAATTTCTTTTTCACCGTGATCATTTGTGTTATGATATTCACTCATTCTTATTTATACTATGTTAGTTAACATGCTAGGGTACTCTCCCTTGGTCGTTACCATGATTTCATATTGCTTTCCTCCTAAATTATGAGGTTAAACTAATTTGCTTGTATTTGATTGTCATCGATACATGTGGTTGTTACCTTCAATCTTTGTTAAGATATACCTTTAATCTTTGTTAAGATATGCTTTCATCTTTGTTAAGATACATGATCTTTGGTTGTAACCATGCTCCTTTTGTTTAAAGTATTGATTACTTTGTTAATTATTTCTTCCCCAAGTGGTGGAACTTTTTTAGTTCTCATCCAAGTTGCCTCATCTCCTCCCTTCCAAAGGAAAGTATCTCTATTGACCCTTGGGTCATAGATAGATCAATACCCTCATAGGCCTCGAAAGAGCCTTAACCCCCTTTTTGGTCTGGATAGAACCAATAGGATATAAACTCATAGGTCTGGATAGAACCTTCCCCTCTTTTGGTTTGGAAAGAACCAATTGATTCCTTAGTTCGAGCCCGAACTACGACCGCTCTGATTTCTCATTGGAAAATGAGAATACGTAGGCACAAGATGCGATATCTTGACGAGCAACCTTCCCCCTCACTAGGAGTGTTTACAACTAGAACCCTAGGATAGATTTGTTAACTCTATGTAAGGATCATGGATATGATCAGTTACTTCCCCCTTTGAGTGTTACAACATAGACATAGAGAGTTTTGTGAAACTCTACACAAACATTATTATGTTTGTTCCCCTTTGAACCTTGATCGCAATCAAGCGTTCTTCAACCCTAGTGAGGTGAACTACGATTGCTCTGATTCTATCCTAGTTAGGATACGTAGGCAGAGGACGCGATGTCTTTGCGAGCAAACTTAGAAACTATCTTTAGGTTTTAACCTATACCCTTTACCCAACCCAAACCTTAGCAAACATTTACTGACTTAACATGCAAACAAACAAAAGGTTCCTGTAGAGTACTACAGATGTTTAGGATGTGAAATACCTACCCTATGCATAACCAACCCCCGATCCCCGAATCTCTGAGCGTTGTTGTTACATCGCGCAAAAGGTTCTTTCTTTCTTTAGACCTTTCCTTTGGATAAATTAAAGTCCGGTTGTGAATTTAAGAATTAAGATTCAAGTTAATCAATAGCTTGATATCCGATTTTCACCGCAACAGAAATGGCGACTTCACTGGGGACACTTTAACTTGAGGGTTTAGCCTATTTTGTTTAAATTACATGCTGTATTTGTAAATATTTGCTTAACATGTATATTTGTCAATATATTTGTTTGATTGTTGGGTATTGGGTTCTTTGAGTGGTGAGACGGTCCTATACCCGGACTTGAGTGAAATTATGATAGGATGGTGGTATATTCAAGAAGGCTTATAGGGAGTTGATTCCCAACCAAGCTAACTTGAGAAATCGCCGCTCAGTGTAGGCTCTCTTGAAAGTTTAGTATTGTTGATCGAGTATTCGTGAAAATAATGCTACTTTCGACGAAGGAGCCCATGACACTGTGAACTTTTAGAATACATTCTACCCCACTTTGGCCTTATTAGGACGTAGTGCGATAACTATAAGGAAGTATTTCCGAAATAGTTGGTACGCGATACTACACTCAGACGAGATTCTCTTGAGAATATTATCGATTACCAAGTGATTTGGGAAATTGGTAATATCCGAAAGATGGGTTGATGACTCTGGGAACTATATTAGAACCCGTTCGACAGGTACAAATTACCTTATAGTACAAACCTTTGGGAATGGGTAAACCTTTGACTCCAGGCTTTTACTTCAAGCCTAGGAGGTCTTTGTGTGTGTATATGCATTGTATTTGTGAATACTTGCCTTTGTATGGTGTGTGCATCATCTCATCATATCACCATAAGCATATCATGTCGCAACTGGTTTTGTAAAACTCAGTCGATCTCTGTTTTTTTTTTAAAAGTTGTAACTTTTTCCAACGATTGATGAAATGAGGGTTTTGACCCAATCAATCTTCCGAGTTTTGTAAAACCAGTTTTCTCTTTGCATTTGCATTTTGCATTATGCATTTTCTTTTCTCAGCCTTGCGTCTTTGTCAACCTCTTGTTCAGAGAGAGAGAGAGGGATACCTAGCACGCATTCGGGACCAATGGAAACAATGAACGAGCTTTTGAAAGGATAAGAAGCCTTGAAGAAGGAAATCAGAATCCTCAAAGGTCAAATGAATTGGGTTTTGGAGACTTTGCAAAATTTGATGAAGAATGAAGGGGATTCTCCCCCTATGGCGCCTAGAGAGGTTGTCAGTCCGTCGCTTCCGGTGACTCTTTCAGCTCGAGGACCTCCTCAGTTTCAACGGTCAGACCGCCGTCAACCAACATTTGGGCCTGCGTCAAAACGTCATCCTTGTCAGGTGGTTACCAAAAGAATATCTCAGCATTCATTGGTTGTTTCCCCTCAAGGTTCTCGAAGCAAGAACATGAATAAGAAGAATCCTGTCAAAAGGAACAAGGAATGCTATAAGTCAGTTCCTGTGCCACTAAGTAAGCTTTATCCATTACTGATTCAAAATTCGTTGGTAACTCCACGAGCTCTTAGCCTTGTGCCAGGACCATGGCATAATGCAAACTTGACTTGTGAGTTTCACAAAGGTGGTGAAGGACATGAACTAGACACTTGTTTGGCGTTATGGCATATTGTTCAAGAGCTAGTCTATGACAAAGATCTGATCTTTGAAGAAGATCACCCAGAAGTTGAATGTAAGTACCATACTGGGACAATGGGGCATCTAGTGGAAGAGTGCAAAGAGTTTGGGTTGAAGGTGCAAAGCTTGTTGGAGCTGTTAAAACCTCAAAACGGTAAACCAAGTACCAGTGTCTCAGCTCTTGAAGCAAGAGGCAAAGGACCTACGAGACCCCTCATAATTCTATATCACAAGGAGCAAGTGGTGGTTGGAGGTGTTTCCCCGCATGGGCCTGAAATTTGAATTTTGTTTTGTTAAACAATTTTAATTCCCTAAGGCTGGCAGTTGTAGACTGTTTCAGCATTTTGTTGCGTTTTCTTTGCATTTGTGTTGCTTGTAAACTGTTGTTTATTTGAATTTGGCAATATTTAATGAAATGTTTGTGCATCTTTTGATTAAGTCCATTCGTTTCACTCTTTCTTTTTTCATTGTTATGAAATACCAAAAATGCAAGAAAATTTATTTTGTTTACTAAACTGTTGTTTAAAACAAAGATTGAGGAGGATGATGAAAACTATATCCATAATTGCTGTTGATATGCTTTCAATTTAACTTTGCCGATGATGTAAGGCATTTTTTTCAATCCCTAAACACTGGAGAATTAAGGAAGATAATCCCTCGTTAACCCTTTCGAGCCTAGAAGTAGGAGTTTCTTTCTTTACAAAAACAAAACCTTACATCTCAAACCTGGGGTGGGTAGTTCTCAGTTAACTCGGAGATATGTGCATACAAGACGCTTTTCATATAAGAGTGGTGCATTCAGGCTTTTCTTCGCACACAACAAGAAAGTGTCGAAGATGCTTTTCAGCTTAAAGGACGATGATGGTTCACCGTAATCATTAAACAAGGTAGTCACCTCCTTTAAAAAAAAAAGAGAAGAAGAAAAAATGAAAAAAGAAAAGCCCGCTAAGTCAAAACCTATGAAAGGGACTTAGGCAAAAATGGGGCATCTCGCTGACTGTGTGTTCAAAAGAGACAAAAGTCAGGGATAAAAAGAAAGGAGTTTTGTAAGATTCTTCACTTTTAAAAATCCTCAAATAGCAAAAAGCTATCAAATGTTGTAAGGGAGTTGTGACTACCCTAGGTTTGTAAACCATCACCAACTATCATCAGTTCAAGTCTTAAGCCTGTAAGAACCTGAATGTATAGTTTGAGTTAATTAAGCGTAGGATTGGAGTTCATCATGGTGAGTGGGTGGGACCAAATAACCTTGAGCCTTTATCCTTTGTTTCATGAACCGTGAACCAAGCCACGTTACAACCCTTAAAAGACCTAATTGAGGTAAGGTTGTTTTGAAAGCATATTACAGCAAGGTTGGATAACCTGACTCCTAATGATTTTTGTTAATTGTGTGTGTTCATCACTTTATCCATCATTTGTAAAATGATTGGATCACTTTCACTTTGATCACTTGATCACTCCGCCGTGTGTGTTTCATCAAATATGTTTTCAAAAGATTGCATGAATTTTACATTGAAAATTGCCAATTTTTAATGAACAACATTGTGTGCAAAATGATCCAATGTCAAAGGAATCCCAACAAACATTGTTAGCTAGGGAATTTTACTTGATAAAGGAAGCTCAGCCTGGGGCGACCAATTTGAAGGATTTGTTAATCATTTGTCATAACATTTAGTTAATCAGAGCCGACCAGGTCAAGATCAGTTGAATCTCTTGAAAGAGTGGTTTAGTCTGGGGCAACTCTGTTACAGTTACCAGCTAGCAGGGGCAAGTTTGTTCCCCAGTCGTTACTTCCACAATCTGAAGACTTTGTCGTGTAAGCACCGTTAAACTGGGGCAATCACGTCGAGATTTGTAAATCTCTCTTTAAGTATTTGAAGACATTGAAGCATCGTTATGCCAGTTCTTTTGTAAAGGCATCCTTATGACTTCTTCTCACAGACCGTGTAATCTGGGGCAGAAAAGGTTTGAAGACTGTTTGTCACAAGAGTCGTCGCTCACTTGAAGAGGGTTGTTATCATAATAGGGCATAAATGTTTTGGTCTCATGATACCCTTTGTCAACTCTCCAGTTAAGTTGTTACTTCAGTAGATCTGGGAATCTCTCGACGTGATTTTCCTTCAGCAAAGAATTCAAACTCATGATGGCAATCCAAGTGAAGTCATGACATTCTGGCCTAAGGAGATTACTCTCTCCCAAAGAAGGTGGTAACCTTGAAATGGAATTGTTCTTCATGATCATCCCTTTGATGTCCAATCTTGGTAAAGTTTGGTTGGGTCTCCGTGTCGAGATGTTTATTTCATCTCCAGTTTTGTTTTGTCTGTTTCGTCAGCATAAACATAAGCATGGCATATGCATATGCATAGCATCTGTGCATTTTTTGCTATCTCTGGTTGTTACCTGCTTTATTTCACTTTGGTGTTCTCCTCAGTGAATGGGTGTTTCGTCTCTCTTCAATAGAGTTGTCAGCCCTTAAGCATAAAACGTCCATTATTTCTCAATTCCCCACAAAGTTTAATCCTCGTGGATGATGTTTGCTTCAGTTATCTTTTCCATGATTGGATAAGGTGAGTCACCATTCGAGTTCATTTCTCAATGATTGGAGTCTTGGTGACAGATTCTTTCTAGTTCCATTCTAGATTGAACTTTGGTCCCTGTCGGTCGCTAAAATCTACCTGGACGTGCATTTATTTTGCACTATCTATCAAGAAGAAAATTTTACATAACAATAAGTGGCAGTCTCTGTAGAGAAGCTTATTCATCTTCAATGGTAAGTGGTAGTCTCTGTAGAGAAGCTTATTCATCTTTAACAATAAGTGGTCGTCTCTGTAGAGAAGCTTATTCATCTTCAACAATAAGTGGCAGTCTCTGTAGAGAAGCTTATTCGTCTTCAATGGTAAGTGGCAGTCTCTGTAGAGAAGCTTATTCATCTTCAACAATAAGTGGCAGTCTCTGTAGAGAAGCTTATTCATCTTCAATGGTAAGTGGCAATCTCTGTAGAGAAGCTTATTCATATTCAACGATAAATGGCAGTCTCTTCGGAGAAGTTTAATCGTCTTCAATGGTAAGTGGAAATCTCTGTGGAGAAGCTTAACCTTCATCAACGATAAATGGCAGTCTCTTCGGAGAAGTTTAATCGTCTTCAGGGGTAAAGTGGCAATCTCTTGGGAGAAGCTTAACCTTTTTCAGCGATGAGTGGCAATCTCTTCGGGGAAGCTTAATCGTATTCAGCAATAAGTGGCAATCTCATTCAGAGAAGCTTATCTTAAGGACATCGATGCACGGTTGTGACCAACATTGTTTGAAAATCCAGTGGATACTGGTATAAGTAATTCGGTGGTGACCAATCATGTTACAAATAAGGCCCGTTGGTAATTGAAATTATGAAAATCAATGGACGACAGATACTGATAATTTGGTTGTGTATCATTCCGAATTAAGTCACAATGGTTTGTTTCCAAGCATAGGTCGTATACCTTTGGAGATGTATCGTTTGATTCCAAGCACAGGTTTTGTACCTTTGGAAGATGTTTGTTTCTATCCCGAGCACAGGTTGTTTACCTTCGGAGATAGATGTTTGTTGCCATCCCGAGCACAGGTTGTGTACCTTTGGAGATGTATAATTTGAATCCTGAGTTCAGAAATTCCCAGAAACTAAAATGGTTGCATTTGCATGAGGTGATCTATATCCTAAAGTTTTGAGGGTCTGCGTCCAATCCTAAGGTGTTGAGGGTTGTATCTCTTTTCGATCCTAATGTATTGAGGGTCGTGTCTTTGCTATATCCTAACGTGTTGAGGGTATTAGTTTTCAATCCTAATGTGTTGAGGGTTGTATCTCTTTTCGGTCCTAATGTATTGAGGGTCGTGTCTCTAACTATATCCTAATGTTTTGAGGGTATTAGTTTTCAATCCTAATGTGTTGAGGGTTGTGTCTCTACTATATCCTAATATTTTGAGGGTATTAGTTTTTTATCCTAAAGTTTTGAGGGTTTTCGTCCAATCCTAATGTGTTAAGGGTTGTGTCTCTACTATATCCTAATGTTTTGAGGGTATTAGTTTTTGGTCCTAAAGTTTTGAGGGTCTGCGTCCAATCCTAAGGTGTTAAGGGTTGTGTCTCCACTGTATCCTAACGCTTTAAGGATATTAGTTTTTGTTCATAAGGTTTTGAGATATATATTTGTGCTTCCTATTTGAAGATTTGGTCGTCACCAAACCCTTTGAAAGCCCAGTGGTTACTGACATCTTTTAAAGTCCAATTGTTATCGGTATCATCTAATCTGGTCGTTACCAACTATCATTCAAAAGCCTAGTAGTGGCTAGCATTGTTAAAAGCCCAATTATTATTGGTATCCTTCGAGTTGGTCGTTACCAATCTTTTCCAAAGCCCAGTGGTCACTGGCATCTTTCAAACCCAATTGTTATTGGTATCATCTAATCTGGTCGTTACCAACTATCATTCGAAAGCCTAGTAGCTACTAGCTTTGTTCAAAACCAATTGATATTGATATCGTCTGATTTGTTCGCTACCAAACATCATTCTAAAAACCCAGTGGTTACTGGCATCCTTCGGATCCAATTATTATTGGTATTGGATTTGGTCGTTACCAACTTTATCTGTTAAATCCAATTGTATTGGTATCCTTTGATTTGGTCGTCACCAATAATCTTCAAAGTCCAATTGTTATTGACGTTGTCTAAACTCGATTGTTATCGTCACTTAGATTTGGTTGTCACCAAACACTTTGAAAATCCAATGGTTATTGATCTTCTTTGATTCTGGTCGTTACCAATCTCCCCAGTTAAGTCTAGTGGTTACTAGCATTATCATAACCAATCGTATTTGGAACACTGATTTGTTAGTCACCAGTTCTTTCTAAGTCCAGTGGTTACTGGCATTGCTTGAAAACTAATCGATATTAGTACCGTGAGGTTTGGTTGTTACCAAATTCCCCAACTGAAGTCCTGTTTTGTCCGAAATTCCCAACTGTGATTGGAACTTTGGTTTGGTTGTCACCATCACCCCCAGGAAGTCTAGTGGTAACTAGCACTATTGGAAACTGTCTGTTGTTCTGGTCATCACTAGTACCCCTTTTGAAGCTTTTGCTTTCCCCAGTCGAGTCTCGGAGGACTAGTGGATACTAGATTCCCCGGTGCGTCTGGTCTTGTTCCTAACCTTTTCCTGAAGATCCCGTTTGAACTCTTTGTTATAGGAAATTTCTCATCTGGTTATCCCTAGTGAGGTTCGTGTCTTCATTCCGTCTGTCCCTCGGTAAAGTTTTGCTTCCCCAGTGGAATTGTTCCCCAACAAAGTTTTCCCCAGTGGACTTTTTCCCCAATGGAGTTTTCCCCAGTGCGTCGGGTCCCCTGTGAGTAGTTACTCGTTGTGTCGACCATTCTTTTGTTCGTGTGTCTGCATCTGGCTTGCATTCAAGCATCATAAAGAACCATTTAGATTCATGGCATATTCACATTTGTCGTTTTGCATACCACCGGATCTAAGGGACAAAATTTTTGGTTTTCTATATTTAAATACCTTTCACTATGATTCTATGAGGATTGTCATCTCTCATTGCCATCTAGTGAAGATATTTAAATAGGGGCAACTGTTGCACCCAAATTTTGACCCCTTAGATCCTCATCATCATTTTAGGGTCATATTCGTTTGATTATCTGACCATAACCTATTTCAAGTTGTCTTTGTCAAGATACATGCGAATTAGGGTTCCGCACCGTCAAAAATCGAGACTTCGACAGTATGATCAATCAATGTTTTGGATTGGTTCTCCATAAAACAAAGTCAAATATATCACATTGGGTCATATTTTAATCCAATCGGAGGTTGTCACCCCCAGATCAAGCACAGTGCAGTTCAGGGTACCCGATTAGGGTTTTCGAGCAGGAAAATTCAACCGTAGTTTGACTTTGGATTTAAAGGAAGGTTCAATGATGCAACTTTGGTCCAACAAGATTATAAGGCTTAGTGAAGTCCCCTCAAAGAGTTTCAAGGTCTTGTAAGTCCCGAAACAAGAACAGACGGTCCGATAGTCATCGATCGATCGTACGGTTGACCGAAAAGTCAACTCTTCAATCTTAAGGAATTGGACTTCATGATGTGAATCAAAAATGTTCCTTATGTCATATTACACCTCCCCATAAAATTTCATGGCCATCGGATCAATGATTGAGGAGTAATCAAAAAGTTGGGAAATCAAGGTTTTGAAAAGGGCAAAGTCATAACTCCTTAACCACACAAGGGTTTTTGACCTAGTTTCAAGAGGAATGAGTTCCTAACACAAGCATCAATATTGTAGTACCTAATTGGGGTTTTTTAAAAAGTACAAGTGGGTTCCATAACTCTTCCTATTTAGAGAGAACTAAGGTCCACAAGTTGGCAAAAACTCATATTGGAAAAACCAGGTCAGCATGAGTTTTTTTTTTGATTCCAAAACCTCTCCAAATTGATGCTAATTAAATACTAAGCCTCATTTATGATGTTTATATTGATAATTAACATTTTTACATCAATTCCCATGAAAATGGCACAAAGATTAAAGGAAATCATTATTTAATGCAAGTTGCAAAAGTGAATAATGAAGAAAGAGAAAAAAGGTGGCTACCATTGTCAAATCATCAACTTTAATTCAACAAGTCACCTCCTATCCTATGAAGCATGATGAAAAAATCTATAGGGCATGAGGAATATCTTAGTAGAGTGGCTTAAAGATAAAGGTGAAGATTTCATTGGAAAACTCAAAGATTTTCATGATGGAAGGTTAAAATTGACAATTTGCTTCACTTTTGCCCATACCTTGATTCAAGGCCTTTGGCTATAAATAGAACTCACTTACTACATCAAAAACACACAAGTTCCATGCTAGAAACCAGCTAGAACTTTCTTCCTTACACAATCACAAGTTCTTACAAAATCTCATTAAGTTTCCAAAATCCCTCAAAATTTGCTTTTGAAAAACACCTTTCAAAACCATTTCCAAACTTCTTCCAACTCAAGAAACACTTCAAACACATAAAGTATGATGTATTGAAGCTATCCAAGTCACTTCCACACTTATGTAACAAGATCTTGGAAGAGCTCTCAAGATCTCTGGTTTTCTTATTGCTTAAGCTTGCTTCAAGAGGTAAACCTAAAACTCATAAATGTGAACTTTCCACTTGCATTCCACATGTTACCATGACTGTTTTTTTTTACCATGATGATCTTGAAAATTTTCAACTTGTAACTTGATTTTTCTTGTGATATTGATCTTGTATTATTCTTAAAATGTTGTTAACATGTTTAAATAATCAAATTTGTTTGATTCATTGTCTTACCATGTGCATTTTATTCCTTTTATCATTTAGATTTTCATGTTTTGTTCATCCAAACTTCAAAAAATCATAACTCATCCATTTTTCATCATTTTGAACCCATTCTTTTTGCGTTATGTTTGTCTTGATGCCTACTTTCATGTGATATTTTTTAATTCCATGTTTGTTCATATTTTCATGCCTTTTGGTTGCTTGTAAGTTTCCTTTGTATTGAGATCGTTATCGCGCGTATGCAGATGAATTTCTTTTTCACCGTGATCATTTGTGTTATGATATTCACTCATTCTCATTTATACTATGTTAGTTAACATGCTAGGGTACTCTCCCTTGGTCGTTACCATGATTTCATATTGCTTTCCTCCTAAATTATGAGGTTAAACTAATTTGTTTGTATTTGATTGTCATCGATACATGTGGTTGTTACCTTCAATCTTTGTTAAGATATGCTTTCATCTTTGTTAAGATACATGATCTTTGGTTGTAACCATGCCCCTTTTGTTTAAAGTATTGATTACTTTGTTAATTATTTCTTCCCCAAGTGATGGAACTTTTTTAGTTCTCATCCAAGTTGCCTCATCTCCTCCCTTCCAAAGGAAAGCCTCTCTATTGACCCTTGGGTCATAGATAGCTCAATACCCTCATAGGCCTCGAAAGAGCCTTAACCCCCTTTTTGGTCTGGATAGAACCAATAGGATATAAACTCATAGGTCTGGATAGAACCTTCCCCTCTTTTGGTTTGGAAAGAACCAATTGATTCCTTAGTTCGAGCCCGAACTACGACCGCTCTGATTTCTCATTGGAAAATGAGAATACGTAGGCACAAGATGCGATATCTTGATGAGCAACCTTCCTCCTCACTAGGAGTGTTTACAACTAGAACCCTAGGATAGAGTTGTTAACTCTATGTAAGGATCATGGATATGATCACTTACTTCCCCCTTTGAGTGTTACAACATAGACATAGAGAGTTTTGTGAAACTCTACACAAACATTATTATGTTTGTTCCCCTTTGAACCTTGATCGCAATCAAGCGTTCTTCAACCCTAGTGAGGTGAACTACGATTGCTCTGATTCTATCCTAGTTAGGATACGTAGGCAGAGGACGCGATGTCTTTGCGAGCAAACTTAGAAACTATCTTTAGGTTTTAACCTATACCCTTTACCCAACCCAAACCTTAGCAAACATTTACTGACTTAACATGCAAACAAACAAAAGGTTCCTGTAGAGTACTACAAATGTTTAGGATGTGAAATACCTACCCTATGCATAACCAACCCCCGATCCCCGAATCTCTGAGCGTTGTTGTTACATCGCGCAAAAGGTTCTTTCTTTCTTTAGACCTTTCCTTTGGATAAATTAAAGTCCGGTTGTGAATTTAAGAATTAAGATTCAAGTTAATCAATAGCTTGATATCCGATTTTCACCGCAACACGTGTCTCCCATTCTCCTTTTATCTGATTCACCACTAGAGCTGAGTCTCCGTATACATCCAGATGTTTGATTCACAAATCAATAGCTTCTTCAAGACCCATGATGCAAGCCTCATATTCAGCCTCATTATTGGTAACCGGAAAGGTCAATCGAGCAGTAAATGGGATGTGCGACCCCTGAGGAGTAGTAATGATCACACCTATTCCGCTACCATAGGAATTCACAGCTCCATCAAATATTAACTGCCATTTGGAACCCAATTCTGGTCCTTCGTCCGACAACGGTTCTTCACAATCTTTCATCTTTAGGTACATGATATCCTCGTCAGGAAAATCAAACCTCATCAATTGGTAGTCCTCAATAGGCTGCTCCGCAAGGTACTCTGACAAGACGCTACCTTTGATAGCCTTTTGCGAGACATACTGAATATCATATTCGGTTAACACCATCTGCCATCGGGCAATTCTTCCGGAGAGTGCCTGCTTCTTAAACACGTATTTGATTGGATCCATCTTTGAAATGAGCAGGGTTGTATGATTTAGCATGTATTGCCTCAAACGTTTGGCGGCCCAGGCTAGCGCACAACACGTTTTCTCGAGCATTGAGTATCTGGACTCACAGTCAGTAAACTTCTTACTCAAATAGTAGATCGCATGCTCTTTACGCCCTGTCTCGTCGTGTTGACCGAGAACACAACCCATACTTTCCTCCAGAACCGTCAAATACCTAATCAAAGGTCTCCCGGCCACTAGGGGTATCAAAACAGGAGGTTCCTGCAAGTATTGTTTTATTCTGTCGAACGTCTTTTGACAATTTTCATTCCAGGTCACAACCTGGTCCTTCTTTAACAGCTTGAATAACGACTCACACGTCGCAGTTAAGTGAGAGATGAACCGGGTGTTGTAGTTCAACCTCCCTAAAAATCCGCGCACTTCTTTTTCTGTTTTAGGCGTCGGCATTTCTTGTATTGCTTTTATTTTTGCAGGATCAACCTCTATTCCTTTTTCGCTCACGATAAACCCCAGCAGTTTACCCGATCTCACCCCGAAGGTGCACTTGTTAGGGTTCAGTCTCAGCCTGAACTTCCTAAGCCTCTTGAATAGTTTCAGCAGATTCACCAAATGTTCTTCCTCCGTCTGGGATTTGGCAATCATATCATCAACATAAACCTCGATCTCTTTATGCATCATGTCATGAAAGAGAGTTGTCATAGCACGTTGATATGTTGCCCCCGCATTCTTCAATCTGAAGGGCATCACTTTGTAACAAAATGTTCCCCAGGGAGTAATGAAGGTAGTCCTCTCCATGTCTTCTGGCGCCATTTTAATCTGATTATAGCCCGAGAAGCCATCCATGAAGGAGAATACGGAGAATTGAGCAGTGTTATCAACCAGCACATCGATGTGAGGAAGTGGAAAGTCATCTTTCGGGCTCGCTTTGTTCAAGTCACATTAGTCTACGCACATTCGCACCTTACCGTCTTTATTTGGTACTGGCACAATATTAGCGACCCATGAGGGATATTTTGTAACAGCTAGGAAACCAGCATCCCACTGTTTTTGAACTTCCTCCTTAATCTTCACAGCCATGTCCGGTCTAGTTCTTTAGAGTTTCTGCTTAACAGGCGGACATTCTTCTTTTAATGGCAGACGGTGAACAACCATATCCGTATCCAACCCAGGCATATCCTCGTATAACCAAGCAAAAATATCACTGTACTCTTTGAGCATCTCAACCAACCTTTGCTTGATGTCGCTCCACAGCGCAGCCCCTACACTGATGTTTTTCTCGACCCCTTCCGACCCCAAATTGACAATCTCAATGACTTCCTCATGAGGCAGAATGATCCTTTCTTCTTGTTTCAATAACCAGGTCAGCTCTTCTGGCACTTTGCCATCTTCGACAATCTCTTCCTCAGCCTGAAATACCGGGTGCTCGAAGTCGAAGTGAGTCATAGGCGGTTCATAGATGTCATCTGAAATAGTAATCCTGCAAAGGAAATGGTTAAATGCTTTAAAACACAGACAAAGGAAATAACCACGTTGCCATTTTATTGTAAAAATAAAAATAGGAAAAACAAGGATCACAATATTTGTATATGAAAAACGCCTTTATTCATGATTAAACAATGTACTGTACATAACCAAAATGGCCCTAAGCAAAATCATTGTGCCCCAAGTAGGACACATGATTATTCAACAATTAAAAAAACAAATCATTACTGTTTAGTTGTCACAGGAACAGTCTCCTGAATAGACCAATTGCAAAGCCCTTGTCCTGGCACGCCTGGCTTGATCCATGCGTCCATATCACAGTCGCTATCTCCTTCTTCGGAATCTGAAACAGCGTTGATAGTCTCGAAGCTCACCCAGCTTGGTGTGATGGTTATTGGCCCTCTGAACTTGGGCGCTCCGGAAGAGGATGCTGATGACGAAGGATGATATCCAAGCCCGAACTGGTCGTTCTTCACGGGAATCTCCAACACCTGACCCCAGCCCTTGGTCTCGCCTGCCTGTACTAGAGCCTGAGCCTCTTTGTACGACGACACTGCTACATCTGATATCTTGGGTACTGGAGCTTTGTCTTTAATCTTTAGCCCTTCAAATGCCTGACACGGCGTTTCATGAATCTCTCCGTCGACTTCCACGTATCTGAATGAAGACAGATGGCTAACCAGAATATCTTCTTCTCCACAAACAGTGACAACACTATCTCCCACCATATACTTCAACTTTTGGTGCAACGTGGATGTGACTGCCCCAGTAGCATGAATCCATGGTCGTCCAAGAAGACAACTATACGCTGGCTGGATGTCCATTATATAGAATTCAGTTTCAAATACTTCAGGCCCCACCTGCAATGGTAATGTTATGGATCCGAAAACTGACCTCCTCGTTCCATCGAATTCTCTGACCACCAAGTCACTGGGTGTGCAGAGAATCCCCATGATGTCCAACTTCATCATGGCCTTCTTCGGTAGCACATTCAGGGAAGACCCTGTATCTACCAACACATGGGACATAACCGTGCCCCTGCATTCAACTGAGACGTGCAGCGCCATATTATGCTCTCTTCCTCTTGGAGTCAAATCCAAATCTGTAAAGCCCAAACTGTGCCCTGCATTAACATGCACCATCACCCCTTCTAACTGATTAACCGAAACATCTTGGGGTACAAACGACGTGTTTAGAATCTTCAGCAACGCGTTCCGATGGGCCTCAGAACATAATAGTAGTGACAAGATCGAGATCTTTGATGGCGTTTGCTGAAGGTGCTCTACAATTTTGTAATCACTTTTACGGATGAGCCTCATAAACTCTTCCACATTGTTGCACCCCAAAATTTGACCCACATTTCTTTACCTAGCTTATGTTTCATTTCATTCACATTATCATTATCATTTGCATTTCATTGATATGTATGCAGGAGATCAAAAGGTATGACTACCAATAAAGGGTTACACAAGACTGTGAAGCTAGCTAAGAAGGTTATTCAAGTGTTCAAGGGTTGATATCCTTGTCAGAGAAGTCAAAAGATCCTCAAAGAGAGTGGTTGACACCAAGGGTGTGTGCCTCCTAACTTGAGAGTTGTGGGAGCTCCTCAGATGATTCTGAAGCCAAGAATGTAGACTTGAAGTCTTGAGAGAACTCAAGAGAAGTGTTGAAGATCACTTTGAAGCCTAGATAGGTCATTGTGCAAGATTAAGAAGCCTCAGCCATGATTGGTGTAATTAGGGTTTGACTGGGTCAACCCTAGGTCAACTGATGATTTGGAGAGGGTTGAGACCTAATCCAAGAGCCATGTGATCATGTATTGATGCATTGAGATGCTATAAGGATGATTCCAAGGTTAAATCATCATGATTGAAGAGTTTGAGAAGTTTCAGGCTAGGGTTTCTAAGGCTTGATAGTGTAAAATCCCCTAGTTTGACCCCTATCTTCAAGGCAGTTTAGCTCAAGATGTGATTGTCATCTCATCTTACCCCCAACATGAATGTTGTAGAGCTTGCTCTTAGCTTTAATTTGAGTACTAGAAGTCCTTGATAGGATTTGTAGAACTCAAGTTATGACTTTGACAAGTTACAGGTCATCTGAGGTATGTGAATCTGGGGCCTTGAAAGTCACCCAATTTTCATCCAACTTTTGCCCAAGAAGGATGATTCCTATGAACTTTTGGTCAACATGAATGTTGTTCCTTATCTTCTTAGCTTTCTATAGAGTACTATAAGTCCTTTATAGGATTTGTAGAACTCAAGTTATGGCTTTGACAAGTCAAGGGCATTTTGGTCATTTGGTGATTACAGGTCATTTCAAGCATAAGGCCATAACTCCTATTTCCAAGCTTCAAATGGAAAAATCTTCAACATAAAACTTGCTTAAAATGATGTTTTAAGGCTAGTAAGGAGGTCATGAGATGATGAAAAGGCTTTTAGCTCAAAGTTGTAAAAATGACCTAAAATAAGGGCATAAGTTAAATAAACCAAAGTTGGAAATTGATATTTTCAACCTACACATCCAAACCATGGCATGTAATATATCATTTTGACTCTAGAAAACATTTTAGAAACAATGGTTTATCCACATTTTTGATTTGAGGTCTAAATTGTGGACTTGCTTTGAAAAGCACTTACTTGCATATTAAGCATCATTTGCAAAACTCAAAATCAAGGCATGGGCAAGGGTTTTTGTAAGCTAAACACCCCTAATATCTCATTAGGGGAGAAATTAAGAGTGAATGGGATGAATTCTAAGTTGTTTGCAAGGGTTGTACATGTCATGGTAAGTGATTCAAAATCTCATGACATGAGAAGTGTAAAATCTCATTGGAAGGATCTAGAGGGTTCTAGATCATCCAAACTTCATCTATATATTGAGTAGAATGGATCCATGGCAGAGGTTGGTGATCATTGAAGGATTGAGCATAGTTTGAGATTGAGTTTTCATAGATTGCAATTGAAATCGGTTTCATCAAATTCCTCAACTTCCATTCATTTTCTTGATTGATACTCCTTCCATGAGTGTCAAGGAGTGATTTCAGATCATTTTCAAGAAGAATTGGTGGCTAGGTCGTGTGGGAGCAAGTGGTTTTCAGCACCTGCAACTCAGCATCGTGTTTCAAGATTGAAGCACTTTCCATTGAATCTTTTGCATACATAAGCAAGGAGGAGGTTCAGTGATCGTGTCCAGAAGATTTGAGAGCTTGAAGTGAAGATTTGGTGCATCTGCTATTCAAGAATTTCCAGGTTGGTAATCTTCTTCCTACAGCTTGATTTAGGTAGAATTAGGTTGAATTAAGGTGCTAGATTAGTTGTAGAATGGCCTAGGATGGTTTTCAGATGATTAATTGATGAATTAGAGACAAAATAGGAAGATCACCATTTTCGGTTGAGATTGGGAGATGATGATTCTTGGGGTTTCATAGGAAACTAATGGTATGGTTGAATTCGTGGCAAGATTTGGAATGAGTTTCATGTTTTGACCTCTTGGATTGGAGGCCTCTAGGGAGAACTAGGGTTGAAGGGGACGACCGGAGCTCCACCGGCGGTGGCCGGAGCTGGGCGCGAAGCTCAAGCGTTTGAAATGGAGAAGATGAAGTTCTCACCATTGGATGTTGTTTTGACCATTGACTGGGAGCTGATCCAACGACTGTGTTTTAAAATTGGATTGTGAAGGATTCTGAGCACGAAACGATGCGTTTCATTTATTCAGGCATTTGGGCTTAATGATTTAAGTGTTATTCACACCCCCCAGCGAGCCCAACCCATGTTTTTAACTGAAAATGATTACTTCCTGCACCGCGCGCTTATTCATTTTATTTGATTTTCATTTAATTTCCATTTAATTCATGATTCTTGTAAAAATCATAACTAATTGAATATTAATCCAATCACACCCATTCTTTTTTCATATTAATCATGATTGAGTCTATTATTTTTTAGAGAAAAAATATTTTCATTTCATGTAATTTCTGATTTAATTGGAATTTTTCATTTTAATTGATATTAAAATGTTCATGTTTGATGCATATTTTTGTGGAATTTTGTTTGATCTCATGGTGATGATTTTGAGCCTAATTCTTTGTGTGTGATTAGGATAGACATGTATGATCCCATAGAAATTTTCTCACATTTTTGTGATGAAAATAGGTGTGCTTTCTAGATTGATGTTTAGATGCTTCCTTTTTAGGGTTTAGGTTTGATACCTTAGAATGTAGAATTTAGTTCTAGGTCCAATTTGATGGTTTGATCTTTGAAACTAATGTGGTAGAGTCATGATTGACCTAGGTTCCCATAGTAATTTTTGTAAGATTTTACAATTGATTTTAGTATTTTAGTTAGGACTAACTTTAGTACTAGGTTTTAGGTGATCCTAAATTACTAATTCAACTAGTTTAACTCATTTAATTCCCTTAGATTAGGGTTTGTGCTTGGTTTTCCTTTGATTGAGATTGAAGACAAGTTGAAGACAAGAGGAAGATGCTTGGGGTGGCTTGAAGTTACTTGGAGCTTGGATTTGTTGGTGCCTGAAGGTGTTTGATGAAGGTTTAGGAGATAGGGAACATAGGGAGAGACTTATAGTTAGAATGATTTCTTTCACAAATATGGAAAGCATCTTGTGCCTCAATTCCTCCCAATGACTAAAAGTCCTTCTAAGATATTCACATCCCTCCTTTGGAGGGATGAGTGGCTTTATCTGGGAAGTAGAACTTTGAGGGAACCAGTCTCTCATAATGATGAACCCTTACAGGCTTCCTTTGGTTGTCAGTAAGCTGTTTATCATTTCCTCTCATCCTGTTAAATCAATTGTCTTCTGGTTTGGGTATCTTGAGAGATGAAGATGAAGACTTCACTGAAGAGTGTGGAAGAGGATGATTCCTTGAGCATTGCCATTGCAGCTGAAGCTTGAAGAGCAAGAAGAGCAAGTTGATACTTGAAGACCCAATGGAGATTGAATGAAGAGCTGAGGCTTGAGAAAGAATTGAAGGATGAAGTTGACACTCCCAAATGATTGAAGATTACTCTGAGAAGCTGAAGCTTGTAGGAGAAGAAGGCCAAGTTGAGACTGGTGAAGCAAAGAGAGCTGAAGCTTGAAGACTAAGTTGATACTTATGAAGAGGATTCAATTGAGATTGAGTGTGGAGCTGAGGCTTGAGGAATAAAAGATAAGATGAGTTGATACTTACACTGATGCATTGAGATCCTGAAGGTATCAAGTTGATACTTGTGGTTAAGAGTGAAGCCTGAGGGTAGAGTTGACTGAAGAGCTGAAGCTTGGAGAAGTGAGGATAAGTTGAAACTTGTGTTGATGGGTTGAAACCTGGAGAAGCAAATTGATATTTGTCATGAGAAATGATAGCCTTGAAGGGTGATTGAAGTCTGAAGACTCAGTTGCTGTCAGAAGAGCTGCAGCCTGGAATTGAGAGAGGAGTTGATCTGCTTTCTTGTCTGTTTTCTTTTCTATATTGTTGACGTGCCTTGTTTGACTTGCTTGATGCATTAGAATAAGTCCATATCTAGACTAACTTTAATCTAGGAGCATGATTGCACTAGAGGTTGAGTCGCTCCCTCTGCTTGTATTGTTACTGTATGGCTTTGCTTGCGGGTATTCGATAGAGCCTAGCTCCCTTGCCCATGTGGTGTATTTTGCTTGATAGCATTTCATTTCTTCTGTATGATTGCAGTTTACTGTATTTTGCTTGATATCACTTTGTTTTATCTCTTCTGTATGATTACTGTTATTCATTCTGGCTTGAGGTTGAGATGAGCTTGTGGAGGCTGCTGCCCCACACACATTTCCTCCCTCACTTGCATTGCATGCATTTTACAGTCGTTTACTGTTTACTGTTTAAGCTGATGCTTTATCTGTTTCTGTTTATCATTGACATGATCCCCTAGGAATCTCACTTCCTTTGATAAGGAAGTGATGATAGAACTTTAGGTTGAAACCTATGCATGATAACTTCTAGGAGTTCCCTGTTTCAAACTTCAACCATAGGATGAATCCTTGGCATGACAACAGTAGGACTTGATAGTCTCCCCGTAGTTGAGCCTGTTCTCTTCTCATCTCAAAACAACTTAAGATACAATAATCATGAATGATTTCTTTCGTACGTTATGAGCCTTAAGCTATCTGAGAAAGGATTGTTGGAGAGCTTCTTTTCAACAGTCTGGATGTCTAGTATGGCACCCTTTGGGTGACATACGACGCATTCACTCTCAGGTCATAGTCTTTAGTGCGATTGAAATTGCAAACACAATAAAAAACACTTCTTCCGTAAAAGACCGAAAACAAACTTCAAACCTTTTTGCCCCGTGGGCCTGTAATTCAAAGGAAAGCTTTTCTGAGGAAAAGAGTGTCGTTAAACTTCAGCGCCAACGCAAACAGGCTTTGTCCCTAACTGCTGGAACTGTTGTTTAACCCTACTCGATGAAACAGATGAATCTGAATTCCCGCAATCCGTATTATCCCGAACTACGTAAGCTCTGATCTCTCATATCTTTTGAGAGTACGTAGGCACAATACTGATCTATTGGCGAGCCACCTTCCCCGTAACCCGTCGTAGGTCGAACTACGTTGACTCTGATTTCTCATTCTCTGATGGGAATACGTAGGCATAAAGCGCGACGCTTTGCCGAGTCATTTTTCTTTTCTGTTTAAGCCAGCCTTGATAGGTAGATAGATAAACCAACTCGTCCAGTAAACACAACAAGCGTGGATCCCATCGAGTACGATGGACGTGAGGGGTGCTAATACCTTCCCCTTGCGTAACCGACTCCCGAACCCAGACAACGGTTACGATGACCTTGTCTTATACCTTCTTCATCAGGTTTTTCCGATCGTTTCCTTTCCCGTTCTGAGGGATAAATAACGAAAGGTGGCGACTCTTCTGTTTTGCCGGCACCTTATTTTCGCGGAAGCGACACACATCCTTAAGCAATGTTTCCTTTTCCTTGTATGCGAGGGGCCACTCTCGTCTACCTTGGCCTTCCCCTTTGCCAATCTTTCTGCCTCTACCTCAGGCGATGCGAAGATTCTTCCACTTCTGGTCATACCTCCTGTTCCGACCACATTATCTACAACCCCAGCTGGTTGTTTATTTACTTTAATTTTCTCACCGTTGCATTAAACCTCCAACCCGTAAGTCCATGGTACTGCTTTAGTACTTTCAAAAGGGATCGGTCCTGCTTTAGTAATAGTGATCGTCGGCCGCCTGGCGGGCGCCGTTATCGTTATTGTTTTCCTTGGAATCATTACCGTCGCAACATCGTTCCGTTCATCACACAACGCCTCTACAGGCTCTTCAACTGCTGTTCTATCAAACTGCAATGTTCCTTCATTCATCAAAGCCTGGATACCCTGTTTCAACTCATTACAACTCTCTGGCTGTATCCAATAATCCAAGCACAATTCGTCGCACCCCGGGAATACACCCCTTTTAACAACCTGCTTTTGATCTCACGCAACGGTGTCTTCAGCTCATTGACATCCGTTACTAGATTCAAATGCTCCTCGGTTAGGATGGCGTTTGCCCCGTGATTGGGCATAGGCTGTTGTACTATATTTGGACCCGCCTGTCCAAATTTGATAGCCTTGCTATCCAATAAGTCTTGGACTTTATGTTTAAACGCATGACAACCTTCAGTATCATGTCCGGGCGCCCCGGAGTGGAAATCACAGTGCTTACCAGCATCATAACCAAATGGAGGATTGCCCGTTAACGGTGCCATGGTCCTTTTCTCGACCAACTTTAATACTAGCAATGTTTGAAGCAACTCGGCGTACGTGGAAGGAGGCGTTTCAAATACTCGCCTGGGCTTGCCCTCTAGGATTCTGCGTTGGGCGGGGTGTTGCCTTTGTTGTTGCTGCTGCTGCGGCTGCTGTTGCTGTTGTTGTGGAAAAGGGATGGTAATACTAGCGACCTGTTGATGCTGAACGTACTGACTTTGTCCTCTACCCCGGCCTCTACCGCCAAACACAGCACTAGAATCACCTTGACGCCTACCACCGAATGCTTTTCTTGTACCTCCTGCGGGGGCAGACTCACCTGCTTGGAATCTTCCAACCTTAATACTATCTTCGACCATCTCACCCATGAGAATCAAATCTGAAAAACTGCTCAACGAAATGTTGAACAACTTTTCGTAATATATCCCCGTGAACGTTCCAATGAACATACTATTCATTTCTCTTTCAGCTAACGGAGGATGTACTCTTGCTGCCATATCGCGCCATCTCTGCGCATACTCTTTAAAGCTTTCCTTTTTCTTCTGCGACAAACCTTGCAATTGAACTCAGTTCGGTGCCATATCACTATTATATTTATAATGCAGGACGAAAGCATCCGCCAATTGCTTCCAGGTTTTGATTTGAGCGGGCTCCAACCCCATGTACCACTCGAGTGACGGTCCTGACAGGCTGTCTTGAAAGAAATGCATAAGCATCCTTTCGTCATCTGAATACGCGGACATCCTTCTGTAATAAGAGCGGACGTGCACCTTAGGGCAAGTGTCCCCCTTATACTTGTTGAATATGGGCGCTTTGAACTTCAGTGGTACCCTTAGCCCAGGCACCAAGCCCATAGTGGTCATGTCTAGTCCGGTAGAATTCTGATTAGCCATACCCTTTACCTGTTCTTCAAGCATTTTAATCCTCTGAGTATTGTCAACGGGTCCTTCAAATCCCATGCCTCTTCTAGAAAAGGCGTCCTCCTGGCAGTCTTCGCCGCAGTTCACATTCTCATTTCCGTATCCGTTATAACCAGTGTTGCGACCAAACCCTTGCTGATTAGTCATGGGACCTCGTCCCCCATTACCATAACCCTGCCCGAAACCATTGTTGACAAGAATCAATCCAGCACCATTTCCACCATAACCCTGGTTAGCGTTACCGAAACCGTCATAGCCGAAACCCTGAGTGTTGAAGTCGAACTTTTCGCCCTGATTGCCGTACTCAAACCCCTGGTCATTATAGCCGAATCCATTGTTACCAAAACTATTACCGCCATTGAAGTTACCACCTCCCAGATTGGCGTCTCCGAATCCAACATTGTTAACAACCGTCTCAATTCCATTCCCTGCGTTGCCGTTGCCAGCGCCAGCGTCATTGTTCACAACCACAACAGGTGGGGTCACTACGGGAGGAACCACAGGTGTAGGGGGCCCATCCTCATGAAGAGTCTTGACATGCACAGAGTTATGGTCATTGTTGTCGTTCCCATTAGCCCGCGTCAGCAGCGGCTGCACCAATGTCTGGAGATTCTCCTGGCCTTTGTCAATACTCTCCATGGCCTGCATAAACAAGTTCAACTTCTCGCGAATCTCCTGCATCTCCACTTGGACTTGATCCATGATTCTCTTGCAGTTGTTTCGGGTTGAGTAGCAGTGAACTCTTGGTTCGTCAATCCTGGAAACCTGCAAATGCGGGAAATAAGATACAGATTCGCGAATATCGGTTATGCAATACGAATGCGGATGCAAATGTGTAAATATGCTACATGTTATATTCCCCCCTATTCTAGTTTCGGAGAGAAGGCCATTGCGACAATGGAGTCCCCATCAAGCAAGCAAGGAATCAGAAAATCCTCATATATAACAAATGCCAAGAGGCTGAGTACAAGAGTACAACTGAATACAACTGAAGAGACCTCGGCCAACAAGCCTGGCGATGGTCCAAATACAAGTACAAATAACAAAGGTAAGGCAAAGATAAATCAGGCCAAGTGGCGCTTTCTGACGTCCTCCAATATCCTCATCGTCTCCGAGTGCCCTAGTCTGGAGATCAGCTCCTGAATCAGTAAAGCATGCCGCTCGGTAGTGGATCTCAGCTTCTGAGCGTCATCCTGGTAGGTTCCTTTGCCAGAACTTTCGTCAAATTTGTACCTCTTGGAATCGGCCTTCTCTTCATATCCTCTCGGCTTCTCGTCAATGTCACTCACCCTGAGCTCAGCAGTGCTCCTAAGTGATGTCGCTTCAGCAATCTTCGCGTCTTGGGCTCTAATCTGTGCCTCTAGCGTGGCAATCTGCAGCTTCAGTTCGTCTTCCCGCTCCTTCCGCTTGGTAAGCGTGGCATTCCACAAAGCTTCCCACTTGCTGATACGGGCATAAGCTTTGTTTAGAAGTTCCTTCTTGGAAGTAAGCACCTTGCTAACACCGTTTAAGGCTATTCCTACTTTTTCTTTCTTGTTGGTCTCTTCCGTCAGCTCTGATCCCAACCTGTTAACCAACTCAATCTGTTCCTTCACAGTAAAGGTGGCTTCCTTCTTCTCACGACGTAACTGGAAGATCTCCTTTTCTAACTCATCATTGGCTTTCTTCAATTCTTCATTTTCAGCCAACAATTTGTTATACTTCTCACTTTCTTCCGAAGGAGGTACCTCAATCAATGGAAGATACAGAGGTTCCACAGTAGGATAAGGCATTAAAGAAGTACTGGCTCTCTCGCGGACCCAAGCCAAATAAGGATCACAAGCTCTGCTGTTGCTCTTACCGAGCAAAGCTTTCCCTCTCCTATGGATGTTAGCCCATGCATCCCTCAATCTGATCAAAATAGTTGTGTCCAATAAGCCCGTGAGATACAGAGATTCCTGTATCTCCTTCTCAATAGGAGCATCTCTTAAAGCGTAACCGAACTGTCGTACCAGCAATGAAGGATTATAGTTAATATAGCCTTTCCGTCCAATCAGGGGGACATTCGGAAAGCCGCTGCAACTATACATAATATCAGTACCAAGCATACTCCGATCAAACCAAATAACATTCTCCGCAGACAGTCCCATCAACCGGGAAGACCAATCCAAAGTATCAACAGCATCCACAAAAGGTCCTGTCTTCGGAAGGTGCCCCTGAAACCACCTGTACAAGAGCAGAAGACAACAGGAAACATTCTTGCCACGACGTTTCTTATTCTTGTAGTGAATGGAATGATAAACATCGCCCAAGAGAGTAGGAACTGGATTCTTCGAGGCAAGAATCAGGAAGGCATCTCAGTCGACAAAGTCTGGCACATTAGGAAACAAGACAATCCCATAAATGCAGACAACCAGAATGGCACTGAAAGCAACCCAACATCCACTCTTCGCGCACTATGTAGCCTTCTCAACTAGGACAGACAAGTGAAAACCATAAGCTCCATTCAGCTTGACCAAGCCTCCTGGAAACTCAGAAGCGTCCAAACTGACAATCTCAGTGAGCGTAGCCAACTCAGGCTCGGTATCAACATGAACAAAGGGCATCTGGTCTAGCACAGGAACTCCCAATATCGCAGAATACTCCTCCAAAGTGGGTGCCAGAATATAGTCTGGAAATAAGAAACATCTTAACTGCGGCTCATAAAACTGCAACAAAGTATACACCCCATTCGTCTCAAATGCCGAAGGTTTGTACAACAAGCTAAGCAATCTCCCATAAGATACTCTGAACTCAGCCCTCACACTCTCATCTGCCAGAGCAACTAAACCCAGCAATGAACTGATATCTGGTGAATGCAACCGGTAAGCAACTATCTTCTTCAGGGACTCCATGTCGGGCTAGAAGATACACTAGAATCAGAGAGGAGTGATCACCTGCAACATAAATACATGTTAATGAAATGCAATCATGAAAATGCACATGCATATGCAAACAAGGGACCAAGCGCAATGCTGATAAACTGTGTTGTTCTGTACTGAAGCCTGAGAACCATCCAATATTTTATCTCAAACCAAACTACTCAAATGAACCTTGTAACCACATCTCACTGACAGAGATAAACCAGGTATTCTGAGGTCAAAGGTTTCCTGCAAACAGACCCATCTACCCCTCACAGGTATGTACTTAACTCGCAGACGAGGTACGACATCCTATGCGGGTTCAACGTCACAGACTTTCAAGAGCGATGATACGATACCCAGAAGGTGTGGCATCATCATCCCTTGAAGCGGCCTCACTTAGTTGAATCCCAATTGATAGGTTCCCAGAGTCGACAATCCTCGGGTCAGACGACTTGTCGAGCCCTAAGGGCCCGACAAGAAGCATAAAAGAGAATCTCGTCCGAGCGTAAATTTTGTGGCTAGCTGGTGCGAGCTAAGCAAGCAGGCTAACCACTACTCTCTACTTCTAAGTCTATGTGTAACCTCAAGCCCAGGTCCGGCTTATCCCTCAACAAATTATCCCCTTCCCACAGCAGCAATAATAATATAAGGCTGATAATAAAAGGCGGAAAGTAAAGACAGAAAAGTAAACCTATACAACACCCATGACGGGAAAACAAGCGCTAGGATTGACTCGCATAGGGGATATTCCTGTCCCCAGCAGAGTCGCCAGTTGTCGCTACTGCGAAAATTGGCGCCGGCTGAACAGAAGAGTCGCCACCGTGCGTTATTTATCCCAAAGGAGGGAAAGGAAACGCTCGAAGTAAACCTCATGCAAAGACGGGAAAGGAATGGTCATCGTAACCAAATCCTGGATTCGAGAGTCGGTTACGCAAGGGGAAGGTATTAGCACCCCTCACGTCCATCGTACTCGACGGGATCCACGCTTGTTTTCTAGTACAGATTGTTATTCTATCTATTCTAAAGGTCAAGGGTTGAAAGAAAGTAAAAATGACTCGGCAAAGTATCGCACTTTATGCCTACGTATTCTCGTCTTAAACGAGAAATCAGAGTCAACGTAGTTCGCCTATCTACTGGAAAGGAGGGGAAGGTTGCTCGCTAGGATATCGCATCCTATGCCTACGTACTTTCATACAACATGAAAGATCAGAGCAAACGTAGTTCGGGCTACGAAAGACACAAGCTTGTCTGACTGTTTTTTATCTCCTTATGAAAGGGTTTTTCCTGATTAAGAGTCAAAGCGGACAAAAATAACATCTTGATGTTTGTTTTCAGTCTTTTACGTAAGAACTGTCTTTTATGATGTTTGCAATCTCTGACGCACTAGAGACTATGATTTGAGGGTGACTACGTTGTATGTCACCCTAAGGGTAACACACTAAGTAATCAGATTACTGAAGAGTGACCCTCCAGCAACCTTTCTCAAATAGCTTAAGGCTCGTAGCGTACGACATCGATTATCCTTATTATTGTGTTTTGAATTGTTCTGAGATAGAAGAGAAAGAAGTTCTAAAAAATCCTAGGGTTTGAAAGGGAATCAAAACTACCCTAATGTTATCATGTATGGATTACAACCTAATGTCTGTCATAATTCCCTCCTGCACAGAGGAAATCAGAGATCCTAGGGGATAAACGGAAAAGAAACAACATATATACAGTAAAGCAGTAAAATGCATGAGATGCAGCAAAACAAGCGAGGCAGGGGAATCCCACTCAACCTCGAACCTAAGAAAGCAATAGGGAAAGTGAATCAACTTCACTTCAAGCCTAAAGGGCAAGCAGCACAAGCCAACAGACAATACAGAGAAAAACAAAAGATACAAAGGAGGCAGCCCAAGCAGCAACAACAAACTCCTACAACAAACAGCAACAACACGCTCTGAATAGCAAAGTTGAAATGACAGCAAAGGTCTTATCTTTGAGCTAGATTCCATATTCAAGCTTCTTCAATCTTCATCTCGAAGCTTTAGCAAGCACACTCCAAGAAGATATTTGTCATCAAGATCAAGTTGCAATGTTGGCATACTTGCTGAAAACCAAAGGAATTCAACAAGAACCAACATCGAAGTGGAAGTGTATCCTCAAAAGTTCTACTCTCTAGGGTATGCCCCACTTCCCTCCTAAGGAGAGATGGAACTTTCCTAAGAGGACTTTGCATCATAGGATAGAATAGAAGCAAACAATGCATTCTATGTTTGATGGAAGAAATGAACTAATTCTACAAAAGCTCTCCCTAAAAGCCTAATTCTACCAACTCCTAAAACAAACTTAAAAGAGAAAGAAAGCTCCACTCCAAGCCCCACTCTTCTAGCCAAAGCATCTTCATCATGTCCAGAAGCTCCTCTAAAAAGGAATCCAAAGTCTTCAAGCTCCAAGTCCACCAAACGCTCCAAACAAGGCAAAGCACTCAAGAGAGAACATCGAAAGCAACAATCATTTGCAAAACCCAAAAAAAAAATAGCAAACTAAATTGTAAAATTCTAATAAAATTCCTATGTGAACATGCATGTTTGAACATTCTAAAACTCCAGAATCAGGACCTAAATCAATTTCTAGGTCATCTGAACAATTACTAAATGAAATTTGGTCATGGGAAACCATTATTTGGGAAGGCTCTAAACTACACACCTAAAACAGAATCTAATCAATTTTAAAAATTCTAAGAAAATTCCATGGGAAACCTATGTATGTCCTCTAAATCATATCGAAAGAATCAGCTCAAAAGCATAAAGCATCAAACAGAACAAAATTAAACAAACAGCAATATCAATTATGCATAACAATGGATATTAGCACAAAATAAAATTCATAACTAATTCAAATAAAATCCTAAAGATGCAAACTCAACTCCTACAGTTTCTTAAGACAATTAAGATCTACAGAAAAAAATTTCATAATTTTTCAATCATTTTTACTATTTTTAACGCAATTAATCCAAACAGCTATTAAAAAAGAAAAAAAAGAACGAAAATGAATTAAACTAAGTTAATGTGCATTGGGCCAGGGGTGCGAACAACAGAATTCCAAAGCAATGTCCGTGTGGGCCTCGCGAGTGAGGGTGGGAACAGTACCTGCACGGTACTGTAGCCGTTCCGGCGGTGACATTTTTTCGGTAACTTCCGAGCAACATAACTCCATCGATTCTTAACATTTTCGCACGAAATTTTAGTCAAACTTGAAGGAAAAAAATCAAGGATTCCAAATATGCTCTTGGATTCCATCAAAACTCCATGATCAAATAGATATATCATCATTAAGAAAACATACTCATCCAAAAAAGTCTCTAATCCTTAAGTTCTTGATCCTAATTTCATCTATACATTTTCCAGATCCTAACCACATGAATAATCTAATCTAATTCGTCCTAAAACCATAGAAAAAGTGAATTTCACATACCAGCTTCGGAGCGTCGAAACGGAGTAGTTGGAGCTCGTTTTTTCTTGCCAAAAAGTGCGGAAAACCTTTGTTGAAGTTTGTTGGAGAAGATTAAATTCTTGATAACTCTTGAAAATGCCTTGAATCCAACTTTGATCTCTCACTTTTTCTCTTCCAAACTCCAATGTCAATCTATGGTTTTTGCACAAATGAATCACCAACCTCTTGCTCTAAACCTCTTCACAAGTATATATAGAATGTATTTGAAGACCCTAGAAAGTTCTAGATTGATCCAATGAGAAAATCAACTTCTCATGTCATGAAAATCTCTTATTATGCTATGCACATACCATCTCATGTTTTGGCTTGCAATTCACTTGGTTATAAGTTTAAATTCTCTCTAAATGAGATATTGGAGGTATATGGATGGAAAGGAGCCTTGCATTTGCTTGGAAGTGTGATTTTGCATATGTGCCTTATGATGCAAGTAACCCATTTACAAAGCAAGTCCTTGAAATAACCCTCAATTCAAAATTGTGGCAATACCATTGTCTTTAAAATGCATTTTACAATCAAATTGGTATGTCATATGGCTTGTTTGTGACCTCTAACCCAAAATTTGATCGATCCCCTTTTACCTGTTAGGTCCCTTTTTATAGGTTTTAAAATGAAATGTCTTGATGGGGATTTGATTGCTGCTTTGAATTGTTGATTGGGTTTTCCATTTTGGGGTAAATCAGATTTGAAACTTCCCCTTTTCGTCCAATCTCGTTTAATACCTGTTAATGGGAATTTCAAATTGTGTCAATCTCATTTAATACCCTTATTTGTCCAGATTCAATGTCTTGAAATTTTGGATTGGATCCTTTTCTCACGGGAATATTCCTCCAATAATTGCTAACTTGGGTTTGCAATTTTGACAGGGGCGGATAGCAAGGGATTTGGGCCAAGGAAGAGTTAGCAGCCCAGAAAAAGCTTGCATCTGATACACTTGCAACGACCTCTTGCGAAGAAGAGTACGGTAAGGTTATTCATCATGAGGTTGGGATTTTCAGCTTGTTTTTTATGTGAGGTAGCTGACTCTTAAGTCAAAATTCTTGGTAAGCCAAACAAATTGCAATGAATGGAACAGTTTCGGTGGCTATACACATCTCATCTGGTGGGCTAATTTGCAGGATACATTCCAAAACTATGAGGGTTATCATATGGTTTGAGCTTCAGCTGTGTTGAACTCTGGTTTAACTCAAACTTTGGGCAGGAACGTCTACCGACATTACAGGTTGATAATTTTTGAAGTGTGTAAGAGTGTATGTATCGTGAATGTGAGTGTGCACGATTGCGTTGGATGCGATGTTAATTGATTAAGGGTGTGATTAAATTTGTAGGCGAGAAGTTAATTTTAAGAGATTAATTTTAAGGTTGAATTTATTTTAGGTGAGGTTATATTATAATAAGTTATAAATGAATTGATTTTAAGAGAAATGTTCTTTAAGTGAAAGATTATAATATGCTAAATGATTTACAAAAACTTAAGCGGAATGATTTATTTTCTTATTTTTACGGCTATTATTAAGAGTTGAATTAGATTATATTGGTTATATATAAAAATATATTTTATTATTTATTTACAAAACATTAAATAGGTTTTATTATTGATTATAGGTAGAATGGCAATTAAATGCAAATTATTTATAAAATGTTTTATTGTAGTGAATAAATAAAATTTGACTAAAGGGTTATTGAGTTGATTTAGAAAAAGGGTTAATTTAGATTTAATTAATAAAAGGATTCAAAATGATTTAATTTGATGAAAAAAAAAGAAGAAAGAGTTTTTTTTTTAATTATTGGGATAAAGAGAATGATTAATTGGGAATGTTAAATAAAAGGCACAATAGTTAATTATTAATTAAGGTGGATTAATAATAAGATAAAAAAGACAAAATGATTATAAAAAGTTATTAGTTTATATTTCTTTAATAAAAAGATCGATTAAGGTAGTAGTTAATGGATTAATTAATTAATAAAATAAGATAAGTGATGATTAATTAGTGGTTAAGTTGGGATTAACGATTGATTAGGGGGATGTGTGTGTGATTATGTGTTCAATGTACAGATAGCAAAACAAACAGAAAGGAAGACAAAAGGGAAGCGTAAACCGAAACCCTCGATTCCCCTTTTCCCAGATCGGCTTCTCAACCTCTCCATCCTCTCCTCTCACGCAATCATGGCTGGTTTCCTCCTTCTTATGCTTCGACCTGAAATCAAACCGAAAAACGTCAATAAATCGATATCATGGATAAGGATTAGAGAGTTACCGAGGGTTTTGGTGATGGCAACGGTGCTAGAGGCGACGTCGGGGATTCACGGCGATTTGGACTTGCTGCGGCCGGAAGTTGCTTCGGAGAAGATAAGTTTTTTCTCAATCGCTAGGTTTTCGAACATAGGTTTTCTGATCGATCCCCTTTTACCTGTTAGGTCCCTTTTTATAGGTTTTAAAATGAAATGTCTTGATGGGGATTTGATTGCTGCTTTGAATTGATGATTGGGTTTTCCATTTTGGGGTAAATTAGATTTGAAACTTCCCCTTTTCGTCCAATCTCGTTTAATACCTGTTAATGGGAATTTCAAATTGTGTCAATCTCGTTTAATACCCTTATTTGTCCAGATTCAATGTCTTGAAATTTTGGATTGGATCCTTTTCTCACGGGAATATTCCTCCAATAATTGCTAACTTGGGTTTGCAATTTTGACAGGGGCGGATAGCAAGGGATTTGGGCCAAGGAAGAGTTAGCAGCCCAGAAAAAGCTTGCATCTGATACACTTGCAACGACCTCTTGCGAAGAAGAGTACGGTAAGATTATTCATCATGAGGTTGGGATTTTTAGCTTGTTTTTCACGTGAGGTAGCTGACTCTTAAGTCAAAATTCTTGGTAAGCCAAACAAATTGCAATGAATGGAACGGTTTCGGTGGCTATACACGTCTCATCTGGTGGGCTAATTTGCAGGTTACATTCCAAAACTATGAGGGTTATCATATGGTTTGAGCTTCAGCTGTGTTGAACTCTGGTTTAACTCAAACTTTGGGCAGGAACGTCTACCGACATTACAGGTTGATAATTTCCGACTCCTGTGCTTCATAGAGCTCTTAATTGACCGATGATAAGTTTCGTTTAGACAGGGTCATGCCTATGATGGCTTTTCTTTCTCTTCTTGATTAGTTTACCATGTTTGTGTTTTGGTTTGCAGTTGATTTTCACTACATTTGCTAAGGCATAAGTCTTTGAAGGGGTGTGATGAGTCATGGCATCCTGGAGCTTAACTCATTTCTTAATTTTCTTGTTGAATGGCCATTTTCAGGTGTCTGCCTTGTTTGGAGATGCAGGTTCCACACATGTGCAAAGTGTGCGGCTTAGGTGGTGGAGGTTTAACAAAATGGCGACAATGGTACCACTCTTAGCGAGAACTTCACCAACATTACGACAAGCTCGTGTAAAAGGTCCCACAAGTATTGCCTGCATCAATGCCCTGCGGTTGCGTGTCGGTGGATTTGAAGAAAAATAGTCAACAGGATTGCCGGTTTGTTATTGTTGTCGTCTGTCTTCTAAAGATATGTCGGTTAGCCTTTGTCAACAATGGTTCATTATTCGAGTTTAACATAAGGTCCTCAAAAATCTGCACATTTTGAATTCTACTGACTCCAAATGTTTCTTTTATGCAGCGTTGCTATTCGTTTGGTGGCGGGACGCGTTGGTGCCGATTGCTTCGGTTTCTACCATGGGCAATATTTATGAATATCCCCACTTTTTCTTGTTCGAATAAATACCTCCTTGCATTAGTTAATAAACAACTTTGTTGGAATTAGTTGGGAAGCAACTCACTTACTTCATCTTTCGCAGGTTTACGACCGTGCCTGTCCTATTTCGATGTTACTAGGTGTAGGCGCACTGCATAACAGCGGGTCCATCGACCATGTCTACATGTCGTACGGGACTAACAGGTTTCTTGATAAGGGCTTGCCCTTATTATTTTCGTTCGGCTTATAAAGTTTCAAAACAGACATCGTTACTTAGCTTGGCAGCTAGTTGACATGTGCAGGAACTTGGCAGGTCAGTTCTGAATCTTCGATCTCTCATTCCATTTGTAGAAGCAACTAAGCTATGTAAATCCAAGATCAAATCATCTGCCTTGTCTCCTGTAGCATGAATTGCAATCTGAAGACCAGATAAATCTGACTCCAAAGTCATGTTGAGAAGAGTGTCAAGGTCTGCGAGTTGTAAACCATAGTTGTCGGGCTCGTCTCGATAAAAGATGCAAGGTTTTCTGGAGTATTGTTGAAAGAAGACACGGGGTTCACAAACTTGCATTTTGGACTTTGGATTGGCAACAAAGGTGGTTCTCATAGGTAATTGCTTTCGAACTGTCTCTGTTTCAATGAATCGTAGTCTTGTTCAATGCCTTTATGGCGTACTTGCTTTTCACTTTCACCACTTTGAATAACCACCACCTGAGTTTCTTTTTGTAGCGGTAACACCATCATAATGACAGCTCTCGTTGGAGTAAACAACGTTAGTTCGCCGTTTAGTTTGCAGGCTGCTGTGAGGCTGTTGGCATAGACTGCTGCTCGTGCAGGTGCGCTTGGGAACATTGTAAGTTTGTAGTTATATATGTTAAACTTCTTGCAGTTGGTTCTTCCATGTCGTAACCGAGTTTTGCTTTGTTTTATCAATGACAGGTTGTTGCTGTCTTTCGCTTGAAGATGGAAAGGAGGATACGACTCATAGAGAAATGCTAACGAAGTTGTGGCATTGCCATTGATGTTAGGGATAAAGTAAGGGTGAATTCTGCTGCTATTAAGACACACAACGGTTGTTGTGGCAAATCCGCGGGCTAGACACGAGCCTTGAAGTTTGATTCAAGGTAAGTCACGAATTGCTTCACCCCCCAACTCTAGATGAATTCTCCTTAAAACTTCTTCTCATTTTGAAACCTTCTTATACAATACCTATTTGATGACTTCTGAATCTTACTTCCTCTGTTTTGAATGTTTGTAGTGCCGTGGCTGAATGGATCCTTGCGTGTGGAAAACGATGACGATGACGACAGCTTGAATTGGACTTGGTCGTACCACCACAGCCGGCAAGTGCTTTGAAGACGTCTTTGTAACGGAGGCGCTTAAACCCGATGATGAATTCCATCTTAACTTCTTGCTAATTGTGATAACTCAATTTTATGAACAAAACTATCCCTGCTTGCCATGTGTTGCCCGCATAACCCAAGACTTGGACGATGATGAATCATGATGCGCTAACTATGTCCTGAAGAGTCTTCTGAAAGTAATAATACAACTATGATACAACTTGCTATGAAAGCCATAACCAACCCTTAGACGATCGTGCTCAAAACCAATGATCAGAAAATTTATTTATCCTCGAGACAAACACAAAGTCCCTTGAGACTTGTTGATCGAACTTTAGAGTATTTAACCATGAGAGTGGACACCCACTCCATTTGAAACCAAAAAGAAATGCCTTGTGGTATTTGACTGTAAGGATCTATGTTTGGTGTTATCGCACCTGCACCAACTGGTTAGTTATAATAAACATATGAAAGGTAAAAGGTAACACGTAAGACAAAGCGCAAGGAGGTGGGATCTTATGGTAAAAAATTAGGGTGTGACAGATGCCCCTATTTAAGTTACTTCTATCCAGAGATATGGAGATTGAAATCTTCGTCTCGACGAGATAGGAGGGACTTAAATACAAACGTAGCACGGATTTTTGACCGTAAGAAGCCACCGAATACAAATGATAAGGAATGATATGAAAATGCAAGACATACGGTCCTGTGAGGAAAAGATGTCACAGGGGATGAACTAGACACAACACGTGAAACAAAGGAGCAACAAACCCAATGAGGTGGGACCACACGAGGACAGGAAACAACCACCAATGGGGGATCTCCAAAGTATAACGGTAGCACATACGCCTGGGATATGGTGCTTTGGACAATAGGAGAGAAACTTGTTACCATAATGTAGTGGTTGGTAATAATCCAAATGAATTGAGTCGATGGTTCAATTTTATTTGTATTCTTTTCTTCCTTTTCTTGTTTTTCTGTATATCTTTTCCTTTTGGAACTCAACTTGAAATAGTAAAATGTATAACTTCCCCGAGCGTCATGATAAGGACACCATGAGCTGGTCTCAGTCTCTGTCTGAAATGTCAAAATTTTGTAGATGTAGATGTAAATGTTGTTGTAGTTGTAGAACTTCCCTGAGCATCATGGTATGGGAACCATGAGCTAGTCTCAGTCTCTGATGTATGACCTCCCCGAGCGTCATGATATGGGAATCATGAGCTGGTCTCAGTCTCTGATGTATGACCTCCCCGAGCGTCATTATATGGGAATCATGAGCTGATCTCAGTCTCTGATGTATGACCTCCCCGAGCGTCATGATATGGGAATCATGAGCTGGTCTCAGTCTCTGATGTATGACCTCCCCGAGCGTCATGATATAGGAATCATGAGCTGGTCTCAGTCTCTGATGTATGGCCTCCCCGAGCGTCATGATATAGGAATCATGAGCTGGTCTCAGTCTCTGCTTGAAATGTCAAAATTTTGTAGATTGTAGAATCATTGTAATTTATAGTTGTAGTTGTAGACTGTAAATGTAGTTCATTGTAGAACTTCATATGTAATTGTTGTTGATATAATCTGTAGCTGTAGTCGTGAATTTGTAAATGTAGTTGTCAATGTAGTTGTAAAGTTTCACCGGGGATCTTTGGAAGAGATGTGAACCGGTTGAATTGTAATGTATGTCTCCTTAAATAAGGATAGACTGATATGATAAACTCCTTTGACTTCTTTGGAGAGATGGCGCTTGATAAACTTATGTGAGGACCCACTGGGGGTTCATTCCTGAGAAGCCTCTTAGCTGTTGTAAAAAATGTGTGAATTCTCAAATAAAGAGAACTATCTGTAAGGTTTTCCATTTACCAAGTCGATAATCACTGGATATGGGTAAACTGTCTTGCGGAGACTATCATGTGTCGTTTTGAATGAGATCTTGATCAAAACGAGTTGCTCAAATAAAGAGATTGTTTGTAGTCCAAATGTAGATGTTCGAGAAAAAATTGTTGAAGAAATGACTGTCTTCATGAATATCCTCCCTGGGGAATAGAGTGCAAAATAAATGCACACTTAATCCATATTCAAAGGTCGGAGATGTCCATGATGTAATTGCCAAAAACCAAAGTTCAATTCAGGATGTAGCCGAAGAGAAACTGTCAAGCAAGACTCGACCATTGAGGTATGAACTCAAATGGGATTGTACTAAAATAACCATCTTCCATGAGGATTGGACTCCATGGGGAAAAGAAGCATTGCGCTTTTTCTGCCTAGGGTCGACAAATCTAATTGGAGGGATAAGATGCACCCGAACGCCTAGGGATGGCTACAGCCAAAGCGATAGAATAAAACAAACATAGAGAATGCAAAAGAATGCTTATGCCATGCTGTCTACTTATATGCTATGTGGATGCTGACGGACTGGGAGAAGTGAAATAGACGTCTCAGACGGACAGGCACTCGAGCTAAATCTCCACAGACCTCGTCCCTGGATAAAATGAATATCTTGCGGAAACACATGCGATTGACGTTCTCCATGGATGAAATAAACGTCCATGGTCATCCCTTTGTTATTCATATACCGAGTAAAACACGAAGTAGTGAAAAGGTTTAAATCAATTTGGATTTTGCTATCGAGAAAAAGATTTTGATAAATGAGAAACTTCATTGAATGGTGGTCAGCGGAAAGGCATGACCCCAATTTTACAGTGTTGGAAAATAATAGAGGTTACATCAGGGGAATAACAATTTGCTCTCCTTAAGTGAATGAGAACTTCCTTAAGCGAAATACTTCTTAACAACATTCGTATTCACAGGGCGAGTGATTTCTTCTCCATCCATTGTTGCTAACATCAGAGCACCTCCTGACAAGACCTTTCTTACCACGTACGGTCTATCATAGTTTGGGGCCCATTTTCCTCTGACGTCGGTGAGGAAAGACTGAATCTTCTTGAGCACGAGGTCACCTTCTTTGAATGCACGGGGTCAAACTTTCTTGTCAAATGTCTTCTTCATCTTCTGCTGATACAACTGTCCATGGCATAGCGCAACCATCCTCTTTTCTTCGATTAAGTTCAATTGATCATATCTGTTCTGGCACCATTCAGCTTCTGATAACTTTGCCTCCACCAAAATCCTCATAGAAGGAACCTCAACTTCTATCGGGAGTACTGCTTCCATACCGTAGACAAGTGAAAATGGGGTTGCCCCAGTCGATGTGCGTACCATCGTACGATATCCATGCAAGGAAAATGGGAGCATTTCGTGCCAATCTTTGTAAGTAACAACCATTTTCTGAATGATCTTCTTAATGTTTTTGTTGGCGGCTTCAACAACCCCATTCATCTTTGGTCTGTAAGGGGAAGAATTATGGTGCTCAATCTTGAATTCTTCACACAACTCTTTCATCATCTTGTTGTTCAAATTGGAACCGTTGTCTGTAATAATTCTGCTTGGCACACCATATCGGCAAATAAGCTGATTCTTGATAAATTTGACAACCACATGTCGAGTTACATTAGCATAGGAAGCCGCCTCGACCCACTTGGTAAAATAATCAATGGCTACTAAGATGAATCGGTGTCCATTAGACGCTTTCGGCTCTATCATTCCAATCATATCAATTCCCCACATAGAGAACGGCCATGGTGATGAGATAACATTCAACAAAGTTGGAGGTACGTAAATCTTATCTGCGTAAATCTGACACTTGTGACACTTTCTAGCAAACTTGTAACAATCTGATTCCATTGTGATCCAGTAATAACCAGCCCTTAAAAGCTTCTTAGCCATAGCATGTCCATTGGCATGAGTGCCAAAAGATCCTTCATGAATTTCTATCATCAACATATCCGCTTCTTGTTTGTCAACACATCTCAGCAAGACCATGTCAAAATTCCGTTTATACAACACGTTGTTACTCAAAAGAAAATTTCCAGCCAACCTTCTCAAAGTTTTCTTGTCTTTGTTGGAAGCTCCCAAAGGATATTCTTGAGTTCTAAGAAACACTTCGATGTCATGGTACCAGGGTTTGCCATCTTCAACTTCTTCGACGGCAAAGATGTAGGCAAGTCTGTCAAGATGTTTTACTTCAATCCGAGGACACTCGTTCCAAAAGTTTACCACAATCATCGAGGCCAAAGTTGCCAACGCATCTGCCATTCTATTCTCATCACGAGGGATATGATGAAACTCAACCCTATCAAAGAACGGTAACAGTCTTCTGGCATAATCCCTGTATGGGACCAAGTTATCATGTCGAGTTATCCATTCTCCAGTGATTTGGTTGATTACCACTGCAGAATCACCAAACACATCTAAATTCTTAATTCTCAAATCGATTGCTTCTTCAAGACCCATAATGCATGCCTCGTACTCAACCTCATTATTAGTACACTGGAATGTTAATTTGGAGGTAAACGGGAAGTGAGTCCCTTGAGAAGTCACAATAACAACACCTATCCCTTTTCCATGAGCGTTGACAGCTCCATCAAAAACTAAACCCCATTGAGAACCTGGCTCTGGCCCTTCACCATGTACAGGTTCTTCACAATCTTTCATCTTTAAGAACATAACATCTTTATCGGGAAAGTCGTCGTTTGAGGGTTGATGATCCAAAATGGGCTGGTGAGCCAGATGATCAGCCAAAACACTTCCTCTAACAGCTTTCTGAGTGTGGTACTCGATATCATATTCAGACAACAACATCTGCCATCTAGCAATTCTCCCAGTCAAAGCGGGCTTCTCAAAAATATACTTGATATGATCCATCTTTGAAACTAACCAAGTAGTGTGATTCACCATATACTGGCGCAAATGCTTGGCAGCCCACGCCAGAGCGCAACAAGTCTTCTCTAACATAGTGTACCTTGTTTCATAATCAGTAAATTTCTTGCTCAAGTAATAAGTGACATGATCTTGCTTCCCTGTTTCATCTCGCTGGCCGAGTACACAACCCATTGAATCTTCTAAAACAGTTAAATACATAATCAAAGGTCGTCCTTTAACCGGCGGTATCAGGATAAGTGGTTCAAGCAAATACTCTTTGATACTATCAAAAGCCTTTTGACAATCTTTAGTCCAAACATACCCTTGTTCTTTCCTCAGAAGCTTGAAAATAGGTTTGCATGTAGCAGTCATATTGGATATAAACCTGGAGATATAGTTCAAACGTCCCAAGAATCCTCTGACTTGTTTCTCGGTGGCGGGAGCTGACATTTCCCGGATAGCTTTCACTTTGTCATGGTCCACTTCAATCCCTCTTTGACTGACAATAAAACCCAATAGTTTCCCCGATCGTACTCCAAATGTGCATTTATTGGGGTTCAGACGGAGCTTGTATTCCCTCAACCGACCAAATAGCTTAGCCAGGTGTTTAACATGATCATCCTCGGTCTTTGACTTAGCTATCATATCATCCACATACACCTCGATCTCTTTGTGCATCATATCATGGAACAAAGTGGTCATAGCCCTCTGATATGTTGCCCCTGCATTCTTTAATCCAAACGACATAACTTTGTAATAAAAGGTGCCCCAGGGCATGATGAATGACGTCTTGTCTCTGTCCTCGGGAGCCATTCTAATCTGGTTGTAACCTGAAAAACCATCCATGAAGGAGAAAACCTCATATCTCGCGGTACTGTCAACCAAGATGTCAATGTGAGGTAATGGGAAATCATCTTTCGGACTGGCTTTATTCAAATCCCTGTAGTCTACACACATGCGAACCTTACCATCCTTCTTCGAAATGGGTACAATGTTGGCTAACCATAGCGGATACTCGGCAGTGACAAGGAAACCTGCATCAATCTGTTTCTATACCTCTTCCTTAATCTTTAGAGCCATGTCAGGTCGAGTCCTTCTGAGCTTCTGTTTTATCGGTGGGCATTCTGGCTTCAAAGGCAGACGGTGTTCAACTATAGCCGTGTCCAACCCAGGCATATCCTGATATGACCAAGAAAACACATCAACAAACTCTCCAAGCAGATCAATCAGCTGTTTCTTCACATCAGGTTTGAGCTGAGCTCCAATTTTCACTTCTCTACGGATTTCTTCTGATCCCAAATTGATCACTTCCACGGGCTCCTGATGAGGTTGGATAGATTTCTCTTCTTTCTCAAGCAGTCTGGAAATTTCTTCTGGGATATCATCTTCTTCGTCCTCGGCTTCGTACACAGGAAACTCGAAATTTGGAGAAGGCAGTGGATCATTATTCCCAGGATATATTTTATGTAGCAATTTGCGCAAGTGATATGATTTTTAATAAGTTTTTGTAAAGTGGGAAGTGTGTGTATGCGAGATGCTACTTTATTATTTTCCAACATCGTAAATAAATATAAAACTCAAATGCAAATGAAAGTGATTTATTGATGATAGCAAAACCAAAGAGACACGCCCAACAAAGTCACCTTTGCCTTGGGAAGAGCAAAGGGAGTTATTAAAAGTAAGCCCTTATAAATGCAGTTTCGCCTTGGTCAGAGCGAAAGTTTTAAAACAAATGCTTTACTTAGATATATGAATGGCAGCAGGGGCTTCAACTGCACTCCAGTTCTTGACCACAACGCCTGGGGTCACAAAGTCTGGGATGTCCTTATCTGAATCTTCCTCGGTGATGGCATAAACTCCAAAGGTATAGTCAAATTCATCTGAAACATAGCCTGGATCTTCCATATAGGGCTCGTAGTCTTCGTAAGGAATGAAGGACCTGACAGAACCATCTGATATGTAGCCCTCAAGTTCATCTTCTAACACAACATTAATCTGAGGATGATGGACGACTCCTCCACTACGGAACACTTCATTGATCAGCGGAAACCCTTGACTTTTGGTAGTTTGTTGAACAGAACTGATGGTGAAACCAAGACCTTCCTTATTTTTGTTCTCTGGCAAAGACAACACCTTTCCCCACATTGTCTGATGACCACTATTCACTACTCGCTGCGCGTCTTTGAATGATGACATAGATGCCTGAGATTGTCGGACGCCTTCGCCCACAATAGACAAAGCTTGAAATTGTGTTCCAACCTCTTCCTCAACTTCGACATACGAGAATGATGAGAAGTGACTTACCACCAAAGCTCTTTCTCCACAAACTGTAACTGTTTTTCCCTCAAAAGCATATTTCAACTTTTGATGCAGGGTAGAAGTAACTGCCCTAGCTTCATGTATCCATGGCCTCCCTAGCAAACAATTATAGGCGGCGCGAATGTCCATGACCTGAAATGTGATCATAAAAGTCTGTAATCCAATAGTCATTGGCAAATCTACTTCACCAATTACATTTTTCCTTGACCCATCGAAAGCTTTGACAATAACATGGCTTGGCCTCATAGGTGGCCCTTGATAGGATAACTTGGACAAAGTAGTCCTAGGCATTACATTTAGCGAGGATCCAATATCGACCAATACACTGGACAGAGAGTCATTCCCGCAATTCACAGAAATATGTAAAGCCATGTTATGTTTCCTTCCTTCTTCTGGGAGATCGTCTTCATTGAAACCCAGATTATCACTCGAAGTAATACTACCAATGATGTTATCAAATTGTTCCATAGTCACATCCTGCTCGACATAGGCTTGTTCCAAAATCTTCTGAAGTGCTTCTCTATGAGTCTCAGAACTCATCAGCAATTGTAGCACATAAATCTTCGACGGGGTTTGCAGAAGCTGATCTGCAACCTTATATTCACTTCTTTTGATTACTTTCAAACATTCATCTGAATTGGATAAATTAGATCCACCAGATTGCCCCGCAACTAGGTCTCTTGAGCCTGATGGTTCAAACAAAACTTCTTTTTCTTTTGGTGGCATAGTTGGGTAAACTCGACCACTCCTTGTCACCCTGCTAACATCTGCAATATTAACTACTAAAGGTACGATGGGCAAAGGCACTTCTTTTCCGTTGTCTAGCATAGTAGCATTGTACCTGTATGGGATAGCCTTACTGGAAGTATAGGGGACAGGTCCAGGCACATTGATTACCAACGGGGTAACAACCGACTTTCTGCTATTATACACAATTTCGATACGTTCCATTTCTTTAAAGTGAGGCACTATAACACAAACCTCTTCGGCTCTTTCGATTGAAGTTTTCTGAACATCATCTGCCAAACAGTCTTGAATCATGTTAACAGAGGGTGAACCATGCGGTGGTAACGGGTTAACTTGTATATTAGGATCGGAATATTTGAAGGACAAGATTCCATGCTTAATGAGCCTCTGGACGTCTGCTTTCATACCGAAACAACTTTCAATATCGTGCCCTGGAGCACCTTGGTGGTAGGGGCAAAACTTGTCAGCTCTATAGGAAGGAGGAGGATTTGCAGGAACCATAGGTGAAGCTTTCGTTTGAATATGACCCTTCTGGACCAAAACCGGAAACAAGTCAGCATATTTCATAGGGATAGGCTCAAAGTTTATCCTCCTATACACACGACCTTGATTGTTGAACGACCGATTCTGCTGAGGATACTGCGGATTTTGCTGAGGTTGAGCACTGGGGGACTGAGGTTGATATGGCTGAGGATCTCGTTGAGGCTGATAAGCTGGAGCATTAAATACTGGTGATACAGCAGCAACCTGGTGTGATGGAGAATATCTTTTTCTAAATTGTCCCTTTTGAATGACATTCACACCTTGCTCTTTTTTATTCACAAAGCTACTTCCATACTTTTTAGGAGCACTCTCTCCTTTGGCCAATCTTCCTTCGCGGACACCTTCTTCTAAACGCATTCCCATGCTGACCATTTCAGTAAAGTCACTGGGTGCACTGGCTACCATCTTCTTATAAAAGAAAGGACCAAGAGTCTTCAGAAAAATCTTGGTCATCTCCTTTTCTTCTAATGGTGGCGTGACTTGCGCGGCCAACTCGCGCCAACGTTGAGCATATTCCTTGAAACTCTCTTTATCTTTCTGTGCCATTGCTCTCAACTGATCTCGGTCGGGCGCCATGTCCATATTGTACTTATACTGCTTGACAAAGGCTCCTCCTAGATCATTGAAAGTTCGAATCTTCGTATTATCCAACCCCATATACCACTTGAGTGCGACGCCTGTCAAACTGTCTTGAAAGTAGTGAACGAGTAGTTGATCATTATCAGTTTGGGCAGACATCTTCCTGGCGTACATAATAAGGTGACTCTGAGGACAAGTATTCCCTTTGTACTTTTCAAAATCAGGGACCTTGAACTTCGGTGGGACCTTAACATTTGGAACCAAGCACAGCTCAGAAGCACTCTTACCAAACAAATCCTTTCCACGAAGGGCTCTTAACTCCTTTTGTATTTCAGAAAATTGGTCTTGAAATCTGTCTATCCTCTCTTCTAAACCCACAGTTTCGGTCGGTGATCCATGTGAAATTGGTTCATCCAGAATATACGGAACATCGTTCACATGTGGAGACGCGGTAGTCATCACAGCAGAAACTACAGGAGCAGCTTGAACAGTGGTTGCAACAGGAACCTCGGGAACAGGTGGACGATAACCAGCCGGAGTGAAATAAGGAGGCATCCCCCACGGGAAACCTGGCGACATGCTGTAGGTTACTTCAGCAACAGAAGACACCACTGGGATCGATGTTGGCGCCACTTCAGAGATCACAGTCCTTGGAACTTCTTGGTTGTTGATCGAGGCTTGATTGGACAAAGCTTCCACCAGACCATTCAACCTCTCCAAACTTTCTTTCATAACCGCAACTTCATCACGGAGCACTCTATTCTCTTGCTCTAGTTGATCCATCTTCTGGCGTTGACTAGCTCGAGTGTTGTATCAGTGATTCAGCTTGTCTGCGGAGATGAAGCAAGAGTGAGACCCTGGAATGCAAACGATGCTATGCTTATGCAAAAAATGCAAATGAGTATGAAACTTTCAAGAAACTCAAATTGTTTCGGTATTGTAACGTTGGAAAAAACTTATTTTAATTGGATAATCGAAGCATTACAAAACAAAGTACTCTTTTAAGAGTTTATTACATTGAATCAAAAGCAAAAGAGAAACTCGGAGATCTACTCCTTATGCTCCTTTTGTGCGCGAAGCTCCTCTTCTAACTGATTGACGCGTTCTTGCAACTCGGCCTTCTCACTGATGAGTCGATCGACACATTCCTTCCAAGCCACAGTATCTGGGGGAAGATCATCACTGGTGACAGCTCTTGAAGAGGTGTGAGAGGAAAATAAATCCTCTCGCACCTTCCTTTTCCTTGCAAGTTCTACTTCTGGCAGCTTCTGGGATTTCTCTTTCTCTACCTTGAGTGTGAAAAACTTGTTCCTCCAAGCGGCCTTCAGTTTCCGAGCCTCATCCAAGGCAGCCTTCAACTGATCTACTTCGCTCACGTCAAACCAATCGGGATCGTGAAAAGCCAATACCATAGGTTCATGGAAAGGGAATGGCATCTTGAGGTCGAGAGCTCTTTCTCGCACCCAATGTAGATATTCCTCAGAGACAGCACAATTGGGGTATCCTAAAGAAACTTTTCCTTCCTTATTGATGTATCTCCATGCATAAATTATGACGGTCTTTAGGTCTGGGTCTTCTCCTTCCTTGAAAAAGATCCCTTCTACCAGAGTCTGGTCAGGTACTTCAATCATGGGATGCCCAAATTGGAGACGGGCCAGAGCAGGGTTGTAACTTATGCATCCTTCTCTCACAATGAGTGGTATGTTAGTAAATCCTCCGATGCTATGGATCATACATATACCTCCATAGGTAGGGTCGTACCACACAATGTCGGAGTGAGTAAGGGCCATGACTATCTCGGACCAACGAGGCGATTCTTCCTCTTCCCAAATAGACGGGTTCCGAGTTAGGCGAGCAATGAACCATGAATACAACAGAGTGGTACAAAAAACGATACGTCCTCCTCCTTCAGCATTCTTCGAGTGAATAGAATAGTATGTGTCAGCGAGCAAGGTGGGAACAGGATTCTTGAGTATGAACAGTTTAATCGCATCCATGTCAACAAAACCATCGACCTTTGGGAACCAGAAGATCCCATAAACCAACAAAGCAAAGGTAGCTTCCATGATAAGGACCTCCTCCTTTTCAGCATGGTAACAGACTTTTTCGATCAAGAAACCAGCTGGGAATCCATGGACTCCTTCCTTGGTGGTCAGGTGCGCTTGAACATCTGCTAGACTGAGATGAGTAGCGTTTACAATTTCCTGGTGACTGGGTTCGTCCTCTTGGCCGGTGAATATGGGACGGGTTGTCACGGGCATCCTCAGGAAATCAGAATACTCTTCCAGCGTCGGCATCAACTGATAATCCGGAAAAGTGAAACAATGGTACAATGGATCATAAAACTGAACCAAGGTCTCCAACAGCCCTTTTTTCATCTTGAGTTCGAGAAAACTGAAGACTTCTCCATATTCTGCTGCGAAGGCGTAACGGTTCTTGATGAGGTCTGCTAGCTCTCTCAAGCTTTCAATGTTAGGACTCTGGAAAATGTACTCCAATACTTCTCTTTTGAAATCCATGGTTACAATACCTGAGAAATAAATTTGAGTTTCTTGAGTAAAGAAAGAATGCAATGCAAGATGAGTAGGACTTCATGGGATCCCAACTATTTATAAACATTGTGGCAAAAGAAAACATTTTTATTTAATTTTGAAACGGAATACAAATAATTGCTTTTAAAAGTCCCAAATAAGTAGCTAAGTAAAAGCTAGTAAAGACACTAAAGAAGTTTCGAATTCTGCTACTTGAGTTGCTCTTCTAATTGCGTCTTCTCACGGATAAGGTTGTCCACGATCAGCTTCCAAATAGTGCATTGTGGATCGGAGAAAAATAAATCCTCCATGACTTTCCTCTTCTTGCAGGGGATTAATTCTTCATCTTTTAACTGTAGCTGCTTCTGGAGTTCCTCTTTCTCTTTCTGGAGTTTGTCAATCTCTGCAACAGACACTTGGTACTTGTTCTTCCATGACTCTAACTCTTGTCGCGACTTCTTCATAGCAACCTCTAACTTCTCAGTTTCGGACATAAAGACATAAGTGGGCTCCCTTCTTGGAGGTATAGGGTCTTGACGAGAATAAGGCATCCTTAGCTTGATTGCCCTGTCTCTTACCCACTGGAGATACGGTTCTAGAGATACACAATTAGGCCTTCCTAGACTTTTCTTCCCCTTCTTGTGCACATGACGCCATGCATCCAGAATCTTTCCTCGAAGCTCTACATCATTGTTGAAGAAAATACCCTCTACATGGGCACTCTTAGGAGGTTCCTTCAACGGGTATCCCAACTGTCGACGGGCTAAAACGAGATTGTAGCTGATTCCTCCATCGAAACTGAGCAATGGTATATTAGCAAAGTTACCACAACTATCAATGATTAATACCCCATCATACACTTGGTTGTACCAATCAATGTCAAAATGGGTCAATGCCATAACCCTCGGAGACCAAAGCTCTTTGCCAATGTTCGTAAAAGAGCTAGACTTTGGCAAGTGCGAAATAAACCACTTGTAAAGTAAGGGTACACAACAAGTAATCATTCCCCCACCACGAAGGTTTCGGAGGTGTATAGAGTGATATGTATTACCCAACAGAGTTGGTACTGGGTTGTTCTTCATAAAGATCTTGAATGCTTTGAGATCGATGAAACCTTTAAAACTCGGAAATAGAAACAACCCATAAACAAGCAAAGCGAAAATTGCCTCAAACGGAGCCTTATTAGAATAATCAGCATAGAATGAAGCCTTCTCGACTAGGAAACCTGTCTTTAAACCAAGAATTCCATCCTTAGTAACTAGGTTATCTTTGACGTCAACTACCTTTAAACGGAGGGCCTTAGCAATATCTTTCTCATCAGGGTCCTTTTCCAAGAAGGGAAAAGGAGATTCTTCTAGGACAGGTAGCCCAACCAAAAAAGAATACTCTTCCAACGTAGGTAATAACTGAAAATCCGGAAAGGTGAAACAATGGTAAAGAGGATCATAAAACTGTAGTAGAGTGGCAAGAAGTCCTTCATTCACTGAGCGACCCAACAAAGATATCAGCTTCCCATATTTGTTCTTGAATTCCTCTTGATCCTTGATAAAACCCCACAACTTGTTTAGGTCGTCCAATTTGGGACTCTTAAAAGTATATTTCACAGTACGTCTTTCATTTGAAGTCATAGTGACTTACAATGTTCATAAACGAAAGTGAATCCCATGAAGTCCAATGCAGAATGATGTTATATGAATGCAGCAAACACAAGTATTCACATAAGGACACAAAGATAAACAAACAAAGGGGAATCCTAGGTTTGCAACAAGCATGGAGCATAGGGTATACCCATCCCCAAAGGATGTGGACTAAAGGTTTGATTGTACCTGTAGGACAAGGTTCTAAAGGGACTCGAAATCATCAGCCCATCTTTCGGATATTATCAATTTCCCAATTACTTGAGGATTAATAATATTCTCAAGAGAACTTCTTTTGAGTGTAGCTTCGCATAGCACTATTTCGGAAGTACTCCCTCATAGTCTCGCACTACATCCTAATAAAGGCCAAAGTTGGGTTAAGGTAACTACGGTTCTCAATATCATAGGCTCCAAGGTCGAAAATAGCAAGTGTCTTCACGATTACTCATTCAACAGTACTATTTTGAGAGGGCCTCAATTGAGCGGGATTCTCGATTTAACTTAGTCGGGATTCAACTCCCTATAAGCCTCCTCGACTATATCACCATCCTATCTTAATTTCTCTCAAGTTCGGGTGTAGAACTTTATTTCACCACTCAAGGACAATAATCCCAAAAGAACAAACACAAGAGAAAATAAACATTTAAGCAGGTAAACAGATATATAAAGTAGTAAACAAATAAAATAAGATAGGGAAACCCACTAGAGAGTCCCCAGTGAAATCGCCATTTCTGTCGCGGTGAAAATCGGATACCAAACTATTGATTAGTTTGAATCTTTAATTCATTTTGCAACCGAACTTTGATTTGTCCAAAGGAAGGGATAAAGATCGAAATACCCACAATGCAATGCAAATGCAAGGTTTAGAGAGTTATAGGTTCGGGAGTTGGTTAAACTTAGGGAAGGTGTTAGCATCCTAAGTTTCTGTAGTACTCTACAGGAACCTCTTGTTTTATATTGTTTATTGCTATGGTTTATCTGCTTAAGAGTTTAAAGACCTAGGGGTTTATTTCTAAGTATACTCGATAAGATATCGCATCTTATGCCTACATATCCTTACGGGAGTGGAATCAGAGTATTTGTAGTTCCCCTAAAGGGTTTGAGGAGTTCTTTGACTGTGGTCAAAGTTCCTACGGGTTTAGGGCAGTTGATTGATTGATTTTAGGAGAAGAGACGCGTTATCATTTTAAGAGAGATTTAACCGCCACAAGTTGTAGGAAAATAGTCTTTGCATCATCTTAAGAGAAAGGCTCAAGTACTCGGATAGGGATCAACGAGGTACGCCTCTCTTAAGGCAAAGTTCCTACGATTTGATTGTATTGTTGTGGGGTGGAGATTCTATCTCGCTTAAGATGATTAACATCTTTCTCTAATGTGTTTGAATATTGTATTGATTTGAGTTGTATTTGTTTCTCTGTTGTAAGAGAAAAGGTCCTTCCTATGGGGTAGGATCTATCTTAACTGATCAACTTGAATGGGATCAAGGATCAAGGGGAGGATGATGCACATGTGAATGCACTACACACAAGTGTTGACTTATGTGTAGGTTTTTCCTTTGGACGGAATGCGATGCGGGAATATAAATTGCGATAAAAGTAAATGTAATAAATTGCGGAAGAGTAAAACATACACATACGCATGAAAGCGCTGAAGTGTGTAAGAGTGTATGTGTCGTGAATGTGAGTGTGCACGATTGCGTTGGATGCGATGTTAATTGATTAAGGGTGTGATTAAATTTGTAGGCGAGAAGTTAATTTTAAGAGATTGATTTTAAGGTTGAATTTATTTTAGGTGAGGTTATATTATAATAAGTTATAAATGAATTGATTTTAAGGGAAATGTTCTTTAAGTGAAAGATTATAATATGCTAAATGATTTACAAAAACTTAAGCGGAATGATTTATTTTCTTATTTTTACGGCTATTATTAAGAGTTGAATTAGATTATATTGGTTATATATAAAAATATATTTTATTATTTATTTACAAAACATTAAATAGGTTTTATTATTGATTATAGGTAGAATGACAATTAAATGCAAATTATTTATAAAATGTTTTATTGTAGTGAATAAATAAAATTTGACTAAAGGGTTATTGAGTTGATTTAGAAAAAGGGTTAATTTAGATTTAATTAATAAAAGGATTCAAAATGATTTAATTTGATGAAAAAAAAAGAAGAAAGAGTTTTTTTTTAATTATTGGGATAAAGAGAATGATTAATTGGGAATGTTAAATAAAAGGCACAATAGTTAATTATTAATTAAGGTGGATTAATAATAAGCTAAAAAAGACAAAATGATTATAAAAAGTTATTAGTTTATATTTCTTTAATAAAAAGATCGATTAAGGTAGTAGTTAATGGATTAATTAATTAATAAAATAAGATAAGTGATGATTAATTAGTGGTTAAGTTGGGATTAACGATTGATTAGGGGGATGTGTGTGTGATTATGTGTTCAATGTACAGATAGCAAAACAAACAGAAAGGAAGACAAAAGGGAAGCGTAAACCGAAACCCTCGATTCCCCTTTTCCCAGATCGGCTTCTCAACCTCTCCATCCTCTCCTCTCACGCAATCATGGCTGGTTTCCTCCTTCTTATGCTTCGACCTGAAATCAAACCGAAAAACGTCAATAAATCGATATCATGGATAAGGATTAGAGAGTTACCGAGGGTTTTGGTGATGGCAACGGTGCTAGAGGCGACGTCGGGGATTCACGGCGATTTGGACTTGCTGCGGCCGGAAGTTGCTTCGGAGAAGATAAGTTTTTTCTCAATCGCTAGGTTTTCGAACATAGGTTTTCTGATCGATCCCCTTTTACCTGTTAGGTCCCTTTTTATAGGTTTTAAAATGAAATGTCTTGATGGGGATTTGATTGCTGCTTTGAATTGTTGATTGGGTTTTCCATTTTGGGGTAAATTAGATTTGAAACTTCCCCTTTTCGTCCAATCTCGTTTAATACCTGTTAATGGGAATTTCAAATTGTGTCAATCTCGTTTAATACCCTTATTTGTCCAGATTCAATGTCTTGAAATTTTGGATTGGATCCTTTTCTCACGGGAATATTCCTCCAATAATTGCTAACTTGGGTTTGCAATTTTGACAGGGGCGGATAGCAAGGGATTTGGGCCAAGGAAGAGTTAGCAGCCCAGAAAAAGCTTGCATCTGATACACTTGCAACGACCTCTTGCGAAGAAGAGTACGGTAAGATTATTCATCATGAGGTTGGGATTTTTAGCTTGTTTTTCACGTGAGGTAGCTGACTCTTAAGTCAAAATTCTTGGTAAGCCAAACAAATTGCAATGAATGGAACGGTTTCGGTGGCTATACACGTCTCATCTGGTGGGCTAATTTGCAGGTTACATTCCAAAACTATGAGGGTTATCATATGGTTTGAGCTTCAGCTGTGTTGAACTCTGGTTTAACTCAAACTTTGGGCAGGAACGTCTACCGACATTAAAGGTTGATAATTTCCGACTCCTGTGCTTCATAGAGCTCTTAATTGACCGATGATAAGTTTCGTTTAGACAGGGTCATGCCTATGATGGCTTTTCTTTCTCTTCTTGATTAGTTTACCATGTTTGTGTTTTGGTTTGCAGTTGATTTTCACTACATTTGCTAAGGCATAAGTCTTTGAAGGGGTGTGATGAGTCATGGCATCCTGGAGCTTAACTCATTTCTTAATTCTCTTGTTGAATGGCCATTTTCAGGTGTCTGCCTTGTTTGGAGATGCAGGTTCCACACATGTGCAAAGTGTGCGGCTTAGGTGGTGGAGGTTTAACAAAATGGCGACAATGGTACCACTCTTAGCGAGAACTTCACCAACATTACGACAAGCTCGTGTAAAAGGTCCCACAAGTATTGCCTGCATCGATGCCCTGCGGTTGCGTGTCGGTGGATTTGAAGAAAAATAGTCAACAGGATTGCCGGTTTGTTATTGTTGTCGTCTGTCTTCTAAAGATATGTCGGTTAGCCTTTGTCAACAATGGTTCATTATTCGAGTTCAACATAAGGTCCTCAAAAATCTGCACATTTTGAATTCTACTGACTCCAAATGTTTCTTTTATGCAGCGTTGCTATTCGTTTGGTGGCGAGATGCGTTGGTGCCGATTGCTTCGGTTTCTACCATGGGCAATATTTATGAATATCCCCACTTTTTCTTGTTCGACTAAATACCTCCTTGCATTAGTTAATAAACAACTTTGTTAGAATTAGTTGGGAAGCAACTCACTTACTTCATCTTTCGCAGGTTTGTGACTGTGCCTGTCCTATTTCGATGTTACTAGGTGTAGGCGCACTGCATAGCAGCGGGTCCATCGACCATGTCTACATGTCGTACGGGACTAACAGGTTGCTTGATAAGGGCTTGCCCTTATTAGTTTCGTTCGGCTTACAAAGTTTCAAAACAGACATCGTTACTTAGCTTGGCAGCTAGTTGACATGTGCAGGAACCTGGCAGGTCAGTTCTGAATCTTCGATCTCTCATTCCATTTGAAGAAGCAACTAAGCTATGTAAATCCAAGATCAAATCATTTGCCTTGTCTCCTGTAGCATGAATTGCAATCTGAAGACCAGATAAATCTGACTCCAAAGTCATGTTGAGAAGAGTGTCAAGGTCTGGGAGTTGTAAACCATAGTTGTCGGGCTCGTCTCGATAAAAGATGCAAGGTTTTCTGGAGTATTGTTGAAAGAAGACACGGGGTTCACAAACTTGCATTTTGGACTTTGGATTGGCAACAAAGGTGGTTCTCATAGGTAATTGCTTTCGAACTGTCTCTGTTTCAATGAATCGTAGTCTCGTTCAATGCCTTTATGACGTACTTGCTTTTCACTTTCACCACTTTGAATAACCACCACCTGAGTTTCTTTTTGTAGCGGTAACACCATCATAATGACAGCTCTCCTTGGAGTAAACAACGTTAGTTCGCCGTTTAGTTTGCAGGCTGCTGTGAGGCTGTTGGCATAGATTGCTGCTTGTGCAGGTGCGCTTGGGAACATTGTAAGTTTGTAGTTATATACGTTAAACTTCTTGCAGTTGGTTCTTCCATGTCGTAACCGAGTTTTGCTTTGTTTTGTCAATGACAGGTTGTTGCTGTCTTTCGCTTGAAGATGGAAAGGAGGATACGACTCATAGAGAAATGCTAACGAAGTTGTGGCGTTGCCATTGATGTTGGGGATAAAGTCAGGGTGAATTCTGATGCTATTAAGAAAGACAAAGGTTGTTGTCGCAAATCCGCGGGCTAGACACGAGCCTTGAAGTTTGATTCGAGGTAAGTCACGAATTGCTTCACCCCCCAACTCTAGATGAATTCTCCTCAAAACTTCTTCTCATTTTGAAACCTTCTTATACAATACCTATTTGATGACTTCTGGATCTTACTTCCTCTGTTTTGAATGTTTGTAGTGCCGTGGCTGAATGGATCCTTGCGTGTGGAAAACGATGACGATGACGATAGCTTGAATTGGACTTGGTCGTACCACCACAGCCGGCAAGTGCTTTGAAGACGTCTTTGTAACGGAGGCGCTTAAACACGTTTTGCTCTTCGTATATGACCAAATTTGCATTAATTGTTTTCCACAGATTTGCATAAGAGCCAGCAGTTCGCGAATGCGATCAAGCTCCCAGTGGATTTGCGGTTCCGAGACGACATTTTACCTTTGCAAAGCTCTTTCTTGTAATTGCAGTAGTCTTTGAACATATATTGGTCTTACATTTGTAACTTGAAATTAATGAGATTTTATAAAGGACCAGGTGAAAGTGTGGGCCATCTTGCATTTGTAGCTTTGGATTGGTGACGTATTGCTTGAGGTTCCACTGGAATAAATACGTACTTCTTCTTGTGAACACGGTGGTTTTTCTTGCTTTGGAAATTCCTTAATGATGTTGCCATCCCAACTGAATGAACTTGAGCATTAAACTTCCATGCTTTAAGATTGAGATTAAAGTATGACACTGTTGCAAATACCTTGATGCTTCACGGAACTTCAAATATCCTTAAAAAAGATCCAAGTTTGCAATCCTGAGGCTTTAGAATTAATTAGGCTTAATTAATCAACCTTGAGTCTTAGAGTTCAAACATGGTGTAAATCACTTAAATTTAAGTTCATATTCACGGTGAAGTTGAATCTCCATATAACCAGTAAAAAGACATCATCATTTGATTTTGAACAAAGGATCGGTTAGGTATTTGTAAGGCACGCGATGATGAATTCCATCTTAACTTCTTGCTAATTGTGATAACTCAATTTTATGAACAAAACTATCCCTGCTTGCCATGTGTTGCCCGCACAACCCAAGACTTGGACGATGATGAATCATGATGCGCTAACTATGTCCTGAAGAGTCTTCTGAAAGTAATAATACAACTATGATACAACTTGCTATGAAAGCCATAACCAACCCTTAGATGATCGTGCTCAAAACCAATGATCAGAAAATTTATTTATCCTCGAGACAAACACAAAGTCCCTTGAGACTTGTTAATCGAACTTTAGAGTATTTAACCATGAGAGTGGACACCCGCTCCATTTGAAACCAAAAAGAAATGCCTTATGGTATTTGACTGTAAGGATCTATGTTTGGTGTTATCGCACCTGCACCAACTGGTTAGTTGTAATAAACATATGAAAGGTAAAAGGTAACACGTAAGACAAAGCGCAAGGAGGTGGGATCTTATGGTCAAAAATTAGGGTGTGACAGTCAGCCATCTGATTTTTTGCCCGTGGCACATGGTGAAACTCCACTCTGTCAAATAAAGGCAACAACCTTCTTGCATAATTCATATATGGTATCAGATTTGACTGGCGAGTCTCCCATTCTCCCTTGATCTGGTTCACGACTAGCGCAGAGTCTCCATACACATCAAGATTTTTAATCCTCAAATCAATAGCCTCCTCGAGACCCATGATACACGCCTCATTATTGGTAACTGGAAATGTCAATCTGGCAGTGAACGGAATGTGCGTCCCATGGGGTGTCGTGATGATTGCCCCAATTCCACTTCCATATGAATTAACAGCACCGTCAAAAATCAATTGCCATTGGGAACTCCGCTCAGGACCTTCACCATGCAAGGGCTCCTCGCAGTCTTTCATCTTTAAGTACATGATATCCTCGTCAGGAAAATCAAACTTCATTGGCTGGTAATCATTGATTGGCTGCTCGGCCAGGTACTCTGACAGTACGCTACCTTTGATAGCCTTTTGCGAAACATACTATATATCATACTCTGTCAGTACCATCTGCCATCGAGCAATCCTTCCTGAAAGTGCCTGCTTCTTAAAGACATATTTGATCGGATCCATCTTCGAAATCAGCATGGTTGTGTGATTTAGCATGTATTGTCTCAGACGTTTGACAGCCCAAGCAAGTGCACAACACGTCTTTTCGAGCATTGAGTAGCGGGATTCACAATCTGTGAACTTTTTACTCAGGTAATAGATCGCATGCTATTTTCGTCCAGTCTCGTCATGTTGACCGAGAACACAACCCATACTTTTCTCAAGAACCGTCAAGTACATGATTAGTGGTCTTCCAGCTACTGGGGGTATCAATACCGGAGGCTCCTGCAAGTATTCTTTTATTCTTTCAAACGCCTTTTGACAATCTTCGTTCTAGACAATCGCCTGATCTTTTTTCAACAATTTAAACATCGGCTCACACGTGGCTGTCTGGTGAGATATGAACCGGGCAATGTAGTTCAATCTCCCCAAAAAGCCACAAACCTCTTTCTCTGTTTTTGGCGCTGACATTTCCTGTATCGCTTTTATTTTTGCAGGATCAACCTCAATTCCTTTTTCACTAATAATGAACCCCAGTAACTTTCCAGATCTCACCCCGAAGGTGCACTTATTAGGATTCAGCCTCAGCCTGAATTTCCTAAGCCTCTTAAACAATTTCAGAAGATTCACCGGATGCTCTTTCTCCGTCTGGGATTTGGCAATCATATCGTCAACATAGACCTCAATCTCTTTATGCATCATGTCATGAAAGAGTGTTGTCATAGCACGTTGATATGTTGCCCCAACGTTCTTCAAACCAAAGGGCATCACTTTGTAGCAGAACATTCCCCACGGGGTAATGAAAGTTGTTTTCTCCATATCCTCCGGCGCCATCTTAATATGATTATAGCCCGAAAAGCCGTCCATGAAGGAAAACAACTAGAATTGAGCAGTATTGTCGACCAATACGTCAATGAAAGGAAGCGGGAAGTCATCCTTAGGGCTCGCCTTGTTCAGATCCCGATAGTCGACGCACATCTGTACCTTACCATCTTTCTTTGGTACATGTACTATATTGGCGACCCAAGGAGGGTAAGTTGTAACAGCTAGAAAACTAGCGTCCCACTGTTTCTGTACTTCCTCTTTAATCTTTACGGCCATATCTGGGTTCGTTCCTCTGAGTTTCTGCTTGACCGATAGACAGTCTTCACGCAATGGCAAGCGGTGGACCACAATATCAGTGTCTAACCCATGCATATCTTCATAAGACCAAGCAAATATGTCACTATACTCTCGCAGCATCTCAACAAGTCTTTGCTTGATATCGCTTTGAAGCGCAACCCCTATCCGGACGTTCCTGACAACTTCTTCCGAACCCAAATTAACGACCTCAATATCCTCCTGATGAGGCAGAATGATTTTCTCTTCTTGTCTCAAAAGTCGAGTCATCTCTTCTGGTAAGTCGTCGTCCTCAACAATCTCTTCCTCGGCTTGAAATATCGGGTGCTCAAAGTCGAAGCGAGTCATAGGGAGTTCTTGATCGGTGTCATCTGAAATATGGATCCTGCAAGAGAAAGGGTTAAATGCTTCAAATGATATGCAAACGAAGCATACAACAACATTGCCATTTTATTGGTAAAAAGTAAAAGCAGAAAAACAAGGATCACAAAATTTGCATGAGAAAAATGCCTTTATTTGATGATTAAAGCAAAGCATACACATAAACAAGTAGGCCCTGAAATAAAATCACTATGCCCCGGGTAGGACATAGGATTGTACAATAATCGAAAAAACAAGGCATTACTGTTTCGTTGTCACTTGAATAAAGTCCTGAATAGACCAGTTGCATAGGCTTTGTCCTGACTCGCTGGTAGGGCTGGAAATGAGTCGAGTCGAGTCGAACTCACCTCAGCTCGGCTCGACTCGTTAAGAATTGTTCGAATTCGAGTTCGAGTTCGAGTTCGACACGAACTTTTTTTTAAGCTCAAACTCGACTCGTTATAAGTTCACGAACAGTTCGGTTCGACTCGTTAGGTTCATCTCATTAGGTTCATCTCACATGGTTCACGAGCTTAAAAACTATTTTTTTAAATATATATATTTTTTAGTATATTTGACATTTTAAATAAATATATATTTTTTAAATAAAATATTAAAATAAAATAAAAGTTATCATATTGAAATTTAACTTTATCTTTAAAATCTACTAATTCAAAATCTACACAACTTTCAAGAGATACATTTGAGAGTCTAATTCAAAAACTACTAAATTGAAGATTAAATTTGTCTAAGATTTGAAGTAAATATTTAAACCTAATCTTAAAGACAGTATAATTCTTTTCATATGTAACCGAGTTGACTCATGAACCTAACGAGTCGAACTATGTATAGTTCAAGTTCAGCTCATTTAGTTAACGAACTTAATTTTTCACTCATACTCAACTCATTTGGTTCATGAACCTAGTTCAACGATTTAATTGTCGAGTCGAATTCCGAACCATCTTCGAGTTGGTTTGCTTCATTGCCAGCCCTACTCGCTGGGCTTGATCCATGAATCCATGCCACAGTCGCTATCTCCATCTTCACTGTCAGACACAACATTAATCGTTTCAAAACTGACTCCTCCTGGAGTAAACATAATCGGCCCTTTGAACTTTGGCGCGCTCTGTGATGAAGATGACGATGACGGGCGATACCCTAAGCCAAACTTGTACTGCTTAACAGGAATCTCTAGAATTTGACCCTAACCTTTGGTCTCGCCGGCCTGAAATACTGTTTGGGCTTCTCTGTACAAAGACATAGCCACCTCTGGCCCACTGCTTATGACAGGAGATTTGTCTCTGATCTGCACCCCTTTGAAAGCTTGGCACAATGTCTCATGGATTTCACCATCCACTTCGACATATTTGAATGATGATAGGTGACTTACCAGGATGTCTTCCTCCCCACATATGGTAACAATGCTACCACCGACCATATATTTGAGCTTTTGGTGCAACGTAGACGTTACAACCCCTGCAGAGTGAATCCAAGGTCGTCCAAGCAAACAGCTATAAGCTGGCTGTATATCCATAATATAAAACACGGTGTCAAACACCTCTGGACCAACCTGGATTGGCAAAGTCAATTCTCCAAACACGGACCTCCTAGTCCCGTCAAACGCCCTCACTACCAAGTCGCTTGGCGTGCATATTATACCTCGAGTATCCAGCTTCAACAGTGTCTTCTTGGGAAAAACATTCAAGGACGAACCAGTGTCAACAAGGACATGAGACATAACAGTGCCCCTACACTCAACTGAATATGCAACACACTGTTGTGGTTGTGGACCCCGGGTGTCAAATCAAAATCTGTAAAGCCAAGGCCATGCCCCGTGTTCACGTGCGCAATCACTCCTTCGAGCTGATTCACGGATATCTCCTGGGGTACATAGGCAGCGTCAAGAGCTTTCAGCAAAGCATTCCGATGGGCCTCGAAACAGAGCAGCAATGACAAAATCGAGATTTTGGAAGGCGTCTACCGCAGATGATCAACAATTTTATAATCGCTCTTCCGAATTAATCTCATGAATTCTTCCACATCTTTGGTCAAAGCCACTTTTTCCTTCTCTTGAGAAGGTCCTTCTTCATTGACTTTACCCTTCCCTTTGGACATTCTCTTAGCTTCTACTTCTGGTGACACAAAAGTTCTATCGCTGCGGGTTATGCCCCCTGCCCCCACAAGGTTATCAACTGACCCTACCGGCGGGCTTGCTAGGTTGATCTTTTCTCCATTGCAGTAAACTTCCGCCCCATAATTCTAAGGGATGGCTTTAGTGCTTTCGTATGGAATGGGTCCAGCTTTGGTTATAGTGATAGTCGGTCGCTTGGGAGGCGCCCATATCATGACAGTCTTAAACGGGATCGTAACCGTTGCAACTACGCCCTGCTTTTCAGCTATTGCCTCAACAGGCTTCTCTTTAGCAGTACGGTCGAATTGCAGCGTTCCTTCGTCAATCAGCCCTTGAATGCCTCTTCTCAAGTTATCACAACCCTCAGGCCGGGCCAAACAGTCAATAAAATATGTATCACAACCAGGGAAGACTCCCCCTTTCAGCAACCTGCTCTTGACATAACCAAAAGGTGTCTTCAGTTCATCCACATTCATAACCAGATTCAGACAGGTATCCTCCAACACTGCACCCACCTGCGCAGATCCGTGAGACGGCATAGGATTTTTCTCAATGTTGGGTGTCTCATTACCGATGTTTATAGCCTTGCTATCTATCAAATCCTGCACCTTGTGCTTGAATGCATGACAATTCTCTATGCTGTGACCGGGCGCCCCGGAGTGGAATTCACAATGTGCATTGGCGTCATAACCGAAAGGAGGCGTGCCCTTCGGCGGAGCTAACGTCCTTTTCTCAACAAGCTGCAGTTGTAACAAAGTTGGAAGAAGTTGAGCATACGGTAGGGGAGGTATATCAAATACTCTTTTCATGACCCTTTCTCTATCCTGAATTCTTCGTTGAGCAGGATGTTGTTGGCTTTGCTGCTGCTGCTGTTGCGGTACGGGAATTGTCACACTAGCAATCTATTGCTGACGGTATTGGTTTCGACCTCTACCTCTTCCTCGGGAGTTGTATACTGAATTAGTATCCCCCTGCCTCTTGTTCCCAAAAACCTTTTTACCACCTCCAGCTGAGGTGGATTCTCCTGCTTGAATCTTACCAATCTTAACGCCGTTCTCTATACGTTCCCCCAAGAGTATCAACTCAGAAAAATTAGCCGTTGTACAATTGATAAGCCTGTCATAACACAACCCCGAGAAAGTGCCCATAAACATATCCACCAACTCACGCTCTACCATGGGTGGGTGCACCCTAGCTACAAGCTCACGCCACCTCTGGGCGTACTCTTTGAAACTCTCGCCATTCTTTTGAGAAAAATTTTGGAGTTGGACCCTGTTCGGCGCAAGGTCGCTGTTATATTGGTAATGCTTGACAAAGGCTTCCGCCAACTCCTTCCAGCTACCAATCTGAGTGGGCTCTAACCCCATATACCACTCCAATGACGGTCCAGACAAGCTGTCCTGGAAAAATGCATCAGCATCTTTTCGTCATCAGAATAGGCAGACATTCTCCGATAGTAAGACTGCACGTGAACTCTTGGGCAAGTATCCCCCTTATACTTGTCGAAAGTAGGCGCTTTGAACTTGAGTGGCACCCTCAAGCCAGGAACCAACCCCATATTAGCCATGTCCAACCCCAAGGAATTCTAATTGGCAAGATTCCTCATTTGTTCCTCCAACATCTTGAACCTTCGGTCATTGTCAGTGGGCATCTCAAGATCCCTGCCTGGCAGAGGGAAAGCATCTTCTTGACGATCCTCGCCCTAATGCGAATCCTCGTTATCATACCCAGCATAAGCAGCATTAGGACCAAAGCCATTCTGATTGAACCTGGGACCATACCCCACATTACCAAAACCCTAATTGCCAGCCCCGACCCAAAATCGGCGTTGTGGGCGCCCATTCCAACACCATTTTTGCTTGCGTTGCCAAAACCTGCATTACTGAAGCCCTGATTGCCATAACCCTGATTGGCATAGCCCTGATTGACACCAACAAAACTAGCATTGCCAACACCAACACCTACCCCAGTGTTCCCAGCACCAAAACCAGCATTCCTAGTTCCAACATTAAAACCAGCATTTCCAGCTCCAACATTCTCGTTGGTTTCCACATGCCCGTTACCATTACCAGTCACACTCCCATTCCCAGCTCTGTTACCGTTCTCAGTCGTATTGAGGACAACCACCGGTACAGCATCACCAGCTTGGAGAGTATCACCATGAGGATGATCAGTAGCAACTCCGCCATGTAGCACACCCTGACTGTCAACCCGGGCAATCAGAGGCTGCACCAGAGTTTGAAGCTGCTCTTGGCCCTTGGCCACAGTTTCCATCACTTGCATGAACTGTGCCATCCTGTCGCGCATCTCCTGTAGCTCAGTTTGCATTTGATCCATAGCTTTCTTGCAGTTACTTCTCGTAGAGTAGCGATGAATTTGCTGATCGGAAATCCTGAAACCTGCATCGATAGAGGGTTAGGAGAACAGTTCAAGGTACCTACTATGCAAATGGTTTATGCAAATGCAAACGTGTGTCTGTGCTTTAGGGAGATTTCTCCCCCGATTCTAGTGCCAGAGTGCCAGTGCTGATAACAAGAAGTCCGGATCCAGTCATTGAAATAACATCTCATATATACATATGTGGCCCAATAAGGCAGCAATACAATGTTACTGAATACATGGAGCATCAATAGCATGACCTCGACCAACAAGCCTGGTGATGGTCAGCCTACAACAAAGATCAGAAAATGCAAAGGGTTACAAAGATAATCAAGTGCGACAACGGGCACGAAACTCTTCTAGAAACTCTTTTGTCTTGGGGTGATCAGGCCGAGTGAGTAACCCTTCAACAAACAACTCTCTGCATAATAGTGCACTGGAGACCTTCAACAGAATCTTCCCATGCGCCTTGGCCAAAATAGTCTTCTAACCTTCGCTTCTTAGACTCAAACATCTGCTTGCGATCTTTCAGGTTAGCGATAGCCTTGTTTAGCAGGTCTTCAGTGGCATATCTGCAAGTAGTTTCCTCATCAAACCTCTTCCCGTTGGCCTTCACCTGAGCCTTCAATTTGGAGATCTGCTGTTTCAGTTTATCCTCCCTCTATTTGTTGCTGGCTATAGTGGCATTCCACTGATGATTGAATTTGGAGATTCTCCGGTATGCTTCATCCAGATTCTGCTTCTTGGTGGCCAGCACATCATTGACAGATTTGAGATCCAGACCCAAATGTTCATGATCAGCTATCTGCTTGGTCAAGTCTGTACCTAATCGGTTTACCAACTCTGTCTGCTTTTTGAAGGAGTGGACGACTTCGTTTCTCTCGCTTCTAATCTGTGCCATCTCTTTCTCCAACTCTTTGTTGGCCTTTTTCAGCTCTTCCTTCTCAGCTAACACCTGATTGTACTGCTGAATAGGCACTGTGGTAGGCTCTTCAACCACTGGAGGGCACTCCTGCATAGCAGGTGGAAATGGCATCCCTATTGTCTCTGCTCTGGTCTTAATCCAAGTCACATAAGGAGCGTAAGCTTGGCTATTGCTCTTACCCAACAACGATTTTCCTCGTCTACTGACATCATTCCAGGCATGCTGAAGCTTAGCTAACATATCCCCCTCTAGAAGACCTATGAGGTACAGAGATTCCTGCACCTCTTTGTCTTTTGGCGGACCTCTCAAAGCATATGCAAACTGTCTGACAAGCAGAGAGGGGTTGTAGTTGATACAACCCTTTCTTCTAATCAAAGGCACATTCGGGAAACCACTGCAGCTGAATATGATTTCAGTACCCAACATATCCCTATCAAACCAAACAATGCTCTCTGCTGATAAACCCATCAAGCGCTCAAACCACTCAGCTGTGGCTGCAGATGAAGCAAAGGGACCCTTCTTGGGCAGGTGACTATCAAACCATCTATAGAGTAAGGGCACACAACACGAAACATTTTTACCCCTTCTATTTTCGTTCTTGTGATGGACGGAATGATATACATCTCCAATCAAGGTAGGAACTGGGTTTCCTGACGCAAAGATATGGAAGGCATCCAAGTCTACAAAATCAGGCATGTCAGGAAACAAGATGATGCCATAAAAGCAGAGGGCAAGAATGGCGTTGAATACAATCCAACAACCGTCTTTGGCACACTGTTGGGCTTTCCCAACCAGGAACTGTAGAGAAAATCCAGGAACCCCATTCCAACTGGACAGGAGCAACTCAGAGGCATCTAGATGAAGTGCAAGAGCTAGATTAGCCAGATTAGGCTTAGCATCCATGTGTACAAACGGCATCTGACTCTTAACAGGTACACCCAACAACTCAGCATACTCCTCCAATGTGGGTGCAAGAATGAATTCCGGAAAAGTGAAGCATCTCAATGGAGGGTCATAGAACTGTAACAAGGCATACAACCCATTCAACTTATATACCGAAGGTTTACGTACCAGACTGAGCAGCTTCCCATAAGATTTTCTGAATTCCCATCTCACTGTATCATCTGCTAAGGCAATCAAACTAGACAGTAGAGCAACATATGGGGTAGGGAGCTTATAGGCCACATTCTTCTTCAAAGATCCCATGCTAGCACAACTGGGGGCAAGAATTACCGGAACCGGGGGATAATATGCACCTGCAACACAGACACACGTTAATGATATGCAAATGAGTATGCAAAATGCAAAATGCAATCATGCAACAGGGGATCAAGATTGTGCTGCTGAGGAGACCGAGGCTCTGTTCCAACACAATCACAACACTGCTCTGATGATACAACCCTGAAGAGGATCAATAATTATGCACTGTCGAGAACAACCACATCTCTGATGATAAGAACCCTCTGAACCCAACAACACTGATTCACTGTCAAGAAAACCAGGTAGTCTGAAGGTTAAGGTTTCCTGTAATAACCCGACCCTACTCACAGGTATGGACCTAATCACAGACAAGGTATGGCATCCTATGCGTTTCCCAGCGTCACAGACTTTCAAGAAATGATGATACGATACCCAGAAGGTGTGGCATCATCATCTCTTGAAGTGGCCTCACTCAACTGAGTCACAAATGATCGGTCCTCAGAGTCGACAATCCTCCAAACCAATAACCCCTCAAGCCCAAAGGGCCGAAAAAGAAGTCAACCGGGAGAATCTCGTCTAAGCGTGGATTTCGTGAGACACTAATACCTGCAAAGCAAGAACACACCCACTACTTTCCACAACTAATGCTAGGTACACTCAAGCCTGGGTCTGGCTTATCACTCATCAAAGCCCCTCCCCACAAACAGCACAATAATGATATCATACTGAGAAATAAAATGCAGAAAGTAAAATGCGATAAATAAAACCCAACAGGTAAACACACAAGCGCTAGGATTGACTCACATATAGGATGGGAAACGGTCCCAGCATAGGGGATGGGAAAAGTCCCCAGCAGCTATAGGTCCCCAACAGAGTCGCCAGCTGTCGCTACCGCGAAAATAAGGTGTCGGCAAAACAGAAGAGTCGCCACCTTTCGTTATTTATCCCACAGAAAGGGAAAGGAAACGATCGGAAAAACCTGACGAAAAGGTATAAGACAAGGTCATCGCAACCATGTCTGGGTTCAGGAGTCGGTTACGCAAAGGGAAGGTATTAGCACCCCTCACGTCCATCGTACTTGATGGGATCCACGCTTGTTGTGTTTATCTGACGGGTTGATTACATCTATCTACGCTAAAGGTCTAGTCTGAAAAGAAAAGAAAATGACTCGGCAAAACACAACAGTTCTATGCCTACGTATTCCCGTCTGGAACGAGAAATCATAGTCAACATAGTTCGCCTAACTACGAGTTACGGGGGAAGGTTGCTCGCCGAGATATCGCATCTCGTGCCTACGTACTTTCATACGGTGCGAAAGATCAAACCAAACGTAGTTCGAGACAAGGAGAGACACAGGTTTGTCTTTTTTATCCGAGTAGGGTTAACAGACGGTTCTAGCAGTTGGTGTATGCAGCTCGCTCGACGGAGACTTAGGCGTTTACCGTTTGCGATAGAACCGGGAGTTAACAGAACTCTCCTTCTGAAAAGGGTTTCCAGGGATTAAAGGTCCAAGAGGACAAAAAGATGTTTGATCTTTGTTTTCTGTTTTTTAGAAGAAGTATCTTTTATGGATGTTTGCAACCAATATCGCACTAGAGACTATGACCTGAGAGTGAATGCGTCGCATGTCACCCAAAGGGTGCCATACCAAACATTCAGACTATTGGAAAAAAACTCTCCAACAACCCTTTCTCAAGTAGCTTAAGGCTCGTAGCGTACGCCATCAATTAACCTTTATTACTGTATCTTGATTTGTTTGAAGATGATAAGAGGAAGAGACGCACTAAAGGGGAACTGATCCAATCCTAGAGTTGTCATGCAAAATTGATCCTATGGTTGAGGTTAGGAGGGAACTACCTAATGTTATCATGCATGGTTAGGACCCTAATGTCTGTCATAACTTCTCTTGAATAAGAGAAGTCAGAGTTCCTAGGGGAACATGGCAAAGGAAAGCAACAACAACAAAAATCAACGGTAAAGAAATAACTGTAAATAAAATGCATGCAATGCAGCAGACAAGTAGAAGGAGTCAAGCTCAACTTCTAGAGCAAGAAATCTCAAAGGCAACACACAAAGCACAGGCAAGGGAGACAGACTCAACCTTAAGCCAGCAAGCAAAGCCAAGCAATAACAGTCAAGCAGAGGGAGCCAGACTTAACCTCTAATGCAGACAAGCAAAGGGGAGGAAAGCTCACCCTTTAGGGTGCTCTTAGGCCTAGAAACATCTACATGAGACCTAGTCTAATGCAACACACCAAACAGTCACACAAGCAACAGTCAAGCAACCAGAAAATACAGCAGACAAAATAGCTCAACAGCAAAGCAGTCTAACAGCAAAACAAACAGTCTGCAATCAACTTCAAGTCCAAGCCATCTTCAAGAGGAGGAAATGAAAGCTCCAACTTCAAGCTCCAACAAGAGAGAAGAGAGTTAACATCAAGATTATTGATTGATGATGGGAAGCATGATGGAAACCAAGGGAATCCATCATGGCACTCAACCATACATCTGAGATAGGCATCCTCAAAAGTTCTACCTCTTGTGAAATGCCACACATCCTTCCAAAGTAAAGATGAGGCTTCCACATAGGGACCTTGAATCATAGGATGGGAATGGAAAGCAATCAAGGCAATCCATGTTTATTTGAAGAAAGAGAAGCCAAACTAATCTCTTCCTAAACCCTAATAAGCCATTAAAAGGAGGAGAAACAACAATTCAAGCCTAGGTACTCAAGCTAAAGAAACCTCAAGATGTCTAATGAACCACCACAAGAGATTTAGAAGCTTATTTGCACTAAAATCCACGTTTGAGATTCAACTAAGGGAAAAGCGACACTAGAAGCAACCTAATCAACACCTTAAATGTTAAATCTACTTAAAATCCTATAACACCTTGTAAAATTATACCAAATTTTTTAAGGGATCCTAAGCATGTTATTGATATGTGGGCAAAGGATCAGAGCCTTAATCTAAAGGGAAGGCACCTAAAGAAATCCTAAAACCCAAAGAGGTCAAAAGAAACCCTACAAATGGGAGGTCAAGAGAACTAGTCCTAAACAGAACCTAATGTTATCTAAAAAAACTGAATTAAATCCTAAGGGATCATGCATCTCTAATCTACCAGCAAGCCAAAGTTCATCCCTAAATTCTATACCAAATGATCAATCAAAATTCAGCAAAAACATGAAGAATTAAGCCAAAATTAAGGAATTAATGAAAATGCAAAAAATCACATTAAATTGAAAATTGCATGAAAATAAAATCTAAGCATGTCAAAAAATCAAGAATAAAATCCAGAGCAAGTACATATTTTTATTTTATTTTTCTGATCAATATTGAATTTACTATGAATTTAAAATGAATAAAGCAATTAAAACAAAAAGAAAATGAATTAAAGAAATTAAAAATCCAGAATTAAATCAGGATGGTTGGATCTAAAGACTAAGTCAAGGCATCCAAGGGCTCACGCGCTGCCACCTAATAAATGAAACGATGCGTTTGGGAAGTCAAAGTTCAAAGTTCAGATTAGATCTCACACGTTGGATGAGTGGACAAAGTCTTCGTTTTCATCAGATCCAAGGGTGGGAGGTCATCTTCCTCATTTGAATTCTCAGGTGGAGGGAAAAAATCAGGTGAACCAGACGGTGGCTCCGGTGGGTGAGCGACTGTCTTCTCCGCGAGCCATCAGTTACAGGTCAAGGAAACTTAACAAAATCTACACAGTTCCACTCCATTTTTCATGCTGGTCTCAAATATGACATTCATTTCTCCTAATTCCTTCTAGGTTTTGAAACACGATAGCAACCAGAAAAAACACCAAATCTTCAACTGTCACCAAACCTCAATCCAAAGCCATAGATCTATTCCTCATGCTTCATAGATCATCACAAACTATCTAGATCATGATAAAACCTCAAGAACAGGCCAATTCGAATCCAAACAGAAATCATGTTGCATCTTAATTTGTCTCTAAACTCTACAATTTTGATCCAGAATCCATCTAATCATCTTCCTAAACCTCATGCTAAAACATGCTAGATCATCATGAATCTACAACAATTTTGAAAGTTGCATACCTGAGTTGTAGCTTCAAATTGGAGCAGTTAGGGCACGATCATTGGCTTCAAACTGTGCAGATACACTCTATGATTGATGCTGAAGATGATTGGATCCTCAATTTGCCTTGAATCACTCTTGAATTGAAATCATGATTTGCACTTGGAGCTTTGAAATTCAACTTGCAATCTCTGGCTCTAGCACGAAATGAACACCAACCTTGATCTAAATCACTTTCTGAACTTAAGTAGAAGTGATTTTGATGAGTTGGAGGCCCAAACTCATAAATTCAAGTTTCACCTTTTCTTCAAAATTCCAACTATGGCTATGCACGATTCTGGGCTCAAAACTTCTCCAAGAATCTTCAATTCCCTTGCTTATGGACTATGGAGAGAGTATGGATCAATTTGAGTCCTTAATTCCATCATAAGGCCAACCTTTGATGTGTTACTTATTTAAGAAGTAACAAAGTGAAAGGTCATGAATTATGCTTCAAAATGACTTTCCAATATTGCTAATGTGCTCAAAATGATCTTTCTGATTAAAATGAGCACCCATTTGCATTGGTTTGAACACATATGAATAAATTTTGAATTTTTCACTTAAATGCCTTTAAATTCCCCTTTTGTCAATTTCCTTCAAACCAAGTCTCACCCTAAGCCACATCAATTCATAATTGATACATGGTTGACCTAAAAATGCCATTTTTAGTAAGTTTCATGTTGGACAAAACTTCATTTGAAGCTTGCAAGATAGTGAAAATGACCTATAATGCCAAATGACCTATAATCTCACTTTCCTAAAATACCCTTGACTTGTAAACCTCACAACTTGAGTTCTACAAATCAGATGGAAGACTTATAGTACAATTTGGAAAGCTAAGATCAAGACCTACAACTTTCATGTTGGCAAAAAGTTTAGGAGAAACACCCTTTTAGGTAAAACGTTCCTTGGAAGTTGGTTGACTTTTGCAGACAAATTTCACATTCATCTGATGACCTGTAACTTGTCTAGATCATAACTTGAGTTCTATAAATCCAATGGAGGACTTCTAGTACTCAAATTAAATTTAAAAGTATGATCTACAAGTTTCATGTTGGCCAAAAGTTGAGATGAAACTTGTATCTTGAGATGAGTGGTCTTGAAGTTAGGCACTAAATAAGGGATTTTACCCTGAGAACCCTAGTTTAGCAACTCCTCACACTTTGAACTTTTCTTAGATTGATCTTGGAATATCACCTCATGTATCTCAACACAACTCTCCATGATTACAAAGACTTAGAATTGAGCTTTGATCCTCTTCAATTGCACAGTTGACCCAAGGTTGCTCAGATGAAACCCTAATTGTAACCCCCTCAACTGTGGCTCTTCACACCTGGAATAATGACTTGATTGAGCTCCACCATGACCCTCAAGGAACTCCATGAGCTCTATCCACAAACCCTATCCATGAACAAGGCTCCACAACCCACTGATGGTCTTCAATTGGTCCTCAGGTTAGGAGATTAACCACATACAAACAACCAAACTTCTCAAGAACCCAACCTTCTTCCTGATGACTTTGGTGACTTCTCAAGCTTGAACAAAACCTCTAGATAGGATCCTCTTGATACAAACCACACTTGATCCCCTGCTAAATGAGTAATTCTATGCTATGCAAATGCTAGAACAATGCAATGCTAATGCAATGAAACATAAACCAAGTAAGAAAAGGTTAGGCAAATTTTGGGGTGCAACAGAGTTGTTGGAGGATTTCCAGGCTCGCCATTGTATTTGATGTTTTTCTCTCTTTGTAGTTTGTTGTTATGATGTATCTTGACCATCACCAAATTTGTTGGCTAGGGTCATTTTGATTCCCTTGTATTCAGTGATGTGATGTACATTGACTCTCGACTCCCATCTTATTTATGAGGAGTTTGCTATGCTTATCTGTTGGCTTCCCATTGTCTTGCTGGTCTCGCGGAATTAGAATCGAGGGGAAAATTTCCCTAACGCATATTTACATGTCTGCATACTGCATCATTTCTCATTTTGCATCACAGGTGCTCCGGAACCGTTAACCTTATCTCTATGGTTTGTTCACTTGTTTCAGGATCGAAAACCAAGCGACTAATTGCTACGCTACTCGGGGAAATCAAGCAGGATTATGGATCAGATTCAGGCTGGGCTTTAGGAATTCCGTGACAGGATGGCCCAGTTCATGGATATGATGCAAGGTGTCGCCAAAGGCCAAGAACAGCTGAGAACTTTGGTGCAACTGTTAATTGCTAGGGTTGACGGGAGTGGTGTGCTTCATGGTGGAACTGCTGATGTTCCTCCTCAAAATGACAATGGTACTCCACATGCTAATACTGTTCCTACAGTTGTTATCCCTCTGGGCGGAGGAAATCAGATTGGAGTTCATATTCCCGGACCTACGTATGTTGTACATGGGAATATTGCCCCTCAGTGGGAGGAGGATGATCAAGAGGATGTGTTCTCTATGAGGGATGTTGGTGCTGGTCTTCCATCTGACGCAGACATGAGGTTTAAGCTGCTTGAGGAAAAGATGAAGAGTTATGAGAATCAGCACTCTATGGGGTTGGATATGGAAAATTTGGGGCTGATCCCAGATTTGAAGGTTCCTCTGAAGTTCAAAGTCCCGGACTTTGATAAGTATAAGGGGACAACCTGTCAGAGGGTTCATCTTCATTCCTACTACCGCAAGATGTTCGCCTATTCTGACGATGAGAAGCTGCTTATGCACTTTTTCCAGGACAATCTTTCTGGTCCGTCTCTAGAGTGGTATATGGGGCTAGAGCCAGTTAACATCCGAATCTGGAGGGATTTGGCTGAGGCGTTTGTTAAGCATTACCAGTACAACAGTGATCTGGCGCCAAACAGGGTCCAATTACAGAACTTATCTCAGAGGTGGCGTGAATTGGCCGCTAGAGTGCAACCTCCTATGGTGGAGAGTGAGTTAATAGACATATTTGTTGCCACATTACCGGGGGTGTATTACGAGAAGTTGATCGGCAACATGTCGGGGAGTTTTTCAGATCTAATCATTACAGGAGAAAGAGTTGAGAACTGAATTAGATTGGGTAAAATTCAGGCTGATGAAGGATCCTCTGCTGGAGGGGTTAAGAAAAGCTTTGGCAATAAGAGGAGAGAGGGGGAAACTAATGCAGTCTCGGGTTCCCAAAACAAAAACAAGGGTAGAGGTCAGCAGTACTGTAAACAGCAACCTCAGGTTGCAAGCATTACAATTCCTGCAGTATCACAACCACAACAACTACAACAACAACAACAAAATTACGCTCCTCGTAGATTTCAGGACCGGGGCAGAGCAGTAAACAAGCAGTTTGATGTGCCACCGATGCCATACTCGCAGTTGCTTCAACACTTGACGCAATTACAATTGATTCGGAAAAGGACTCTGGCTCCTTTGACTGGTGCACCACCACCCGGATATGATGCTAATGCTAGGTGTGATTTTCACTCCGGTGCTCCCGACCATAACATCGATAATTGTAAAGCATTTAAACATTAGGTGCAAGACCTTATAGACAGCAAAGCCATCAACTTCTCTCATGATGCGCCCAATGTTGTGCAGAATCCCATGCCTAATCATGGGGCAGCTGGGGTTAATGCCATTATTGAGGATGAGGGTTTGAACTTGGTAGCTGATGTTGGAGATTTGAAGACTCCGTTGAGTTTTGTAAAAGAAAAACTGCTAAGTGGAGGGGTATTTCCTGGTTGTGGCAGAGCTTGTGTAGAGTGTTTGATCCATTCTGAGGGATGCGAGAAGTTGAAGAGTCATGTTTAGAAGCTGATGAATGATGGTATTCTACAATTTGACAGAGTGTCAGAGAAGAAAGATGAGAAAATAGTCGATGAAGAGAAGAAGGAAGTTGCAACAATTTCGATTCCTTAGAAGACAATCACTATTTCTACGCCTCCAAGGCCGCCCACTATCATAATTACTAAAGCTGGACCCATACCCTATGAGAGTACTAAGGATATTCTGTGGAATTACGGAGCCGAGGTATGTTGTAATGGTTAGAAGCAGGGACTGAAAGGTTCACTGTTGGATTCTATTGACAATCTGGTAGGGACCGGGGGAATAACCCGAAGCGGAAGAGTATTTTCACCTCCCGAAGTGAGCACTGAGAAATCTGATAAGGGTAAAGGAAAAGCGGTGGTCGAAGAGATTTCTCAGGCTGGTGAGAAAGAGTCCTTGTTGAAGGATGCGAAAGAGTTTATGCGGTTGATCAGGAAGTGTGACTACAAGATCGTGGATCTATTACAGCAAACATCATCAAAGATCTCCATCCTGTCATTGCAGTTGTGTTCTGAAGCACCCAAAAATGCTCTCTTAAGAATCTTGAGTACAACATACGTGCCACATGAGATATCTGTGAATTAGATCGAAGGAGAAATGGCACACGTTAATGCGGGTAATGGGCTGGGCTTTATTAATTTGGATTTGACGCCTAAAGGAAGGAATCATAATCTGGCGCTGCATATATCCATTGAATGTAGAGGGGCGGTGTTGTCACATTTGCTGGTAGACACTGGGTCATCACTGAATGTGTTACCCAAGAAGGCTTTAATGAAGCTAGACACCCGAGGGATAATGTGCACCCCAAGTGACTTGGTGGTTCGAGCTTTTGATGGGACCAAAAGGTCCGTGTTTAGGGAATTGACTCTTCCGATCCAGGTTGGTCGGAAGTTTTTGATGCTGTGTTTTATATCATGGATATTCAGCCAGCATATAGTTGTCTGTTGGGACGACCCTGGATCCGTTCGGCAGGCGTTGTTACGTCAACTCTGCACCAGAAATTAAAATATATGGTGGGTGGCAGTTTTGTTACTGTTTGTGGGGAAGAAGATATTATGATAAGTTATTTGTCTTCGTTCAAATACGTCGAAGTTGATGGTGAGATCCACGGGACGTTATGTTAGGCTTTCAAGACTATGCAGATTGAGGAGAAAACACCGGCTGTAGACAAAGTACCTGAGGTTACCATGTCATCTTTCAAAGAAGCACAAGCAGTGGTGAAATCCGGAGCATCTCAGGGTTGGGGGCAAGTTTTGAGCATCCCCAACAAACAAGACAAGTTCGGACTGGGGTACAGCCCATCCTCCTCTTCATAGAGCGCGCTGCGCTACAAGGGATCCGTCCAGTTGACCAGGGTGGGGTGATCTTTGAGCAGATCAGTGCCGTGTCCGACGAAGAAGGGGATAGCGACTGCGACATGGATTCATGGATTCGGCCATGTATTTCGGGTCAGAGCCTAACAGTTGGACTGTCAAGGAAGTCATCCAAGTGACTAAAGAAGAGTAATGATTTGTTTTCTTGATTATGTGTAACCCTATGTTCTACCCAGAACATAGTGGTCTTTATTTGCAGGGCCTAATCTTTTATGTTTGAACAATCGTTTTATCAAGGGTGTTTTTCTTGCATTCAAATATTGTGATCTCTGTCTTTCTTGTTTTATTTTTAACAATAAAATGGCAATGTGGTTTTTGCTTGTTTGCATATCATTTTAAGCATTAAATCATCATCATTGCAGGTTTCACATTACAGATGACACCGCTCCAGAATCGTTTATGACTGGATTTGACTTTGATAATCCGATCTTTCAAGCCGAAGAAGAGATTGAGGAAGATGAAGACCTACCTGAAGAGTTAGCCAGGCTACTGAAACAGGAAGAGAAAGTCATCCTGCCTCATCGGAAGGAAATTGAGATCATCAACTTGGATACTGAGGAAGCCAGAAAGGAAGTCAGGATAGGGGCTGAATTGCAGAGTGATGTCAAGCAAAGATTGGTTGAAATGCTCCGAGAGTATAAGGATATTTTTGCTTGGTCATATGAAGATATGCCTGGTCTTGATACACATATCGTGGTTCATCGCTTGCCTTTCCGTGAAGAGTGTCCACCTGTTAAGCAGAAGCTCAGGAGAACCAAACTGGACATGGCGGTAAAAATCAAAGAAGATATCCAGAAATAACTGATGCATGATTTCTCTCCGTGACAAACTACCCTCTGTGGGTCGCTAACATCGTACCTGTGCCTAAGAAGGACAGTAAGGTAAGGATGTGTGTTGATTATAAATACTTGAACAAGGCGAGCCCGAAGGATGACTTCTCGCTCCTCCACATTGACGTACTTGTTAATAATATCGTGCAGTATTCAGTGTTTTCCTGCATGGATGGTTTTTCTAGATATAATCAGATTAAAATGGCGCCGGAGGATATGGAGAAAACAACTTTTATCACACCGTGGGGGACTTTCTGTTATAAGGTAATGCCTTTTGGGATGAAAAATGCAGGGGCAACCTATCAGCGGGCTATGGTGACTCTCTTTCATGATATGATTCATCATGAGATCGAAGTCTATGTTGATGACATGATTGCGAAGTCGCAGACAGAGGAGGAACATCTGGTAAACCTTTTAAAGCTGTTTGAGAGGTTAAGGAAATTCAGACCGAGGTTGAATTCAAACAAGTGCACTTTTGGTGTACGGTCAGGAATGTTGCCGGGGTTCATTGTCAGTGAAAAAGGAATCGAGGTCGATCTTGCAAAAATAAAACCAATTCAAGAAATGCCAGCGCCAAAAACAGAGAAAGAGGTTTGTGGTTTCTTGGGTAGATTGAACTACATTTCCAGGTTCATACCTCATCTCACAGCCACGTGTGAACCATGTTCAAATTGTTAAAGAAAGATTAGGTGGTCGTCTGGAATGAAAATTGCCAAAGGGAATTTGAAAAAATAAAAGAGTATTTGTAGGAACCTCTGATACTGATACCTCCAGTAGCTGGAAGACCATTGATAATGTATCTAATGGTTCTTGAGAACAACATGGGTTGTGTTCTTGGTCAGCACGACGAGACTGGAAGAAAAGAGCATGCCATATACTACTTGAGTAAAAAGTTCACAGATTGTGAGTCCAGGTACTCAATGTTGGAAAAGACGTGTTTTGTACTCGCTTGGGCTGCCGAACGCCTGAGACAGTATATGTTAAATCACACAACCATGTCGATTTCGAAGATGGATCCGATTAAGTACGCCTTTGAAAAGCAAGCACTTTCGGGAAGGATTTCCAGGTGGCAGATGGTCTTGACAGAATACGATATTCAGCACGTTTCCCAGAAGGCCATTAAAGGGAGTGTTTTGTCAGAGTATCTTGCAGAGCAACTGATTGATGATTACCAACCGATGAAATTTGAATTTCCTGATGAGGATATCATGTTCTTAAAGATGAAGGATTATGATGAGCCGTTACCTGATGAAGGTCCTGAGCCGGACTCCCAATGGAAAATAATTTTTGACGGTGCTGTTAACTCCTACGGTAGTGGAATTGGGGCAATCATTACGACTCCCCATGGGTCTCATATCCCATTCATTGCCAGGTTAACATTTCCATGCACCAATAACGAACCTGAGTATGAAGCATGTATCATGGGTATTGAAGAAGCGATTGATTTGAGAATCAAAAACCTTGATATCTATGGTGATTCAGCTTTGGTGGTCAATCAGATCAAAGGAGAGTCAGAGACTCGACAACCCAATCTGATTCCTTATATGAATTACGCAAGGAGACTGTTGCCCTTCTTTGACCGGGTAGAGTTGCACCACGTGCCAAGAGCGGAGAATCAGATGGCAGACGCTCTGGCGACGTTATCCTCAATGTACAAGGTGAACTACTGGAATGATGCTCCAAGAATAGTCATTTCTCACTTGGACAGGCCGACATTTATATTTGCAATAGAGGAGGCTTCTGATGGCAAGCCATGGTATTATGATATCCAGAATTTTCTCAAGAACCAAGAGTATCCGCCAGGGGCATCGACCCGGGATAAGAAGACCTTGAGGAGGTTGTCTGGAAATTTCTATCTAAACCAAGATGGTGTACTCTACCGGAGGAATTTTAACTTGGTACTATTGAGATGCATGGACAAGAAAGAAGCAAGTCTGCTTATGGAAGAGGTCCACGAAGGTGCCTTTGGCACGCACGCCGGCGGGCATGCCATGTCTCGAAAGCTGTTATGAGCAGGGTATTATTGGTTGACTATTGAGTCTGATTGCTTCAAGTATGTAAAGAAATGCCATAAATGCTAGATTATGCTAATAAGATTCATGTGCCGCCGAGTCCTCTAAATGTCATGGCGTCGCCTTGGCCCTTTTCCATGCGGGGCATTGACATGATAGGCAAGATTGAGCCGACCGCATCCAATGGACATCACTTCATCTTAGTGGAAATTGACTATTTCACTAAGTGGGTTGAAGCCGCTTCCTATGTGAATGTAACTAAGCAAGTTCTAGCCCGGTTTATCAAGAAGGACATCATCTGCCGTTACAGAGTGCCTAAGAGAATCATTACTGATAATGGTTCAAACTTGAATAATAAGATGATGAAGGAACTGTGCCAGAGTTTCAAGATTGAGCATCACAACTCTTCTCCCTATCTTCCGAAGATGAACGACACTGTCGAAGCAGCCAACAAGAATATAAAGAAGATAGTGCAGAAGATGGTTGTAACCTATAAATATTGGCACGAGATGTTGCCGTTTGCTTTGCATGGATATCACACTACGGTGCGTACTTCAATTGGGGCAACTCCTTTCTCGCTGGTGTATGGCATGGAAGCTGTCCTACCATTGGAAGTCGAGATTCCTTCTTTGAGAGTTCTGGTTGACGTCAAGCTTGATGAGGCAGAACGGGTGAGGAATATATTGAATCAGCTAAGCCTGATGGACGAGAAGAGGCTAGCATCCATCGCGTATGGTCGCTTATATCAGATCAGGATGAAGAAAGCTTTTGATAAGAAGGTGCATCCTTGGAGCTTTCAGGAAGGCGAGTTGGTGTTGAAGAAGATTCTCCCTCCACAAGCAGATCACAGAGGCAAATAGACTCCCAACTATGAAGGTCCATATGTCGTTGTTGCACCCCAAAATTTGCCCAACCTTTTCTTTACCTAGCTTATGTTTCACTGCATTCTCATAGCATTAACATTTGCATATCATTGCCCATTTGCAGGGGATCAAGAGAGACGTGCCTATCAAGAGGAGATTTCCAAAGTTTCTAAGCCTAAGCAATAGGTCTTATTCAAGCTACCAAGTGCTTATCATCACCAGAGGAAATTAAAAGCTTTGTGAAAGACAGATGAGTGAATAGGGGTCACCTCCTATCTTGGAGGCCATGTGAATATCATCAGATGATAGTGATTCCATGATTATGGATGGGGAACAATATATAAGCTCATTGGATGTCTTTAGGGTCATTGAGGGGCTTGTGCAAGTCATTATATCAAGTATAAGGAGCCACAGTCAAAGGTGGTGCAGTTAGGGTTTTCATCTGGTCAACCCTAAGTCAATAGTGAATCTGAAGGAGATTAAGACTCAATTCCAAGTCTTTGTGATCATGGAATGTTGTGATGAGATGTCTAAGATGATATTCCAAGATCAAATCAAGAAGAATCAAGAGTGTGATAAGTTGTTGAGCTAGGGTTTCTAAGCTTGTCAGTGTAAAATCCCCTATTTAGTGCCTAACTTCAAGACTACATATCTCAAGATACAAGTTTCATCTCATCTTGACTCCAACATGAAACTTTTAGAGAATGTTTATAGCTTTCTTTTGGGTACTATAACTCATTCATTGGGTTTCTAGAACTCAAGTTATGAAGCTGGCAAGTTACAGGTCATCAGATGCATGTGATTTTGGTCAACAAAAGTCAACCAACTTCCAAGACATTTTTGACCTAGAAGGACGTTTCTCCTAACTTTGACCCAAACATGAAAGTTTTTCCTTATGATCTTAGCTTTCCAAAAAGTACTAGAAGTCTTTCATCTTATTTGTGAAGCTTAATATATGAAGCTTGCAAGCCAGGGGTATTTTGGGGAACTTTGATTATAAGTCATTTTCATTATAGGTCAATTTCACAACTTTGCACACCTCAAATGGAACTTTTTCAAATATCAAACTTGCTTCAAATAGCATCCTTTTCATCATCAAATCATCACCTATCATGGGTTTGGTTTGAATTGGAAGATTAGTGAAGGAAATTCCATGAAAAGATACTTAAAAGGCATAATTTGGATTAAATTCAAAATGGACCATTTGATGACAAGTTTGGGCATTCTTTGAGTGCTTTGAATATACCAATTGAAATGCCAATTTCAAAATTTGAATTTGATGAGTTTTGGTATGTCATTTTTTCAACTTACTTCACAAGGAAGCAACACATCCAAGATTAACCATTAGATGGTTTCAAGGGATCAATTTTAGCCCTTAGATCACTCCAAGCCATAAGCAACATGTATGAATCAAGTTCAGAGCTGTTTGAGCCATGTTCAGTAGTGAATTTTGCAAGCTTCAAGTTCAATTTTTTGGATTTCCAATTGCCTCAAACAGGCCTTGATTAGGCCTCAACTTCATCTGGATCCATTCCATATAAACTCAGAATCCTTCACAAGCTCTCAGAAGCGATTTTGGAGCAAAGTTGAACAATAATTCAGTTACAAAAAGTGGAGAAAAAGTGAAATAGTGATTTGAAGATTCAAGCATTTCCAGTCCAAATCAAGGGCACCAACACCTCCAATGAAGTTTCTGGAACGATTCTGGGTGGTTTTGCCAGAGCTTCAACACAGAATCAAGACCCAACGAAGGTGCTCCGTTAGGTAACTCATCTTTCACGATTACTCTCTCTTTATGCAGTAATTACTTGCCATTTTCACATATTCATGCTCCCCTAGGCTCATAGACCGTTTCTGGATTAGTTTAGGGTTTGTTCTTGAAGTTTTATGATCCAACCTTGAAACTTGCTTCTTTCGTTTTGCCCTAATTATGAACAATAAATAGAAAAGAATCATAAAATAATGACCTACGTGACACGGGGTTTAATTTGGTATAAGGAAGCGCGTGTTTTAAGAAGATTTTCAGGCATCAACTCCAGCCAGGTTCGCCGGAGAAGATGATCGGGGAATAGTACCCCACCGTCTGGTTTTATTGGCTAGTGCGTGCGTGGCTTCACCTCAAGCCATTAGATCACTTGACCTGATTTTAAAACGCATGGCCAGGATTACATCTGAGCGTTAGTTGGACTTAGTTGACCAAATTAAGTAAAACGGAGCGTTTTGGATCCCAGTGTGTTTGGAATTGGGTTTCCCCCTGCTATAGACACCTCCCTCTGAGCGCAACCCATAAATTGAACTGAGTTTGCTTGCTATTTGCACCAACTTTTTTCCAATTTCTTTTTCTTTTATTTCTTTTTCTATTTTGTAATCTGTCTCATTTTAATTCTTTTAAAATACTTCCAAATGGATTAAAAATACACAAAAATAGTTTTTGGGCATTTTAAGATGTAAATTGAATTTAGGAAATTTTAGTTTTATTTTTCTGAACAATTTCCAATTAAAAATAATTGTTCATATGGAAGGGTTTTAATTGGATTAAAGTTGCATATCACTTGTTCTTGATTTTATTTTGTGATGAATTTTTCATATCAATGTTTGATATTTCTTGTGCATATCCATGACATGTTGATTGATTTTTATGGTATTTTCCCCCTGGTTTTAGTACCATTTGATTAGGGTTTTGGTTGGGTTTTTAGGACCCCCGATTTACCTTAGTTTTTAGGGTATACCTTAGAATTTGCCCTCTGTTTGTATAGCTAACTTTAGGATTTTCCCCCATAGATTTGGCCCTTGGTTCCTAACACCTTAGAGGCCATCTAGGATTTTATTTGGCATTTTTTGGATATGTGTGCTATTTTTAGTGTATTTTACATTCTAGCCTACCCTTGTATGGTTTTCACCTTGATACATGAAATAGTTTGATTCTTAATTGAGCTTTGTGCCATGTTTGAGCCCCTAATCTTTGTGTATTCATATCATATACATAATAATATGTTTGTATGTTCAATTTGAGATCCTAATTGTGTTCATAACTTTTTTAAGTTTACTTTTCTTTTAGGCATTTCAATTAGGGTTTTCATGATACATGTTTTGCTTTATCTTGTACATAAACTTGCATTTTCTTTTGTGGATTTTGTGATTGGTTTTGTGCACTCTCCTTTCATCTCCCTTTCTGTCCAAAGACCTTGGAGCACCATTTAAAGTTGCTTAATCCCTCCTTAGGAGGTATTTGAAGCTTGATTTGAATGGTGAACCATGAGGACACTTTTTGTGCATCTTTTTGTACAAGTCATAATGAGACTTTGGTTGAATGACATTAGGGATACCATGGCTGTTTTCTCTTCTTCTCCCACTTCTCTTTTGGTTTATGATTCATCCCATGTTCAAGTTGTAGACTTTAGGGTTTGTTTTGCACTTTACTTGCATTTAAAGGTTGAGATGAGCTTGTGGAGGTTTTCACCCCACACAATTTTCTCCCTTTGCTTGTGTGTTATTTTCTCTTTGTGCATCCTTTACTTGCATTTAAAGGTTGAGATGAGCTTATGGAGGTTTTCATCCCACACAATTTCCTCCCTTTGCTTGTGTGTTATTTTCTCTTTGTGCATCCTTTACTTGCATTTAAAGGTTGAGATGAGCTTGTGAAGGTGTTCACCCCACACTATTTCCTCCCTTTGCTTGTGTGTTGCATTGCATATGCATTAGTTCATATTCATATTTCATTTACTTAAGGCTTTTTTTCCTTTCTTCTTTTCTTAACATGTTCCCTTAGGTATTCTCACTTCCTTGAATAAGGATAGTGATGATAGACATTAGGTTGAATCCTTTGCATGATAACAAATAGGATAAAATTTCCTTCTAAATCCTAACCTTAGGACCATGATGCATGACAACTACTAGGTTTGTTTCTAGTTCCCTTTAGTTTGTCCTCTCTCTTTCTTATCTCAAAACCAATCTAAAATACTTAATAAAGACTAATGAATATTGTGTGTTACGAGCCTTAAGTACTTGGGGAATAGTGATTGGGGGGTTACCTCTCAATTGCTTAGAGTGTTTAGTTTACGTCCTTAGGACGATATGCGACGCATTCGCTCCTAAGTCAGAGTCTCTAGTGCAATATGAATTACAAATAATTCAAAAAAACACTTCTCCTTAAAAGATACAAAAACAAATGATCAAACTTCATTTTGTCCTCTGGGACCCTTAATAATGGAAAACATTTTCATAAAAAAGAGTTTTGTTAACTCTTAGTTCTACCGCAAACAGGTAACGCTTAAGTCTCCAATGGTCGAGCTGCATACACCTAACTGCTGGAACTATTTGTTAACCCTACTCGGATAAAACGTTTGAACGAACCGGTGTTCTAATTGCCCGAACTACACTTGCTCTGATTTTTCATACCATATGAGAATACGTAGGTACAAGACGCAATGTCTCGGCGAGCGACCTTTCCCCATCTTTCACCCATAGTTAGCCGAACTACGTTGACTCTGATTTCTCGTACCAGACGGGAATACGTAGGCCCAGAGCTGCGATGCTCTGCCGAGTCACTTTTCTTTTCTTTTGTCCCAGACCTTTAGCGTAGATAGTTTCAATCACCCTGTTAGCTAGGCAACCAAGCGTAGATCCCGTCGAGTACGACGGACGTGAGGGGTGCTAATACCTTTCCCCTGCGTAACTGACTCCCGAACCCGAGATTTGGTTGCGATGACCGATCTTATCCCGTTTCATCAGGTTTTCTCTTCTCATTCCCTTTCCCTCGTTGGGATAAATAACAAACGGTGGCGACTCTTTTGTCATTGCCGGCACCTATTTTCGCAGTAGCGACAACTGACGACTCTTGTAACGCCCCGATTCTGATTTCCAATTTTGTTGAGTCTTTTGATTTATTTGGGTGATTAATATTTTAATTGTGAAATTGATGTGTTAATATGTTATGTTTGCATGTTATGCTATTTTACCAATTTTGAGAGTTTTCGGAGAAAATAGATTGGAGGGTATTTTAGACATTTCTTATTTAATGTTAAGTTGGATATTTTGTGAGAAAATGGATTAATATATGTTTGGAGAGAAATAAAATAGAAAGAGATATAAGTGGAATAGAGGAAAGAAAAGAAAAGGATAGAGATAGAAAGAAGAGAAAGAAAGAAGGAAGAAGAGAGAAGAGGAAAAAATAGAGGAAAAGCTTGGATAGCTCAAGATCAACATCTAGGATTCGATTTAATCGGGTAAAGGTGTGAAATCTTATTATTTTCTAAATATGTATGATTATGTATGCTTTTGTTGGATTGATTTGGATTGTTGGAGAGTTTTTACCCATTTTCCATTTTTAGGTCGAAATGATTTAATCGATAGAAATCGATGTTTTAATGGTTAGAATCTGGAATAATGGTGTAGTTTAGTCGAGGAATGTTAGGCTAAGACTATGGAAACTTGTTGGAGTTGAATCGGGTGATTTTAGACCTTGTGACATTTTTCGACAGTAGAGGTTTTTGAGAGATCGCAGAGGTTCGCTAAGCGAGCAACTAGCGAATGGTCCTAGACTTGGACAGAACCAAAATGACCCTTGTGTTAGAACATAGATTGGTGTTTAATTATGTCTCTATGTTTTGATGATAACTCTAATGAAATTTTATATTAAGAAAATATATACTCTAATTTTATTCAAGTGTTTTGGTTTCAGATATTAAATTAAATATTATTATGGAAGCAAAAATGTATCTGAACAGTATTCTACGCAAAGCTCTGAAGCATCAGAAGCAAGTGATCAGAAGACTCTGAGCGCTGCCAAAAGACTCTGAAGCAGAAGCTGCAGAAGACTCTGAAGCAGAAGCTGCAGAAGACTCTGAAGCGTAGTTGAAGAATTTGTATGAAGAGTGTCAAGCATTATTTCAGAAGACTCTGAATGTACTTTATGCTGCAAGTACAGAGGCTCTGATAAACAAGTATGCTCTGATCAGTTCACTCACGCTGAAGCACTGTTGCTGCAACTATGATATCATCGAATCTGATCTGAAGAACAAGAAGCACATCAGAGGATCTGATGTTGTTTACGTTTGAAAAGATGTCAGCACGTGAATAGACTTTGTACTATTCTCAACATCCTTTCCAATGAAACTATTCCTTATTTGTGATAGACACAAGGATTCAGGCAAAAGGCATTTCTCTGAACATTCCACTTCTGAGAAAGAAAAAGTCATATGAAGACAAAAGGCTACAGCTACTCTACTTGCACAGTCTTCAAGCATTGGACTTTCAACACTATAAAAGGACGTCTTCAACATCTCTTCAAGGTTAATGAATTATTGACAAACTCATTGAAATTATTCAACAACTCTCATACAATATTTCTTACTCAAAGCTGAATAGTTTTTTATTAGTTCTTAATCTAAGTGTAAAAATCACAGTTTATGATATAGCTTTTTAGAAGCATATTAAACACTTGTTAGTTTACATTTATTTGTAAAAGGTTCCTTAAGAAGACCAAGTTGTGGTCAGGATTTCTTGAGAAGACTAAGACAATTGTTCTTAGTGGTTGACACTGTAATCTGTTTGAATATAGTGGATTAAGTCCTTGTGGAGAAAGGAAAATCACCTTGATAGTGTGGACTGGACTAGTTGAGTTCAACGAACCAGGATAAAAATATTGTGTTGTTATTATTGCCATAATTTTTCAAAACCCTTATTCAACCCCCCCTTCTAAGTGTTTTTCTCACCTTCAGTTGGCATCAGAGCTCCGGTTCTGTTAGTGCTCTCACTTCACCGTGAACAGAAAAGATCAGGTTGAGAAAAACTCTTGATATATTTTGGTTGATACATTATGGCTGAAGCTTCAACATCCAACAATAACAGATATGAGGACAAAGATAGAATCAACACTAAACCCCCTATGTTTGATGGGGAGAAGTTTGACTACTATAGTGGATTAAGTCCTTGTGGAGAAAGGAAAATCACCTTGATAGGGTGGACTGGACTAGTTGAGTTCAACGAACCAGGATAAAAATATTGTGTTGTTATTATTGCCATAATTTTTCAAAACCCTTATTCAACCCCCCTTCTAAGTGTTTTTCTCACCTTCAGTTGGCATCAGAGCTCCGATTCTGTTAGTGCTCTCACTTCACCGTGAACAGAAAAGATCCGGTTGAGAAAAACTCTTGATATATTTTGGTTGATACATTATGGCTGAAGCTTCAACATCCAACAATAACAGATATGAGGACAAAGATAGAATCAACACTAAACCCCCTATGTTTGATGGGGAGAAGTTTGACTACTGGAAAGATAGAATTGAAAGCTTCTTTCTAGGATATGATGCTGACCTTTGGGATTTAGTCATTGATGGCTATGTTCACCCCACTGATGGGGATGGAAAAAAGATAGACATAAAATCCATGACTGAAGCTCAGAAGAAAGAATTCAGGAATCATCATAAAGCAATAACTATACTACTAAATGCTATATCTCATACTGAGTATGAGAAAATTACCAACAGAGAAACAACATTAGGTATGTTTAAATCTTTGAAGATGACTCATGAAGGGAATTCTCAAGTCAAGGAGACCAAGGCTCTGGCGCTGATCCAGAAATATGAAGCCTTCAAAATGGAGGAATCTGAATCTGTAGAAGTTATGTTCCCTAGATTCCAGATTCTCACAGCTGGCTTGAAAGTTCTGGACAAGGGTTACTCCACTGCTGATCATGTTAAGAAGATCATCAGAAGTTTGCCAATCAGATGGAGACCAATGGTCCCTGCTCTGAAGCTAGCAAAGGATCTGAACAAGATCACGCTGGAGGAACTGATCAGCTCTCTGAGGAGTCATGAGATTGAACTAGAAGAAGACTGTCGCTATTGCGAAAAAAGATAGGCCGATAATGCCTAACAAAGTCGCCGCCTATCGTTATTTATCCCAAAGAGGGGAAAGGAAACGATCGAAAAAAACCCTGACAAAAACGGGAAAAGACGAGGTCATCGCAACCAAGTCCTAGGTTTGGGAGTCGGTTACGCAAGGGGAAGGTATGAGCACCCCTCACGTCCGTCGTACTCGACGGGATCCACGCATGTGTTGTCTATCTAAAGGGGTGTGTAAACTATCTACGCTAAAGGCTTATGGACAAAAGAAAAATAAAAAGGATTGACTAGGCAGAGCATCGCCGCTCTGTGCCTACGTACTCCCTCGTGCAATGGGAAAGTCAGAGTCAACGTAGTTCGACCGACTACGACTAAAGAGGGGGGAAAGGTTGCTCGCCAAGACATCGCGTCTTGTGCCTACGTACTTTCATCTAGTATGAAAGATTAGAGCAAACGTAGTTCGGGCTTAAGAGAACACAGGTTGTTCAAAGTTTTTACTCGAGTAGGGTTAACAAACAGTTCTAGCAGTTTGGTGTATGCAACTCGACCATTGGAGACTTAGGCGTTACCGTTTGCGATAGGACTGAAAGTTAACAACACTCTTGCTTATGAAAAGGTTTTCCTGATTAAGAATCCCGAAGGATGAAAAACGTTTGAAGTGTTTTTGTGTTTTTAAAGAAGAAGTGTTTTGAATTAGAGTGTTTATAATGTATGTTGTACTAAAGTCTAAAACCTAGGATCGAATGCGTCGCATATCGTCCTAAGGACGTATACTAAACACTCTAGGCAATTGAGAGGTAGCCACTCAATCACCATTTCCCAAGTATAAGGCTCATGGCACAACATTCATTATCTTTATTAAATGGATTGAAGTTGTTTGAAGATGAGAAGAGAAAGGGACAAACTATAGGGGGACTAGACCAAACCCTAGAAGTTGTCATGCAAAGTGCTCCTAGAGTTGGGATTACAAAAGGGAAACACCTACCTAATGTTATCATGCATGGTTAGAACCCTAATGTCTATCATAACCTCTCTTGAACAAGAGAGATTAGAAATCCTAAGGGAAAGAAGACAAACGAAGAAGAAGAAAGAACAATGGAAACATGCAACTAAGAGAATGCATACATGGAATGCACAAGTAGGATGAAAGTGGGAGGAAAATAGTGTAGGGCAGTAGCCTCCACAAGCTCATCTCAACCAAGCATGCATATGAGAAATGAAAAGAAGGAAGGAGAAGAAGATGCACCAAAAGCAAACAAACAAGTGTGACAAAGTCACCAAGAAAAGTCCTCATAGATTCATCACTTTAGTTGAGCTTCAAGTTCCTCCTAAGGAGGGACAAAGCTACCTTGAATGACACTTCAAGGTCATTAGACAGAAGGTAAAGATGAAGAGGAAAGCTCAAAAGCAAAAGTAAATCATAACAAAAAGAAATGCAAGCTACAACACAAAGAAAAGCAAGCAAACTAACACAATAAAACCCTACTTGAAAGCTCAAAAGCAAACAAACAAATGAATAAGGAAAAAACAATATCATGACCTAAAATTGAACAAACATCATCCTTAACATGTTAGCAACATGAAACAAAAGGGATTGAAAGCTCAAAGGGTCCAAAAATGTCATATCCAAATCAAACTAGGTCAAGGTGCATGTATGAACTTCCCTTAGAGGTAACTTGACTTGCAAGTTACCTCAAAATTAGGAAAATGGTTCAAAAATTACCAAATAAAATGCACAATAAATCTAAACAAGTTGGCAAACAGAAACCAAAAGTACAAGGCCAATATCCCCTCAAAGCACCATCAAAAGAAAATTAAATTCAAGATGTACCACTTTGAAATGGGAGAATCGAGGCTCAAAAGGAAAGCACCAAAAGTCAACCCTAAAGTCAACCAACCAGGGGCAAAATGGTCCTAAAAAATTGTTCAACTCATCAAGTGTGTGAGGATCAATTTTCATTCATTGGACCCAAAGGAAATGGAAGAAACAAATAAAAGATCAAGCAAAGTCACAATTTAAATCAATTAATACACATCCAATATTAAAATCCAATTTTAATTAAAAAATAAACCAAAAAATAAAATAAAAATTTTTCTAAAATTAAAAGACATCTCATAGTGTCTAAAAAGTATATTTGTGATTTTTTTTGGATAATTGGAAGTAATTAAAATTGATTTAAATGCAAACAGATAATAAACAAAAAAATAAAATGAAAATAAAAATAAAATAAAAAGACAGACGGTGTAAATAGCAGTAAAAAACAGTTGAAAATGAAATTGAGCCAAGCAGGGGGGCCCAAATAGCAGCTGGGGCCCAAGCGCCCAAACAAAAATCAGGGTTTCCAAACAAATCCAATGCAACTAGTCAACAGAGTGACTAGCGTGGGATGCAACCAAGGTCATCTGATCATCTGGTAATCAAATCATGTGGATAAGGGAACGCCAACACATTAATGAATAATTTAAATGAAATCATGTGCGCGTGGTCAAAGGTGGTGTAGTGTGTGTCTTAATCATGAACGTCCGTGTGAAAAGTAAATGCATCGTGTGGTCAGGACATCATCTTCTCCAATGAGAAGTCAACCAAAACCATAGAAAACAGACGGTGGCCGGAGATCCCTTCCGGTCATCTTCTCCGGCCATCCAGCCACCGTGAACAGTCCCAAGAAATGCACCGTTAGCAAAACTCCACCAAAATTGACAAACTAATAGTGTAAAATCATCCTCTCATCACGAGGAACTCAAATCCAACCTTGGTTTTCATGTTTGAGCAACATATAAAGTAAATCAAAGACAAATAGGAAATGTGCATAAATTGTGAAACTCAAAATCAGCCAACAAGAATGTCCAGAATTCATCTACACTTCACAAGGAGTTCAAATCCACAATCCATTTGCTCTAAAAACTCAAGAACAAGCCAAAATACAAACAACAAGATTTGTGCTCCAAACAGAAATCAAACCAAATGCCAGTTTATTTTACATATTAATGGTCTACATAATTCCTATGTCTCAAATATGCAAGAATGACACAGAATCGTGGCTTAAATGGAGAGATATGGTGATTTTGAAATTACCTAGTGGAGAACCTCCACTGGGTCTTGTCTTTGACTGAACCTTCAAGCAAATCACCCAGAAACGTTCCAAATACTTGAATGAAGCTTTTAGTGTGCTCAATTTCACTTAATGATGGCCAAAACTCCAAAACCGATTCTCACTTTTCTCTTTCTTTTTCAAGTTTCTATTTCTGCAATTCCACTATCAATTCGAGCTCTGAGGGTTTGGGAAGCTTGCTAGCCTTTTATATGTTGGATTCAGATGCACATGGAGCTTAATTCATGCCCTAAAGCCCAATTGCCAAATCAAAATTTTCTCATTTTTTTACTTGCCATACTCGTGTTTTCTCCACTGCACCAACCTCAATTCTGTTTCAAATCAATTGCACATGGCTTGAGTTGATCAAAGGGCCAAGAATTGAGCCTTATTTTGATTCTATGGTGGATTTCCCATTTGTTACTTTATGGTGAAGAAACCATGGAAATGACCAACCAAATGACCTCAAATAACAAATGTAAAATTGGCATTGTATTTAGAACATCATTTACACTCAAAATATGCATAAATTTGCCTTGAAAAAGTTCCAAATGAAATAATTCCCATTTTCTCATTTTAAACTTCTTTTATAAAAAATTCAAACCCCAATTCGTCAATCCAAGCTCCAACCATGACAAGAGATGATTTGGTAATGCAAATGGCCCTATTTGGGGCAAGTATCATGTTGAAAAGATTTCCATTTGAAGTGTGCAAGTTGGTGAAATGGACCTATAATTTTATGACCTATAATTTCACTTTCCCAAAATACCCTTGACTTGCAAGCCTCATAACTTGAGTTCTACAAATCATATGAAAGACTTCTAGTACTCTTTGGAAATATAAGACCAAGCTCTACAGCTTTCATGTTAGCCAAAAGTTGAGGGGAAACATCCTTCTAGGTCAAAAATGGCTTGGAAGGTGGTTGACTTTTGTTGACTAAAATCACATTCATCTGAGGACCTGTAACTTGTCTACATCATAACTTGAGTTCTATAAATTCAATTAAGGACTTCTAGTACTCAAACGAAAGCTAAGAACATGCTCTACAAGTTCCATGTTGGTCAAAAGTTGAGATGAGACTTGTATCTTGAGATAGGTAGTTTTAAAGTTAGGCACTAAATAGGGGATTTTACCCTGAGAACCCTAATTTAGTAACTTCTCACACTCTTGATCCTTGATGAATTGATCTTGAAATGATATATTAGACATCTCAACACAACATCCCATGACCATAGAGACTTGGAATTGAGTTGTAACCTCTTTCCATTTCACAGTTAACTGAGGATTTACCAGATGAAAACCCTAGATGCCACATTCTTGACTAGGGCTTGTTCCACTTCACACAACAACTTGAATAAGCTCCAAATGGCTCTCAAAGCACTCAATGAGTTCTCTCAACATCTTATATCCATAAACATGCACTCATAACCCTCTAATGCTCTTCAATTGGCCTCCAAGTTAGGAGCTGACCCATATGCATCCATCCATCCTTTCACAAGACTATTGACCACTTCAAGATGACCTGATGACCATTCAAACTTGAGTAACACCCCTTGATTAGGCTCAACACTCTAAGAAGACTTCTCTTGCTATGCACAACCTCTTGATCCCCTGTTCAATGAAATATGCTATGCAATGCAAATGCTAGAACAAAATGAAATGAAACATAAACCAAGTTAAGAAAAGGTTGAGCAAATTTTGGGGTACAACAGTTGCCCCTATTCAAACGACTTGGACCTGAATGAGTGAAAGGCGAACGAATTTCACACAATCAAGGTAAAATACGGTTGAATACCAAAGAACCCGGAAATTTGCCAACCGCAGAAAATCTGAATATAGCTGTACTGATCTCAAAAACATTCCGTTGGGGAAAAAAGAACACAAACGTCAAAAGCGGCGCCATGGTCTGGATACCATATTGGCGAAAAGTAACAATCCAAAATACCGGAGTCTGGGTACTCTATAGAAACCGGAGCCTGAATGCTCAAAATGATCGGAGCCTAGATGCTCAAAAACACAAATCAGAGTCTAGATGCTCAAAGATACAAACTAGAGCCTGGATGCTCGAAGAAACAAACTGGAGCCTGGATGCTCAAAGTGATCAGAACCTGGATGCTCGGTAATGAATCTGAGTCTGGATACTCAAAAATCGGAGCCTGGATGCTTAATGCAATTCGGAGCCTGGATGCTTTATGCAATAAACCTGAGTCTGGATACTCGGTTAATAAATCTGAGTCTGGATACTTAATCACTAGAGCTTGGATGCTTAATGCAATTTGGAGCATAGATGCTCTATGCAATAAACCTGAGTCTGGATACTCGGTTAATAAATCTGAGTCTGGATACTCAGTCACTGGAGCCTGGATGCTCAATGCAATTCGGAGCCTGGATGCTCTATGCAATAAACCTGAGTCTGGATACTTGGTTAATAAATCTGAGTCTGGATACTCAATCAGCGGAGCCTGGATGCTCTATGCAATAAGGAATATATTCATCAGGATATCCTACGAGTTCAAGTCAAACGACGTTGCTGGGAAACAATATGAGTTGTGGTCCGGATACCACATAGGCTGAGAAAAACACTAGGTGCCAAGGTCTGGATACCACACGATGATAGGAGATAACAACAATTACTACGACTTGGATATCATGGGGCATCAGATAAACTACCATGGTTCGGATACCATAACTGCCTTTACCGGAATCTGGATACTCAACGGAGAAAGTACAAACAGGATTCATCAGGGTCTGGATACCCAACTGTCTTTACCGGAGTCTGGATACTCAACGGGGAAAGCATAAAAACGCGAGCATAAGCCATGGCCTGGATACCATAAGGCAAAAAGAACATAAATACACTTGCTACGGTCTAGACATAATAAGGGAATTTGACCGGAGTCTGAATACTCAACGGATCAAGAGAAAATACCTGTTGGAAATTTACCAGAGTTTGGATACTCAACGGAACTGACCGGAGTCTGGATACTCTATGGACAAAACAATATACCATCAATCGGAAACTCACCGGAATCTAGATATTCAACGGACAAAGAGTACAACCACAAAACTTATCAAGGTCTGGATACCCAACTGACTTTACCAGAGTCTGGATACTCAACGGAGAAAGCATAATAATATCAATCACCATGGTCTGAATACCACAACCATCTTTACCGGAGTCTGGATGCTCGACGGAAAAAGGAAAACCTCATCAACTAGGAATGGACCGGAGTCTGGATACTCAACGAGGAAAGGACTTCATCACCATACTTATCATGATCCACTCAGATCCGAAGATACTACTGAGAAATAACATGAGCCGGGGTCTGGATACCACATGGGCTAAGAGAAATCACATGGTCTGGATACCAAAGGAAAAGATCAAACCTCCAAAGATACACCTGAAACAAAGAGATAACAACCTGGTCTATGTTTCACATGCAAATGTTTGAAAATGGCATAATGCTCCATACAAGATGGGAATGCTACGCGTTTGGGTAGATGCTATGCACGCATGCAGATGCAACAGAACTGAAACAACAAAGTAAATGCTAGAGAAACAGAAACCATCCTGTCAGGAACAGTAAACAACCTTGCAGGGACAAGCTTACCCATGCCAATAACGATTGGACTTACACTGAAACAAAAAGGCCTCGAGAGGCTCCCCTACTGGGAATAAAATTCATACAAGAACAGGAAATCCAAACTCAAATCAGGATGCAGAACACCACTTGCTGAGGGAAATACCCGGACTGACTCTTTGGAATACAAACTTTCTGAAGAACAGCTAACTCACCGAGTACTTAAAACATCCAGGCTAAACAGCCCAACTTACCAGATAGAGAACAACAATGCCCTGAACGGCCTTCCAAGATACAACTCTCTTGGGGAACAAAGATCTAACTGAGAAAAAATGACCAACACTGAGATTACACCTTTCCTGCTAGGGGATAAATGACACTGCGGGAAAATCAAACCTGCCGGAGGCCTCAGTCTGCACTGCTGAAAGCCGAGTACCTACAATCAAACTGATGGAGAGGGAAGAGTACTAGACCACTACTGGGGAAAACTCTGCACCTACTCCATGGGAATACGCCCGAATATCGACTCGCTGAGGAGTAAGCACATACTCGTACTCTGCGGAGGATTAAAAGCGCACTGTCAAACTGCCAGGGACGTGCTAATACACTGCACACAACTCTAATGGGATAGAGATGCAACAACAACTGCTGGAGAACAAAACTGTTTAGGGAACATATGAATCCATTCGTATTCATAAAAACTTTTCCCCAAGAGTAACAACCCTGCAAAAGGCAAACAGACAAGCCAACCTATACAACAGGACTATCTTGGTCATCATCCATGACATTGTTCAATTAATATCAAAGTTTTAACAATTATTGGCCAAGGCCTACAAGTTTATGTATGCAAGTTCATCAAAAACATCGGGCGTTTTTCACAAACAAAACGGTAAAAGCTAAAACAAAGCACACAGACAAGTACTGAATCATATATGTTTATTGATAATCGGCCTGTAAATAGGCAAAGTTTTACAACAGATGGAACTCCTGAAAAGAGGAAGCTGCGCAAAACTACAAGTATGCATAAAAGCAAAATACAAAAGTGTAAATTTTAAGCAAAAAGTACAGCAATATCGGCAATATGGCGCAGACATACACCATGAGCTGATTCCTCTATGACTCGCCTGACCCTGACGCTTTTCCGACGCTTCGTCTTCATAAGAGATTGATTCGGATAAACGGCCCTCAGGTTCTCCCAGTCCACTAAGCAAAGAAGTTCTTACGCAGACCATAGTCATTTGCTTCTTAATCCCTAACTTTTGCCTGAACCGCCCTTTCGGGTTTTCGATTCACCGGGATACCCATTTTTGCCAAAGTCGCCTTTTCAGGTTTTCGACTTCGCAGGTTTACATCTTTTCATTTTTATCCGTAATTTTTGCCCGAACCTATTTTCCTTTTTTATTGTTCGCCGGGATGCCCCATTTTTGCCTGGACTTTTCTTTTTTGTCCAGCGGGTCTCTTTTAAGCAAAGTATTTTTTAACTGCGTCTGCATTCACAGTGTCGCTATTGCGAAAATCGGCGCCGGCTATGACAGAAGAGTCGCCACCACGCGTTATTTATCCCACAAGAGGGAAAGGAAACTCTCAGAGTAAACCTAACACAGAGAGGGAAAGGAATGGTCATCGCAACCAAATCCTGGATTCGGGAGTCGGTTACGCAAGGGGAAGGTATTAACACCCCTCACGTCCGTCGTACTCGACGGGATCCCCGCTTGTTTTCTATCTAGGGGTGTGTTATTCTATCTACTCTACAGGTCTGGGTTAAAAAGAAAAGAAAATGACTCGGCAAAGTATCGCACTTTATGCCTACGTATTCCCGTCTGAAACGAGAAATCAGAGTCAACGTAGTTCGCCTAACTACGGGTAAGGAAAGGGAGGTTGCTCGCTAGGATATCGCATGCTATGCCTACGTACTTTCATACAGCATGAAAGATCAGAGCAAACGTAGTTCGGACTACGGAAGACACAAGTTTGTCTGACAGTTTTTTATCTCCTTAAGAAAGGGGTTTTCCTGATTAAAGGTCCAAGAGGACAAAAGTAGAGTTTGAATGTTTGTTTGAGTTTTTTAGGAAAGAAATGTTTTTTAGTCTGTTTGTAACTTGTACTGCACTAAAGACTTGTGATCTGAGAGTGACTACGTCGCATGTCACCCTAAGGGTACCATACTAAGCAGCCAGATTACTAAAGAGTGACCCTCCAGCAACCTTTCCTCAAATAGCTTAAGGCTCGTAACGTACAACACGCGTTATCCTTATTACTGTGTTTTTGAATTGTTTTGAGATGAGAAGAGAAAGACGCTCTAAAAAGCCTATGGTTGAAAAGGAAACTAGCTTAATGTTATCATGCATGGGTCAAAACCTAAGGTCTGTCATAATTTCCTCTTGCACAGAGGAATTCAGAGATCCTAGGAGATAAACAACAAAAGACAGCAAGCAATTATAGTAAACAATAAACAGTAAACAGTAAAATGCATGCAGCAATACCAGAGAGGCAAGGGAGAAAACAATAGGCAAGAGGAGACAAGCTCCACCTCAAACCTAGAGGTAATCAACACAAGCAAACAGACAAATCAGAGAAAAACAAAAGATACAGAGGAGACAGCCCAAGCAGCAGCAACAAACTCTTACAGCAAACAGCAACAACAGATTTAAACAACAAAGTTGGATAGACAGCAAAGTTGACAGCAAATGCTACATCCTCAAGCAAGCTTCTATCTTCAAGCTTCATCAATCTTCAAGCTCCAACAAGCACACTCCAAGAGGAGGATTAAACATCAAGATCAAGTTATAATGTTAAGAAACTTAATGACAACCATAGGAAATCACTAAGAACTCAACATTGCAAATGAAAGGTATCCTCAAAGTTCTACTCACTTGGGCATACCACTCATCCCTCCTAAGGAGATATGGAGCTTCCCAAGAAGAACTTTATGTCATTGGATGCAATAGAGGCAAACAATGCACTCTATGTTTGAAGAAAGAATCAAAACTAATTCTAAGGCACTTCCTAAAAGCCCTAATTTCCTAAGCTCCTAAAAAAGCTACACAAGAGGAAAAAGCCTTCAACTCTAAGCTCCAATCTTCAATCCCAAGCATCTTCAATGAAGTCCAGAAGACCTCCCAAAAATGATTCCAAGCCAAGCAAGCTCCAAAGTCACCAACCAAGCCAAACAAGCAAAGGTACTTAAGAGAGAACAACACAAACACAAGCAATTTGCAAAATTCAACAAAAATAGCAAACAAACGTTGTAAAATTCTAATTAAATTCCTAGGGGAACATACATGTTTGAACAGCCTAGAGTTAAAATATTAAAGCCTAATTCAACTTTTAAGTCACCTAAATAATTTTTAGATTGAAGTGTATCAAGGTGATCCATAAGTTGGGAAGGCTCTAATCTCAACACCTAAAACAGAACCTAAAATGTTTTAAAATTCTAATAAAAATCCTGATAGAACATTAATATCTACCCTAAAACATACTAAAAAGTCAAAGCCAAATTAATCACCAATTGGAAGAAAAAAATTATACAAAACAGATGGTCAAATAGGCAACACAATGGACGTTAGCATAAAAGAAAAATCATAACTAATTCAAATAAAATCCTAAAAATGTAAAATCAACGCCTAAAATTTCTTAAGACATTCAAGAACTACAGAAAAAACTTTCATAATTTTTTGATGAGTTTTACTATTTTTAAAGTAATTAAATCAAACAGATATCAAAACAGAAAAATAAAAAAATTAAATGGAAACTAGAAATGATGAATTAGTGAAAATGCAAAGTAGAAAAATGAAAACGCGCTGGGCAGGGATCGAACCCGCGCACGCCTGGTCCCTTTGCTAGGCCAAAACGACGCCGTTTGGCGTGATGACACGTGGCGCGCGCATGTTCATCTTCTCCAATGGAATTTTTCAGCATGATGAATAGTAACCCGCATCCATGGATGTGATGATTTCTGGCAACTTCGAACAACCATAACTCTCTCAATTCTTATCCGTTTTGCATGTTTTTTGGACCGAAATTGAAGGATTTTACGCAAGGATTTAAAATATCTCATCAAAAATCAATAATAATGCAAGCTCAAAGAAAAACGAATCAAACAAAGTTTGACACCAAAACCTCAAGTTCATCAAAACCTCTCCAAATTAATTCTAAACTCATCCTTATGTCATGGAGGTTAAAGATCAAGCAAAAACTAAGCCGAATCATGCCAAAAAAGTCCATATAAAATCTCACAAGTTTGGAGCTCCAAATTTCGAACGTCATAAACATCAATAATTATAATCCAGAAACGATCTACATGCTTCAAGGAGTGCAAAGAAACAAAAATGGCAAAGAATCATCAAGTATTAAGAGAGATATGGTGAAATTCAAGTACCTAGTGGAGAACTTCCACTGAGCCTTTAATCCTTGATGAAGCTTCGCGAAACTCTCCAGAATCGTTCAATGATCTTCAATAAAGCTTTCTCAATTCACAATTTGGCTTGAAACGAACTAGATCTTGGAATTCACTTTTGGAATTTTCTTCACTTTTTCAAGCTTGTTCTTGATCAATTCTGCTCCAATTTCCAGAACTAATGATTTGTAAAGGTTAGAAATCTTATATACAATGGATATGGATCAAGAGAAAGCCCAATCTTTGCCTCTAGGTCCAAAATGAATTTTCAAAATTTCACCACTTTTTGCTCTTGAAGGTACACGAAAATGGCATTGCTTTGGCTCCAAGATGATTCAATTCAACTAATAACAGCATGTGGAGTGTGAATGGCTGAGATTTTCTCCTTGTATTTGATCTAATGGCTATTTTTGATTATGTAACTTCATGGTGAAGTAATCTAAATGACAACTCCCAAAACTTGGCCAATGCTCAAAATTCTGCCAATGCCAATATTCTTAGAATGTGATTTCCATTCAAAAAATATACTCATATGCCATGTTTTAGTCCTCTAACTCAAAAAGTCAATTTTCCCTCCTTAATCCATTTGAAAAATTCCCTTTTTTAGGCCATTTTAAGTGACTTTTTGCTACAAGCCAAATCAATTTCACATGACCACTTGGTTACACTTAAAATCCCATTTTAAGCAACTTTCATGTTGAACAAAATTGCATTTGACAAGTGCAAGTTGGAGATTTTGGCCTATGATTGAAAATGACCTATAATCTCATTTTCCCAAAATACCCCTGACTTGTAAACCTCATAACTTGAGTTCTACAAATCAGATGGAAGACTTCTAGTACAATTTAGAAAGCTAATATCATGAGGAACAACTTTCATGTTGGCCAAAAGTTCAGGTGAAACCTCTTTCTAGGTCAAAAATAGCTTTGAAGTCAGATGATTTTCACAGACAAATTTCAGTGACTTCTGAGGACTTGTAACTTGTCTGGACCATAACTTGAGTTCTATAAATCCCCTTGAGGACTTATAGTACTCAAATTAAAGGTATTGAAATGCTATACAAGTTTCATGTTGGCCAAAGATCCATTTGAAACTTGTATCTTGGTTTATGTGGCCTTGAAGTTAGGCACTAAACAGGGTAATTTGCACTGAAACCCTAATTTAGCAACTTCCCACATTCTTGATTCTTCCTGATTTGATCTTGGCACAACACCAAAAATGTCTCAACATATAATTCCATGAACTCCATGACCTAAAAGTAGGCTTTGAACCTCTTCAATTGTCCAGTTGACCTAGAATTGATCCAGATGAAATCCTAATTGCTTGCACCTCAACTGTGGCTCTTGCACTTGAATCAATGACTTGATTGAGCTCCAACATGGCCCTCTAGGCACCCCATGAGCTCTATACATATCTCCTATTCACACCTCATGTTTCACATCCCATTGATGGTCCTCAGCTGATCAAGACCTCCCACCACCTCCTGATGACTTGGATGACTTCTCAAGCTTGGATAAGATTTCTTGCTAGGCTTCTCTTGACAAAAACAAACTTGATCCCCTATTGGATGAATGATGTTATGATATGAAAATGATAGGATAATGTTATGCTAATGCAATGAAACATAGACCAGTTAAAGAAAAAGGTTGGGCAAATTTTGAGGTGCAACAGCTGCTCCTATTCAAGCGGCTTGGACCTGACTGGGTGAAGAGCGAACGACCTTCAGACAATCAAGGTAAAAGACGGTTGAATACAAAAGAACCTGGAAATTTGCCAATCGCAGAAATAAACTGCAAAAACTGCTTGGGGGAAATATCCAAAAACTGAATCCAGTCGTTACGGCAACAAACTGATCAATCATCTGATAAAGAACTTGACTTTATCACAAGTTACCTGCGTGATGCCACAGATAACAAACTCGAAGGTTGGATCAACATGCACTTGATCCTCTCACATCGTCTAATGATAGACTGGAAGAGACATATACTCACATCGTCTAGAGATAGACAGGAAGAGAAATATACTCACATCGTCTAGAGATAGACAGGAAGAGAAATACAATCACATCGTCCAATGATAGATGAAAAGAGAAATACAATCACATCGTCCAATGATAGACAGAAAAACACCATCCCGAAGGAAACAAAATCCAATACTCACGACGTCTAAAGATAGACGGAGAAAATCATCTCGAAGGCCAGATCAACATGCACTTGATCTTATCACGTTGTCTAAAGATAGACAGGGAGAAACACTTGTCCGAAGAACCACATCGACAGTGAGAACTAGCGGAAAGAAAACCATATGAATTTCAACACCACCCATCAAATTTCGGAATCCTTTCATCTACAGGAATTGATGGAAAGAACAATACCTTCAAAGGGGCCACATCATCAGTAAGAACCGACAGGAAGAAAAACCACCTTCAAAGAGCCATGTTGTCGATAAGGATCAACAACTAGGAAAACCAAACATTCTTCAAAGAGCCTCGACGTCAATAAGGATCAACAGTCAGAAAAACCTCTCTTGAAATGTCATCTCATCCGATAAACAGAAAGAAAGTCAATATCTGAAAGATCGCCTTGAAACCTCTCAACGTCTAAAGATAGACGGAGAAAACCATATCCAAACTCACGACGTCTAATGATAGACGGAGAAAACTCGCTGGGGAGACACATCGTCAATATGAACTGACGGTAAGAAACCCGCTGAAAAATCACCTGAAACTTCACGTCGTCTAAAGATAGACGAAAAGAGAACCATACTCAAACTCACGACGTCTAATGATAGACGGAGAAAACCATATCCAAACTCATGACGTCTACAGATAGACGGAGAAAACCATAATCGAACTCAGGACGTCTAAGGATAGACGGAGAAAATTCCTGCTGGGGAAATACATCGTCAATAGGAATTGACGGGAAGAACAATCTGTTTTCATCAGATGATCAATAGACAAAGCATAACCGTCGTATGATCTGAGAATCAAATACCAAAGAGCTGTCTGATCAAAGCTACTGAATAAATACCCCTGAACTGATTACAGAGTACTTCATGTTGCCACGTAAGGCTGATAGAAACTGTCTTATGCTTCGTATGCATATACGCATGTTTGAATTTTTCTATGGCGTAAATGCTCCATATAAGATGGAATGCTATGCATTTGACGATGAAATGCAAATATGATGCAAATATGATGATATATGCAAGATGCAAATGCAGGCTCAGGCTGCTGGAGAGAAGCTATACACAGAAGAACCATTCCAGCAAAATAAATGCTGGAAAGGCGACCCGACTCCGCTGATGGAGAAACTAGATACGGAACCATTTCAGCAAAATAAATGCTGAAGACAAAACCAACTCTGCTGGGGATAACCGGGTATCACAGAATTATTCCAGCAAAATAAATGCTGGAAAGGTGAAGCCAACTCCGCTGGGGATAACCAAATGTGCTAAGCATGATCGGACTTCCCTTGGAATAGCTTACACGTGCCAATGACCGTTGGACTTTTGTGGAGAAAACAGATAGAGTCTTCCTACATACCAATGAAGATTGGATTTTAAAACTGATGCGCCAACACGGATGTGCCTCATAGTGATTGCTAATATGGATTGGGCTTTAGGAATGGCTTGCCAATGAGGATTGGGTTTTAGGCTATCCGTGAGGGGTCATATATAACTAACACTAGACAACCTCCTGTCTAAATTCACGGTTTCTGGTTGAAGAGTCAAGGGACGATAACACGACTTCCCGACATTCGTCTCAAACTTGAAGATTGGCTGAATCTGCTCAAGTAGCTCTGAGTAACCCTGATGACACGGAAAAGAACAATTCCTTCGCTTCTGATATTGCCCCAGCCTGTGGGATCTCTGGGGGATACTCCTCAAAAGGAAATTTGAAAATATGTACCCTGATGGTCTGATATGAACTGCTTCAGCACTCTGAACCTCAGAGAGATGCTTCGGATCAAATACCCTTCAGACAAGAAACAACTTCTGTGCTTTTCTTAGAGTGGCCTGCCCCTGTCTGCGATGACTTTGCCCCTGATAGGCTGATCTGTGGGGAGATACACTGGTTTTCCTCCAGAGATTCATCAAATCTCGACCTGACTACTTCAGAATAACTGACTTCGGGTGGCTGACATCACTAGGGATTATAGCTTGCCCCAGTTCACGGAGTATTCGGGCGTTCTGCATTCTATCATGATCATACTTTCCACTGTAGGAAACTTTCCTGCTGTCAAGCGCTTACTCGCAAGTAAAACCAATTGTTCTGCACAAAAGATATATTAATGCAATACATATGACAGTTTTAACATCCAATCTGTTCACCGGAAAAGGAAAAACAGTTTATGGCATATAATGCACAAATCATCTATCAGAATATCAACATCAGTACCAACATGGTAAGAAGAACCCTTTTAGGAGTCGGCTTCGATGCGATCTTTACCGATGTATGCCTTCGAAACAACCCTGCTTCAATTAGGACTTTTGAAGGTTGTAACGTGGTCAGGTTCACGGTTTTGAAAGAAAGGATAAAGGCTCAAATTTTATTTTAACCCATCCATTCTCCTTGATGTTCTCCAATCCTACGTTCGGCTAATTCGACCTTAGCGTTTACCTCTTAAAGATTGAAATATAGGAGTGATAGTTCGAGAAACTATGAGTTTTTGGAGTGACAGCCACTCACTCTTCGTCTTTGACACTTGGGTCACACGACTCGTATTTCATTTGAGGATTTTTCTTTTGTAATCCTTTTCATTTTTCTTTTTCTTTCCCTAACTTTTGCCTGGACTGACTCTTTTGAGTTTCTTTTGATTTTCAAGTCCAACGGGATGCCCTTATTTTTGTCTAAGTCGTTTGTTTTCAAGTTTTGACTTAGCGGGCTTTTGATTCTTTTTCCTTCCCTCTTTTTTTTGAACAAGTCGTGTGACACTGGTTGTCTGACTCTTTGGGGAATAATGTGACTATTTCACTTTTGAAACTTAACCCTTGTGGTTTTTTAGGCACGACCTCTAGAGGTGTGATTGATCCTCAAACGGACACTCCTTTTTGTAATTTGGACGTTCGGTCAAATTAGCTAACACCTACCCTGCCCCAGGTTAAGATTGAGGGTTTTTCATTTTCAGAAAGAACTCCTACTACTAGGCTCAAAGGGGTTGACAAGGGATTATCTTCCTTATATCTCCGGTGTTTAGGGATTTGAAACAATGCCTGTACATCATCAGCAGGTTTTATTTCAAAAGCATACAATATCGGAAGCTTGCATGTCATTCATTTTCGTCATCCTCTCCGGATTCCGCTTAACCAAGCGTTGGATATCTGTAAAAATCAATTAGTGAACACGAATGGATTTAATCAAAACATGCATACTCATTTCATTATCATCAATTGAATGGAAACAACAAGTTTTACAAACAAGATTGCAATTTAAACAGGAAAGAAACTACAAACAATGACAAGATAAAACAAAGGAAAATGCCAGCTTCCGAGAATCGGGCTTTCACATCTGATTCGCTGCTGAACCAGCCATCTTCAAAGTTGTTTATTGAAACCATTATGCTCAAAACGGCAACCGGGTAAACTGTCTCTCTGACTTCATTGGGTTTTGTCTAGCACACAGGTTTGATCGATAACGAGAAGGCTGCTGACTCTAGAGAGGAGCTGATGTCTGTTGCAAAGACTGGACCGATTGTTGACCTTGAACAGTTGAACCACTTGGCGGTTGAGTCTGAATTAACAGGGACTCCTTTTGTTCAGGCGCTTTCATCCTCAGGCTTGGTCTAGGCACATGCAATAACTGAGGACAAGGGGATTCTGACACCATTGAGTCCAGGATATACTCCTGATCTACTGCAGCTTCGGAAACATCCATCATCATGGCCGCAGCTGGAATAGGACCATTAGGTACCGTTACGCCGCTCGGTGTAAATTCAATAGCTTTTGAGTCAATCAGGTCTTGAACCTTGTGCTTAAAAGCATGACAATTCTCAAGGCTATGCCCCGGTGCTCCAGAGTGTAAGTTGCAATGAGTGTTCACGTCAAAACATGCTGGTAGGCTACCCTTAGGTGGATCCAATGTCCGAAGTTTGACCAACTGAAATTGAAGCAAAACTTGCAACGCCTAAGCGTATGTCATATGAATCTGGTCATAAACTCTGCCTCTCTTAGGCACCTGATTTTCCCTATCAGCAATGCGCTGGAGAGCAAAATACGAAGGTCCTCGTCGTCCACGAGACATCTGAGATTTATCAACCTTTGGCACAGGCTCCACAGGTACAAGTTCCACAGGCACAAGTGGAACAAGCTTCTTCACTGTGGCTTCAGGTAGCTGATCACCCTCCTTCCTAAGCACACTCTTTAACACTTCCATAATCAAGCCCACTTGGGTATTCAGCTGATTGTTTTCCTCTTTGAGCGTCTTCTGGTCTAGACGCATCTCTTGCATGTCTCTCATCATCTTCCCTAGTTGGCTTCGAACCTCAATCAATTCAGCCTGATTCTGTTCCATAACTCTGAGAGAATTCCTGCAACAAACTAGTGAAGAACAGGAAATAAGACCCACGGTTCTGAGGTACCTGTTATGTGAGAATGCAATGCGGAAAGCAAACACATATTCACAACAAGATAAGGAGAAACCCAAGCTATAAGCACAGAGATAAACATCTCACACAAATATGTAAAACCATCAAAATCAACATATAAGCACACATGAGTACGAATACAATGACCTCAGCCAACAAGCCTAGTGATGGTCAGCAAACAACAATGCACGAAAGCTAAATAGGTCAGCAGAGAAAACAGATGCGACACTCGACACAGAAACCTCTAGCAACTTCCTCCATATTCAACTGAGCTCTCAGTTGGACATTCTTCCAAACACACACTTTCGGTGGAGTCTTCCATGACATTAACTGACGACCCCACACAACTGGATGAAGGAGAATCAATAATATGAACAAAACCCTGAGGTGTGATGAAGATCTTGTTAGAGTCTAACATATTCTGAACTTGACTCCTAAGCACCTTACAATCATCTGTCGAATTCCCTTGTGTCCCAACATGGTACTCACAGCGGGCGCTGGCATCAGAACCTGGAGGATAAGGCAGGATCATTGGATTAGTCTCTTTCGGCACTATCAATCCACTTTCAACCAAATCCAGCAACAACTGGCTGTACGACACCGGTAGCTGAGTAAACTGCCATTCAGGCTTCCTTGGTCTTTGTCGGGCATGCTGACGCGGCTGACGATAATATGACCATTGACTTTGAACACTTGAAGCGTCTGAAAACTGAGCTTGAGATGCTAGGGATTCTGAGACAACATCACTTCCTCCTTCCCACTCCTTTTGAGGTATGACAACTGATTCATTCTTATCAACTGGGATATAAGGAGTATCTCGAATCTTTCCATTCTTGAGTCCTCTCTCAACAAGCTCTACTATTCTTATCAAGCCCGCAAAGCTTTTACAACTGAACATTATGTCATAATAACGGCCTTTCAGAGTACCCAAGAAGAGATCAACCATTTCTCTCTCAAGAAGCGGTGGTTGAACACTGGCAGCCAATTCTCTCCATCTCTGCACATACCCTCTAAAGGATTCATTATCCGCCCGAGATAACTCTTGCAAATGCACGCGACTAGGAGCCATATCCAGGTTGTAGTCGTACTGCTTCATGAAGGCATTGGCTAAATCCGACCATGACTTGATACTATCACTCTTCAACTGCATGTACCAATCCAAAGATGTTGTGATCAAACTATCTTGGAAACAGTGAATCATGAGCTTGTCATTGGTGACATGTGAAGTCATCCTTCTGCAGAACATAACCAAATGTAGCTTCGGACAGCTATCCCCTTTGTATTTCTCAAAATTGGGCATCTTGAACTTCGGAGGCAACACAAGGCCTGGCACCAAACACATGCTCGAAGCATTCAGATCAAGAGTATTCTTATTCATCAGGGCAGCAATCTGATCTTCCAACATCTGAAGTCTTCTCATATACTCAATAATCCTTAGATTCTCAGTATTAACATGTGGAACAACTCTTGAAGATGGAACAATCCTTGGAGAATCTGGCGTAGAGAAAGTCAAACTCTGATACTCTGTGTCATTGAGAGAAAATGGGTCTCTGACAGGGGTTTGCACAATCTGAGCTACATTGTTCATCGGAGTTCTTTGAACATTGTTTCCTCCTCTATTCATAGCTGTTATGGCTTCCATGAACTGACTCAACTGGTTCTTCAACAATTCAAACTCCGCCCGAGTAACAACCAAGTTCTGCTCTCCTGAATCCATGATCCTTCCAGAAGCTAACTGAAGTCCAATGCGAATGTCGGGAAACCAACTGACGAAGCGGACAAAAGACGGGTAAGCTCCTCGGGTCAGACAACTTGTCGAGCCCAAAGGGCTAGGCAAGAAGCATCAAAGAGAATCTCGTCCGAGCGCAGATTTCACGGCTAGCTGGTGCGAGCTAAGCAAGCAGGCTAACCATTACTCTCTACTTCTAAGTCTATGTGCAAGCTCAAGCCCAGGTCCGACTTATCTCTCAATCTAACCCTCTATCCAACACAACAACAATAATAGAGTACTGAAAGTAAAGGCAGAAAGGTAAATACATACAAAATCCCAGACGGGAAAACAAGCTCTAGGATTGACTCGCATAGGGAACCGTTGGAGTCCCCAGCAGAGTCGCCAGCTGTCGCTACTGCGAAAATCGGCGCCGACTATGACAGAAGAGTCGCCACCGCGCGTTATTTATCCCACAAGAGGGAAAGGAAACGCTCAGAGTAAACCTAACACAAAGAGGGAAAGGAATGGTCATCGCAACCAAATCCTGGATTCGGGAGTCGGTTACGCAAGGGGAAGGTATTAGCACCCTTCACGTCCGTCGTACTCGACGGGATCCACGCTTGTTTTCTATCTAGGAGTGTGTTATTCTATCTACTCTACAGGTCTGGGTTAAAAAGAAAAGAAAATGACTCGGCAAAGTATCACACTTTATGCCTACGTATTCCCGTCTGAAACGAGAAATCAGAGTCAACGTAGTTCGCCTAACTACGAGTAAGGAGAGGGAGGTTGCTCGCTAGGATATCGCATCCTATGCCTACGTACTTTCATACAGCATGAAAGATTAGAGCAAACGTAGTTCGGGCTACGGAAGACACAAGTTTGTCTGACAGTTTTTTATCTCCTTAAGAAAGGGGTTTTTCTGATTAAAGGTCCAAGAGGACAAAAGCAGAGTTTGAATGTTTGTTTGAGTTTTTTTACGAAAGAAATGTTTTTTAGTCTGTTTGTAACTTGTACTGCACTAAAGACTTGTGATCTGAGAGTGACTACGTCGCATGTCACCCTAAGGGTACCATACTAAGCAGCCAGATTACTGAAGAGTGACCCTCCAGCAACCTTTCCTCAAATAGATTAAGGCTCGTAACGTACAACACGCGTTATCCTTATTACTGTGTTTTTGAATTGTTTTGAGATGAGAAGAGAAAGACGCTCTAAAAAGCCTATGGTTGAAAAGGAAACTAGCCTAATGTTATCATGCATGGGTCAAAACCTAATGTCTGTCATAATTTCCTCTTGCACAGAGGAAATCAGAGATCCTAGGGGATAAACAACAAAAGACAGCAAGCAATTACAGTAAATAATAAACAATAAACAATAAAATGCATGCAGCAATACCAGAGAGGCAAGGGAGAAAACAATAGGCAAGAGGATACAAGCTCCACCTCAAACCTAGAGGTAATCAACACAAGCAAACAGACAAATCATAGAAAAACAAAAGATACAGAGGAGACAGCCCAAGCAGCAGCAACAAACTCTTACAGCAAACGGCAACAGCAGCTTTAAACAGCAAAGTTGGATAGACAGCAAAGTTGGATAGACAACAAAGTTGACAACAAAGGCTTCATCCTCAAGAAAGCTTCTATCTTAAAGCTTCATCAATCTTCAAGCTCCAACAAGCACACTCCAAGATGAGGATTAAACATCAAGATCAAGTTATAATGTTAAGAAACTTAATGACAACCAAAGGAAATCACTAAGAACTCAACATTGCAAATGAAAGGTATCCTCAAAGTTCTACTCACTTGGGCATACAACTCATCCCTCCTAAGGAGAGATGGAGCTTCCCAAGAAGGACTTTATGTCATTGGATGGAATAGAGGCAAACAATGCACTCTATGTTTGAAGAAAGAATCAAAACTAATTCTAAGGCACTTCCTAAAAACCCTAATTTCCTAAGCTCCTAAAAAAGCTCCACAAGAGGAAAAAGCCTTCAACTCCAAGCTCCAATATTCAATCCCAAGCATCTTCAATGAATTCCAGAAGACCTCCCAAAAAGGATTCCAAGCCAAGCAAGCTCCAAAGTCACCAACCAAGCCAAACAAGCAAAGGTACTTAAGAGAGAACAACACAAACACAAGCAATTTGAAAAATTCAACAAAAATAACAAACAAAAGTTGTAAAATTCTAATTAAATTCCTAGGGGAACATACATGTTTGAACAGACTAGAGTTAAAATATTAAAGCCTAATTCAACTTCTAAGTCACCTAAATAATTTCTAGATTGAAGTGTATCAAGGTGATCCATAAGTTGGGAAGGCTCTAATCTCAACACCTAAAACAGAACCTAAAGATGTTTTAAAATTCTAATAAAATCCTGAGGGAACATGAATATCTATCCAAAAACATACTAAAAAATCAAAGCCAAATTCATCACCAATTGGAAGAACAAAATTATGCAAAACAGATGGTCAAATAGGCAAAACAATGGATGTTAGCACAAACGAAAAATCATAACTAATTCAAATAAAATCCTAAAAATGTAAAATCAACGCCTAAAATTTCTTAAGACATTCAAGAACTACAGAAAAAAATTTCATAATTTTTTTGATGATTTTTACTATTTTTAAAGTAATTAAATCAAACAGATATCAAAACAGAAAAATAAAAAAATTAAATGGAAACTAGAAATGATGAATTAGTGAAAATGCAAAGCAGAAAAATGAAAACGCGCTGGGCAGGGATCGAACCCGCGCGCGCCTGGTCCCCTTGCTAGGCCAAAACGACGCCGTTTGGCGTGATGACACGTGGCGCGCGCATGTTCATCTTCTCAAATGGAATTTTTCAGCATGATGAATAGTAACCCGCAACCATGGATGTGATGATTTCTGGCAACTTCGAACAACCATAACTCTCTCAATTCTTATCCGTTTTGCATGTTTTTTGGACCGAAATCGAAGGATTTTTCACAAGGATTCCAAATATCTCATCAAAAATCAATAATAATGCAAGCTCAAAGAAAAATGATTCAAACAAAGTTTGGCACCAAAACCTCAAGTTCATCAAAACCTCTCCAAATTAATTCTAAACTCATCCTTATGTCATGGAGGTTAAAGATCAAGCAAAAACTAAGCCGAATCATGCCAAAACAGTCCATATAAAATCTCACAAGTTTGGAGCTCCAAATTTTGAACGTCATAAACATCAACAATTATAATCCAGAAACGATCTACATGCTTCAAGGAGTGCAAAGAAACGAAAATGGCAAAGAATCATCAAGTATTAAGAGAGATATGGTGAAATTCAAGTACCTAGTGAAGAACTTCCACTGAGCCTTTAATCCTTGATGAAGCTTCGCGAAACTCTCCAGAATCGTTCAATGATCTTCAATAAAGCTTTCTCAATTCACAATTTGGCTTGAAACGAACTAGATCTTGGAATTCACTTTTGGAATTTTCTTCACTTTTTCAAGCTTGTTCTTGATCAATTCTGCTCCAATTTCCAGAACTAATGATTTGTAAAGGTTAAAAATCTTATATACAATGGATATGGATCAAGAGAAAGCTCAATCTTTTCCTCTAGGCCCAAAATGAATTTTCAAAATTTCACCACTTTTTGCTCTTGAAGGTACACGAAAATGGCATTGTTTTGGCTCCAAGATGATTCAATTCAACTAATAACAGCATGTGGAGTGCGAATGGCTGAGTTTTGCTCCTTGTATTTGATCCAATGGCTATTTTTGATTATGTAACTTCATGGTGAAGTAATCTAAATGACAACTCCCAAAACTTGGCCTATGCTCAAAATTCTGCCAATGCCAATGTTCTTAGAATGTGATTTACATTCAAAAAATGTACTCATATGCCATATTTTGGTCCTCTAACTCAAAAAGTCAATTTTCCCTCCTTAATCCATTTGAAAAATTCCCTTTTTTAGGCCATTTTAAGTGACTTTTTGCTACAAGCCAAATCAATTCCACATGACCTCTTGGTTACACTTAAAATCCCATTTTAAGCAACTTTCATGTTGAACAAAATTGCATTTGACAAGTGCAAGTTGGAGATTTTGGCCTATGATTGAAAATGACCTATAATCTCACTTTCCCAAAATACCCCTGACTTGTAAACCTCATAACCTGAGTTCTACAAATCATATGGAAGTCTTCTAGTAGAATTTAGAAATCTAAGATCATGAGGAACAACTTTCATGTTGGCCAAAAGTTCAGGTGAAACCTCTTTCTAGGTCAAAAATAGCTTTGAAGTCAGATGATTTTCACAGACAAATTTCAGTGACCTCTGAGGACTTGTAACTTGTCTGGACCATAACTTGAGTTCTATAAATCCCCTTGAGGACTTCTAGTACTCAAATTAAAGGTATTGAGATGCTCTACAAGTTTCATGTTGGACAAAGATCCATTTGTGTTGCACCCCAAAATTTGCCCAACCTTTTCTAACCTAGGTTTATGTTTCAATTGCATAATCATTTGCATTGTCATCATGTACATAGTATATTCATCTGCATTGCATAGCATAGGCAAGCTATCTTAATCAGGGGATCAAGTGCTATTCTTGTCTCAAGAGGCATATCCAAGGGTTTCATTCATATTCAAGACTACTCAGGTCATCAGGGAAGAATTTGAGCTTTGAAGAGTTGACAGGTTGATCAGTGAGTTCTCCCCTATCTTGAGGTTATTTGGGGATCATCAGAGGAAGTGTGAGCCATGAGCCAAGAGCATGAGGTGTGTATGGATGTTATGAAGAGCCTAGATGATCATTTTTGAGGAGTAACCAAGTCATTGGAATGATTGCAAGAGCTTCAGCTGAAGTCAGTCAACTAGGGTCAACACTAGGTCAATCCTAGGTCAAAGACTTGTTTTGAAAGGTATCCAGGATCCTTTGAAGAATGTGGGATTCATTATGTGCTATATGGATAGGGATATGGTGTTGTGCTAAAGAAAAATCAGAAGGAATCAAAGAGAAATGGAGTTACCAAATTAGGGTTTCAATGTAAAATCCCCTGATTTAGGTCAAACTTCAAGGCAGTGTAACTCAAGATGCAAGCTTCATATGAATTTATGGTCCACATGAAACTTGTAGAGTATCTTCATAGCTTTAATTTGAGTGGTGGAAGTCATCATGATGATTTATAGAACTCAAGTTATGGCTCTTGCAAGTTATAGGTCATTTGAGGGCACTGAAATTTGTCTATGAAAGTTGTCTGTCTTCCAAGAAACCTTTGACCATCAAGGAGATTTAAAATGGATTTCTGGCCAACATGAGAGTTGTTCCTTATTGTCTTAGCTTTCTAGAAAGGTATGGTATGCCTTCATATGATTTGTGGAACTCTACTTATGGTCTTGGCAAGCAAAGGGTATTTTGGTCATTTGAGAATTACAGGTCATTCTTAGCCTATGCCTAAAACTCATACAAGGAAGCTTCAAATGAAAAACTTCACAACATCAAAGTTGCTCAAAATGTCATTTTAAGTCTATAAAAGAGGTCATGGAAGTTTGGAAATGCATATAACAAGACTTGATAAAAGTTGGTGGAAAATGACTTAAAAAAGGCATATAACTTGAAAAAGTTCAAGTTGGAAAATGGTTTGAGAGATCTACAAATCCAAAATGGGTCATGTAATATACCAAATTGAATCCCAACAACATTTTGAAGACATTGGTTCAGCTAATTTTTTGAGTTAGGGTTTAAATTTTGGACTTGCTTTGTATTTTTGTTACTTGCATAATAAGGCAAGTATGGAAAACTTGGCACAAGGTAAATTTCAAGGCAAGGAGCTTGCATATCATTCCAATTTGGCATGTAAGGAGATTTTGAAGGGCTTTAAGTGCATTGTAAGGAGATACCATTAGATACCAAAATATCATGTCATGAGAATTTCCATATTCTTCCACCACATTCTAGAATCCTCTAAGATCAATCCAGAAACTTCTAGACCTGTCCATCATCCTCTATATATTGAATTGAATCCATTAGTGCAAAAGGTTGGTGAAAAGAGAGAGAGAAGAGAGAGAATTCCATTGTTGCTTCCATTGTAAGAAAGTGTGAAAATCTATATTCTACACCAAGTCTGTTCAATCTTCTTCTTCATCTACAATCTATAGATCATAGTGAGTGCATACAAGCAAGTTCAGAGGTACATCAATGGAGGATTGAAGCTCTAAGGTTGAGATTGCAAAGATCCATATCAGATTCGAATCTCACAATCCAAGCACTCTTCTTCCAACTTTTTGCAAACAGAAACCATAGCATCATCTGAGGACCATTGGTGAGGGATTGCAAGTGCTGAATCAAGCTATTTCCCATCTGTTCCAACAAGAATTGCAGGTATGCTTTTTCTCTTCTATCTCCATAATTATGCGTTGTTAGCTTAGTTTGTTAGGTTAGAATTGTTAGGTTAGGTTAGAGGATTGAATTCAGAAAGTTTGAGTGCCATCCATGGAGTTTGAGAATCTGGTGTTGAAACTTTAGGGATCAAGAAATCTTAGGTTAGTGAGTTTTAATCCGAAGCTGTTAGCATGTTAGGATCAGTATAACATAAGGATCATCCTAGGGTCAAGATTTTCAAGAATGGTGAAGTTCCCTCATGAGTGCAGTTGGTGGATCATGGAGCTTATGGTTATCGGGTTTCATTCTAGGGTTGGTTTCAATCCAAACTTGTGGCACCATCGTGTTCATGGGAGAGAGTAGAGCATTTTTGCTCTTTATAGTTTAGGGTTTCATGGCCAATCGAGTGAGAACAGAAGGGATGAAAGTGTGTGCATGGTGGAGGGTTTTTTCTGAAACTAGGGTTTCGTTTGGGGACGATGAAGGAGGACCGTAGATGCATGCTTGGACTTTTGACTGAAACACCAATCCAATGGCTGAGATTTAAAGAAGAAAAACGGAGGGAAATTCCAAAGTGAAACGATGCATTTCACTAAAACCTCAACCATGGGCCCTGAATCAGATTCCTATCGCCACCCCCTATATGGAAGCCCAATGGATTTTAACTTGAATTTGTTGCTAAATACACCGTTCACGTTTTATTTTTTTTTAATTCAATTTCTGATGCATGCTGGGCCTAGTGCCTTTTGTTATTCACGCCCCCCACTTCATGGCCCATCTGAATAAATAACTGGGCGTGGTTACTTCTGGCACCCCCTCCCCATTTTAATTCATTTTCTTTAATATTTTTTGCACCTTTAAAAAATCATAAAAAATTGAAAAAAGCTTGGTTTTAATTGGTTCTTTTTGCTATAGGTCGATAATTCTGTTAAGAAAAATATCCAATAATAAAAATGGCATTTTATTTGGTTTTAGTATTTTTTGTGTATTTTTCTTGTAAATAGCTTTTTAATGAGTTTAGTTTAGTACTTAATTTTGTTGATTTTAGTTCTAATAGTTCCCTTTAAATTTAGGACCCATTATTTTTAGGATATGTCACTTAGGACTTTAACTTGTATATAGGATTTAATTTGTAATTTTAGGATCAATTTTTAGATGATTTGATTAGGTGAGATTAGAGTGGTTAAAATAAGGGTTTTAAGTGAGCATATGTGAGATAGACCATTTCTTTTAGGAATTTTGATTTGATTTTTGGGGTATGGGACTATAGGGGTTATGGGTAGATAATAGATCCCTTAGAAAATATTAGGTTTCCCCTATTACTATTAGTATATTGCTTGTATCTGATTGACTGTGTGGTGTGCCCTCTTTAGGGTTATTATTTGTCTGTGTGGCGTATTGGGTTTGTTTGGGGCTTGGGGTTTGAGCTGAAGACTGAGATGATGAAGCCCATTTGAGGATTAAAGACTGAAGACGAACTTCCAGAGTTGAGGAGGAGTGTCTCTTGCTGGCAGCTGTTGAAGGTTGTAGGATCTAGGAGTTAGGCAGAGCTCTAGAGTAGAAAACTTGATTCTCAAACATGGAAGGTCTTGATTGCCTCCATCCCTCTCTGTGATGCAGAGTCTCTCTAAGACACTCACCCCCTTCCTTTGGAAGGCTTGGCGATAGTGTCTAAGAGATAGAACTCTTGAGAGAAATATCCTATGTGTTGTTAGCAGTCTGTTTGCCACCCTTGGTGGTCAACTAATTGCTTAACACCCAGTTCACTCTTGTGATTGGTTCCTCAGCTTGGAGATTGGGACTTGAAGAAAAGCCATTGGGAGATTGAAGATAAGAGATTGATGCTTGCTTGAAGCCTGAAGATGGTTGCAGATGCTGATGAAGACTGATTTTGCTGTTTAATTTTAGCTGTTTAATTCATGATGTATTGTGTGAATTTCCCGGATTGTATTGTTTGCTGTTTAGCCTGTTGGGTTGAAAGTGAATCCTGTTCACTTTTGCCTATTGTTTTTTAGGTTCGAGGTTGAGTGGGACTCCCTTGCCTCGCTTGTATTGTTGCATCCATGCATTTTTACTGCTTTGTTGTATATATCTGCTGTTTCTGTTCCCGTCTATTCCCTTAGGATCTCTGTTTCTCTCTGCGCAAGAGAGGAGCATGATAGACATTAGGTTTTAACCCATGCATGATAACATTAGGGTAGATTTTATCCCTTTTTAACCCTAGGATTTGTAGAGTGTCATCTCTTCTTCCTTCAAAACAACAGAAAAACACTTAATAAAGGTTATAACAAAGATCAATTCATTTCTTCCGTCAAAAGATTTGAACAAACATCAACCTTTTTGCAATAAGAAAACCCTTGTTTAAGGTGAGATTTTTTTCATAAAAGACACTTGAACAGCTTGTGTCGTGCGTAGCCCGAACTACGTTTGCTCTGATCTTCCATGCTGTGTGGAAGTACGTAGGCACAGGATGCGATATCCTAGCGAGCAACCTTCACCCCCCTTCACCCGTAGTTAGGCGAACTACGTTGACTCTGATTTCTCGTTCCAGACGGGAATACGTAGGCATAAAGTGCGATGCTTTGCCGAGTCATGTTTTCTTTTCTTTTCAGACCTCATCCTTTAGTTTAGATAGAAATGTAATCCGTACAAACCAAGCAAGCGTGGATCCCATCGAGTACGATGGACGTGAGGGGTGCTAATACCTTCCCCTTGGGTAACCGACTCCCGAACCCAGGTTTTGGTTGCGATGACCAGACCTTTCCCCGTTTTTTTGCGAGGTTTACTTCGAGTGTTTCCTTTCCCTCCCTTGGGATAAATAACGCATGGTGGCGACTCTTCTGTATTGCCGGCGCCGATTTTCGCAGTAGCGACAGCTGGCGACTCTGCTGGGGATCCAACGTCCCCTGGCTGCTGAGGACTGCGATAGTTCCTTATGCATTTGGGATCCAACGTCCCTTAAGCGAGTCAATCCTAGCGCTTGTTTTCCCGTCGAGGATTTTGTATGGATTTACATTTCTGTATTTACCTTTCAGCATTATATTATTATTATTATTGTTGTGTTGGGGTGTGACGGGTGTTCCATGATTGAGAGATAAGCCGGACCTGGGCTTGAGTGCACCTAGATTTAGAGTAGAGATTAGTGGGCGCGCACATGCTTTGCATGTCCTAGTGTCCCGCGAAATCTACACTCAGACGAGGTTCTTCTGGTTGGCCTCCTGTCCTGCCCTTTGGGTGGCTCGGGTTGCTGGTTAGTTGGATTGTCAACTCTGGGGACCGATCATTTGGAAGTTGGCTAAGTGAGGCCTCTTCAGGATTTGATGATGCCACTCCTTCTGGGAATCGTATCATCAACCCTGAAAGTCTGTGACGCCGACAACCGCATAGGATGCCATACCTTTGTCAGTTACTAGGAGACCTACCTGTGAGAGGGCTTGGGGTTATGCAGGTAACTAGACCTTCAGATACCGGTTATTTCTTGATCGGAGATCCTGGGTATTTATGGACAGTGATGAGGTCTATCAGAGACCAGTTGGAGTTATGTTATGGGGTCTATCAGAGGCCAGTATTGGAGCTTTGTTTTGGGTCTATCTGGGACCGGGGTTTGAGGAATTCTAGAGGGTCTATTTGAGACTTTTGATATGGTTCAGGCTTCTCAGCTATAGCACTTGGTCCCTGTTGCATGTTGCTTGCATTGCATTGTTTGCATAATCATTATCATTGCATCCCATTAACATGTGTCTGTGCTGCAGGTGCATTTGCATATTCCCTGGTTCTAGTGTCTGGACTTCTGAGTATTGATCATGGCTGGTTTGAGGATGACAGTTGTGTACAAGCTACCTATCCCTGATATTACTCCTCTCCTGGGTCTGATTTCTCTTGCAGATGAGGATGTCCGTAGAAGCTTCAGGCAGAGTTACGGACGACTGTTGAGTTTGGTTCGCAAATCCACTGATGATGAGTTGAATGGGCTGTACACCTTTATGCAATTCTATGACCCGACTTTGAGGTGTTTCACATTTGCTGACTTCATTTTGGGGCCTACCATGGAGGAGTATGTGTAGTTTACTGAGCTGCCGGTACAGAATGCAGTTCCTTTTATTCACTCTGCCGCTGAGCCCAAGTTGGAGGATTTAGCTAAGGCCTTGCACATGAATGCTTCTGAACTGTTGATGACTTCTTGGCGAGGGGTTCCAGGTTTCTCTCTCCAGTTTCTGGTCGGTAAGGCTCAAGAGTACGCCAAGAATGGGTGTTGGGTGGTCTTTAACGCTATTTTGGCTCTCTGCATTTATGGGATAGTGCTGTTTCCCAACTTCCCAAACTTTGTGGACATGGATGCATTTCATCTGTTTGCTGCTGGCAACCCGGTACCTACACTGATCGGGGACTTTTACCATTCGATGCACTACAGAAATGAGAACAGGAGAGGCAAGAATGTCTCTTGTTGCGTGCCTTTGCTGTACATGTGGTTTAAGAGCCATCTTCCCTTGAAGGGACCTTTTGTGGATAGTGCGACTACAGCTGATTGGCCAGAGCGTATGATGAGGCTATCTTCTGAAGACATTGAGTGGTTTGACCGAGACTTGTTGGGGTCTGAGCTTATTTTCAGTTGTTCAGGGTATCCTAATGTTCCGTTGATAGGGAGAAAAGGGTGCATCAACTACAACCCATCTCTGTTTGTCCGCCAGTTTGGATATGCGTTGAAAAACCCGCCTCAGGGGGAAGAAGTACAGGAATCTCTGTACTTCACCGGTGATTTGAATGGAGAGTTACTAGCCAAGCTGCGGCATGCCTGGATGCGTATTAACAGAAAAGGGAAACCGCTGTTGGGGAAGAATGATTGTCAGGCTTATGCACCCTACAAAGTTTGGATCTAGGAGAGAGCAAGACAGTTATTGATGCCATTTCCAGCTGCGCCAGTCCCTGTTCATATTTCGGCAGAAGAACCAACCACTGTTGCTATGGAGGTCTACGAGCGAGTTGTGAAAGAAAAGGAAGCCTTGATGAAGATTAATGAAGAGTTAGAAAAAGAGCTAGCTCAGATGCGGAGTGAGAAGAATAAGGCTGTACGTTCTTTCCAACAGCAGATCGAACTAGTAAATAGGCTAGGTGCTGAGTTGACTGAGGAGAAAAAGAAGCGCGAACGTCTGGGTCAAGAGTTCAGAAGCTCTCACGACATGTTGGAGTCCAAAAAGAAAGCACTCGACGCCGCTCACCGGGAAATCTCTTCTTGTAACAAGACATGGAATGCTACGCTAACCAACAACAAAAAGAGGGAAGATAAATTGAAGCAGCAAATTTCTGACCTCGAAGAGCAGTTGAAGGCTAGCATTAAGAAGCACGAAGAAGTGGTAATGTCCAGATATAGTCTCCAGAATGCATTGAACAAGGCCATCGAAGGCAGGAACGAAGCTGTGTCTCAGAAGCGGAAGCTAGAGGATCACTTCGGAGAAGGGGCATGGGAGGAAACCACTGGTGACGTGCGACGTATGCTCAAGCGAAGAAACCAGCTTGTCGAGGGTCTGCTTACCCGGCCAAGTCATCCAGAGACCAAGAAGTTAATAGAAGAGTACCGGGCTTATGGGAGTACTTGATCATCTCATGTATTAACTTGTATGCTTAATTTGCATTTTGTGCTGACCATCACCAGGATTGTTGGTTGGGGTCATGCCTTCTTATTATACATTCAGTGATATTGTATTCTTGGATTTCTCTGCAATATACGAGGTTTTCTACGATTCGGCTCCAATCACCGCATTGCTAGCACTGTCACTGCACTGGCACATTCACACTAGAATCGGGGAATGATAATCCCTAATGCACAGACACATATTGCATTTTGCATACATACTCATATTTGCATTACAGGTTTGTGATCCATGTATCTTATCTCCTGCATCTTTAATTCAGGTATTTTCAGGATTGCAGAAAAGCGGGTCCACCGTTACTCTACAAGGATCAACCAGAAGAAGATCATGGACAACGTGCAGAGTGAAATGCAAGAGATGCGTGACAGGATGGCCCTGCTCATGCAAACCATGGAGACTATCGCCAAAGGACAAGAGCAGCTGCAGAATCTGGTTCAACCGATAGTCGCACGGGCTGAAAACAACGGGACACCGCAGGGTGAAAACATTGCTGCTTCTCCCCGAATTGAGAATCGTCAAAGTGTTGATGCTATTCCCGTAAACGGTTTGAATGCTGGAGAAACTGGTCCTGTAGGTGGAGGTGGGAACACCGGTAATATGAATGCCAATGCAGATACTGCTGGGGTATTTGTGGGTAATGTCAACCAGGGTTTCAATGAGGGAGTTGAGAATGTCGGAATGAATGGTATTAATGGTAACCAGGGCTTCAATGGTGTGAATATGGGGTATGGCAGCATGGCTGGCGCCAAGGCTGGGTTTGGTGGCTATGGTAACCTTGGATATGGAACTGGCGCATACAACACTCAAGATATGGGTAATCTGAGGTATGACCCCAGGTACGTCCAAACGGGTCCGGGCCGTGATGCAGAATATGTTGGATATGATGCAGTACCTCGCTGGGAGGACCGTCAGGAGGATGTGTTCTCTGGTCAGAACGAAGGCTATGAAAGGGCTAGGGATGACACCATCGGATGAGATTGCTAGAAGAGAAGGTGAACGGATTGGCTAGCCAGAATGCTCTTGGGTTGGATATGTCAAATATGGGGTTAGTCCCAGGATTGAGGGTCCCGCTGAAATTCAAAGCACCGTCATTTGATAAGTATAAAGGGGATACATGCCCTAGGGTGCATGTGCGCGCATTTTACAGGCGTATGTCTGCGTATTCTGAGGATGAAAAGATGCTAATGCACTTCTTCCAGGATAGCCTGTCAGGGCCATCGCTGGAGTGGTACATGAGCTTGGAGCCCACTCAGATCAGGAGTTGGAAAGAGATGGCAGAGGCTTTTGTTCGACATTATCAATATAATAGTGATCTCGCCCCTAACCGAGTCCAGTTGCAGAGCATGTCTCAAAAGTCTAGCGAGAGCTTTAAAGAATACGCCCAGAGATGGCGAGATTTGGCTGCTAGGGTACACCCTCCGATGGTGGAGCGCGAAATGATGGATATGTTCATAGGAACTTTCTCCGGAATGTACTATGACCGGTTGCTGAATTTTTCGATGAGTACTTTCTCTGAATTGATCTTGATGGGGGAGCGCATTGAAAACGGTGTAAAGATTAGTAAAATTCAAGCGGGTGAGTCCAGTTCCGCAGGAGGTAATAAGAAGACATTTGGTGGTAAAAGGCAGGGTGACACCAATGCTGTATACAGTGCTCGACGAAGGAATAAAGGTCAGAACTGGCGTCAGCAATCGCAGGTTGCAAGTGTAACCATTCCAGGGCCTTCTCAACAGCAGAGACAACAACCACAGCAGCAGGCTCAGCAGCAGCCTAATAATAATCAGCGCAGACTTCAGAACCCCCGACCGAGGAGGGTATTCGAGGTACCGCCGGTATCATGCAGAACTCCTTCAAACTTTGTTGAAATTGCAGCTAGTCGAGAAGAGGACCTTAGCACCACCAACTGGCCAGCCGCCAGTCGGGTATGATGTTAATGAACACTGTGACTTCCATTCAGGTGCACCAGGGCACAATATTGAAAATTGCCTGGCTTTCAAGCATAAAGTACAGGATTTGCTTGATAGTACGGCTATTAACTTCGGGAAGGACGGTCCCAATATCACGCAGCAACCGATGCCCAAGCATGGTGGGGCTGGGGCCAACGCAATCATGTTAGATGATGAGTTGAACTTGGTGTTAGAGGTGAGCGAGATGAAAACCCCTTTGAGTTACGTAAAGCAGCGTTTGTTGGAAGGAGGTGTCTATCCCGGTTGCAGTGAAGAGTGTGTTGACTGTTTGGTTCGACCTGAGGGCTGTGAGAAGTTGAAAAGGGGAGTTCAAAGCTTGATTGATGAAGGAATTTTGCAGTTTGACAGGGCTGTGGGGCGAGAGAAGTCTGTTGAGGCAGAATCTGAGAAGGAGCGTAGGGAGATTGCCACGATCACCATTCCGTTCAAATCAGTGACAATTTCGGCATCATCGAAAAGGCCGACCATTACTATTACTAAGGCTAAGCCAGTCCCTTATGAAAGCACAAAGGCAGTCCCGTGGTGCTATGGTGCTGAGGTGTATTGCAATGGGGAAAAGATTGACTTGAATGATCCGCCAGCGGGATCCGTAGACAACATAGGGGGAGCGGGTGGTATAACCTGGAGCGGGATAATTTTCACTTCACCTGAGGTTGAAGCAGAGAGGCTTGCCAAGGGTAAGAGCAAAGTTGTTGAGGGGGAATCTTCGGGGAGTAAAGAGAAAGAGCCGATAACCAAAGATGTGGAAGAATTCATGAGGTTGATCCGCAAAAGTGATTACAAGATTGTAGATCACCTGCAGCAGACCCCGTCAAAGATCTCTATATTATCGCTGTTGTTGTGCTCTGAAGCGCATAAGAATGCCCTGTTGAAGGTACTCGAGACATCCTTCGTGCCGCAAGAGATTTCAGTTAATCAGCTGGAGGGAGTTATGGCACATGTTAACGCTGGGAACGGGCTGGGATTCACGGATTTTGACCTAACACCTAGAGGGCGTGATCATAATAATGCCTTGCACATCTCTATTGAATGCCGGGGCACTGTTTTATCCCATGTGCTGGTAGACACTGGGTCCTCGTTGAATGTGTTACCAAAGAAAGCCCTGTTGAAATTAGATACCCGGGGGTTGTTGTGCACCCCTAGTGATTTGGTAGTGAGGGCCTTTGACGGAACAAGGAGGTCAGTATTCGGGTCGATAATGTTACCCATTCAGGTAGGTCCGGAGGTGTTTGATACAGTGTTTTACATCATGGACATCCAGCCTGCATATAGTTGTTTGATCGGGAGACCTTGGATTCATGCCGCTGGGGCAGTGACTTCTACGCTCCATCAGAAGCTGAAATATATGGTTGAGGGGAGTATTGTGACGGTGTGTGGCGAAGAGGATATCTTAGTCAGTCATTTATCTTCTTTCAAGTACGTGGAGGTAGATGGAGAGATTCATGAAACGCTGTGTCAGGCGTTCGAAGGGGTGAAGGTTAAGGAAGAAGCTCCAGTGACGAGTGAAGGGCAAGAGGTGGCCGTCTCCTCATATAAAGAAGCCAAGGCGTTGGTACAAGCAGGAGAGACTCAGAAGTGGGGGCAGGTTCTGGACATCCCGATGAAGCAAGATAGGTATGGCTTGGGGTACCGCCCATCTCCCTCGCAGAGTGCGCCTAAGTACAAGGGACCTGTGGTGTTCACGCCCGGGGGAGTTAGCTTCGAAAGGATCAATGCCGTGTATGATACGGAGGAAGAGGATAGCGATTGCGACATGGACGCATGGATTCGACCCAGCACGCCGGGGCAAAGCCTATGCAACTGGTCCATCCAGGACGTCATCCAAGTCACCAAACAGTAATGCATTGTTTTTTCAATCATTGTATGATCACATGCCTTGCCCGGGGCATCGATGATCTTGTCTTAGGGCCTAACTGTTTACCTGTATGTTTGCATGATCAATAAATGACGGCGTTTTTACATTCAAATGTTGTGATCCTTTTCTTTCTGTTTTATTTTATTTTTCAATAAAAGGGCAGCGTGGTTGTGCATTTTTCTTGTACACCATTTTTGAAGCACTTAACCGTTTTCATCGCAGGATTCATGAATTTTCAGATGACACCGACCAAAAACTTCCTATGACTCGTTTAGACTTCGAGCATCCGATCTTCCAAGCTGAGGAGGAGATGGTGGAGGATAGTGACTTACCAGAAGAGCTTAGTCGGTTATTGAAGCAAGAGGGGAGAGTCATTCTGCCTCATCAGGAAGAGATTGATATTGTCAACTTGGGGTCTGAAGAATGCGTCAGGAATATCCGTATAGGAGCCGCGTTGCGAGCGGACATCAAGCGAGAGCTTATTGAGATGCTGCGCGAATACAGTGATATATTTGCTTGGTCTTACGAGGACATGCCGGGTTTGGATACTGATATGGTTGTTCATCGTCTGCCGTTGAAGGAAGATTGCCCGCCTGTGAAGCAGAAACTCAGAAGGACTCGTCCTGACATGGCCGTAAAGATAAAGGAAGAAGTGCAGAAGCAATGGGATGCTGGGTTCCTGGCTGTTACCACGTATCCCACATGGGTCGCTAATATCGTGCCTGTGCCAAAGAAAGATGGCAAGGTTCAGATGTGTGTTGATTATAGGGATCTAAACAAAGCGAGCCCGAAAGATGATTTCCCGCTGCCGCATATTGATGTGTTAGTTGACAACACAGCTCAGTTTTCGGTATTCTCTTTCATGGATGGATTTTCAGGGTACAACCAGATCAAAATGGCTCCAGAGGATATGGAAAAAACGACCTTTATCACCCCCTTGGGGAACCTTCTGTTATAAGGTGATGCTCTTTGGTTTGAAAAATGCTGGGGCAACGTACCAGCGGGCTATGACAACGCTTTTTCACGACATGATGCACAGAGAGATTGAGGTGTATGTCGATGACATGATTGCCAAGTCTCAAACAGAGGAAGAACATCTGGTTAATCTGCTGAAGTTGTTCAAGAGGCTGAGGAAGTTCAGGCTGAGGCTGAATCCTAATAAGTGTACCTTCGGAGTGAGATCCAGGAAGCTACTGGGGTTCATTGTGACCAAGAAAGGAATCAAGGTCGATCCTGCAAAAATAAAAGCAATACAAGAAATGCCAGCACCGAGAACAGAAAAAGAAGTCCGTGGATTCTTAGGGAGGTTGAATTACATTGCTAGGTTCATCTCTCACCTAACGACCACGTGTGAACCATTATTCAAGCTGTTAAAGAAAGATCAAGCGCTGGTCTGGAATGACAATTGCCAAAGGGCATTTGAAAAGATAAAAGAATACTTGCAGGAACCTCTGGTGTTGATACCCCCAGTAGCGGGACGACCACTGATTATGTACCTGACGGTTCTGGAGAACAGTATGGGTTGTGTTCTCGGTCAACATGATGAGACAGGGCGGAAAGAGCATGCGATTTACTACTTGAGTAAAAAGTTCACAGATTGTGAATCTCGATACTCTATGCTCGAAAAGACGTGTTGTGCATTGGCGTGGGCTGCCAAACGTCTAAGACAGTACATACTGAATCATACAACCATGCTGATATCGAAGATGGATCCGATCAAATATGTGTTTGAGAAGCAAGCGCTCTCCGGAAGGATTGCTAGATGGCAGATGGTATTGACAGAATACGATATCCAGTATGTTTCCCAGAAGGCTATTAAGGGAAGTGTTCTGTCCGAGTATCTCGCCGAACAGCCAATTGAGGATTATCAGCCTATGAAGTTTGAGTTTCCTGATGAGGACATAATGTACTTAAAAGCTAAAGATTGTGATGAGCCGTTGCCTGGTGAAGGTCCTGAGCGGAGTTCCCAGTGGCAATTGATTTTTGATGGGGCTGTCAATTCGTACGGTAGCGGGATCGGGGCAATCATTACAACTCCCCACGGGTCGCACATCCCGTTCACAGCCAGATTGACTTTTTCAGTGACGAATAATGAAGCCGAGTATGAAGCTTGCATTATAGGGTTAGAGGAGGCTATCGATATGAGGATTAAGAATCTGGATGTATATGGGGATTCAGCATTGGTTGTGAATCAGATTAAGGGAGAGTGGGAGACGCGCCAACCTAATCTGGTGTCGTACATGAATTATGCGAGAAGGTTGCTACCTTTCTTTGATAGGGTGGAGTTCCATCATGTACCTCGGGCGGAGAATCAAATGGCGGACGCCCTTGCAACGTTATCCTTGATATATAAAGTAAACCGCTGGAATGAGGCTCCCAACATTGTCATCTCTCGCCTTGATAGGCCGGCCTTTGTGTTTGCAATTGGTGAAGCATCTGACGGTAAACCTTGGTACTTCGATATACAGAATTTCCTGAAGAATAAGGAATATCCGGCTGGGGCATCCAGTCGCGATCAGAAGACTCTAAGGAGATTAGCAGGCAACTTCTATCTAAATCCCGACGGTGTTTTGTACAGAAGGAACCACGATTCGGTACTCCTCCGGTGTGTAGACGAGAAAGAAGCCAACTTGCTCATGGAAGAAGTCCATGAAGGAGCTTTTGGTACACATGCTGGTGGGCATGCTATGACCCGAAAGTTGTTGCGAGCAGGGTATTACTGGTTAACGATGGAAACTGACTGTTTCAAATTTGCCAAGCGGTGTCACAAGTGCCAGATCTATGCAGATAAGATCCATGTGCCACCCAGTCCACTGAACGTTATGGCTTCTCCGTGGCCTTTCTCCATGTGGGGAATCGATATGATTGGCAAGATTGAGCCTACTGCTTCTAATGGACATCGCTTCATTCTGGTTGCGATCGATTATTTCACCAAGTGGGTGGAAGCAACATCTTACGCCAATGTGACGAAGCAGGTGGTGGCCAGATTTATCAAGAAGGATATAATTTGCAGATACGATATTCCTGAACGGATCATTACTGATAATGGTTCGAATTTGAACAACAAGATGATGAAAGATCTATGTCGGGGTTTCAAGATAGAGCATCATAATTCATCTCCCTACAGACCCAAGATGAATGGCGCTGTTGAAGCGGCCAACAAGAACATAAAGAAAATTGTTCAGAAGATGGTGGTAACGTATAAGGATTGGCATGAGATGCTGCCATTCGCTTTGCACGGTTATCGTACTACAGTGCATACATCAACCGGGGCAACACCATTCTCGCTAGTATATGGCATGGAGGTTGTCCTGCCATTGGAGGTTAAGATACCATCTTTGAGGGTTTTGCTTGATGTTAAGCTGGACGAGGCAGAATGGGTGAGAAATAGATCGAATCAGCTGAGCTTGATAGATGAGAAAAGACTGGCATCCATTGCACATGGTAGGCTGTATCAGAGCCGGATGAAGAAAGCGTTCGACAAGAAGATTCGACCGCGAAGCTTTCAGACGGGTGATCTTGTGCTGAAGAAGATTCTCCCACCGCAATCGGATCACAGGGGCAAATGGACTCCCAATTACGAAGGTCCATACGTCGTGAGAAAGGTCTTCTCCGGAGGAGCCTTATTGTTATCCACCATGGATGGTGAAGACTTTTCGTCCCCTGTGAACTCGGACGCAGTTAAAAAATACTTTGCTTAAAATTGACCCGCTGGACAGTAAAAAGAGAGTCCAGGCAAAAATGGGGCATCCTGGCGAACCAAAAACAGAATAAAAAGGTTCGGGAAAAAGTTAGGGATAAAATGAAAAAAATGTACACCCGCGAAGTTGAAAACCTACACTGGGCGGCTTCGGCAAAAAAGGGTATCCCGGTGAATCGAAAACCCGCAAAGGGCGATTCACGCAAAAGTTAGGGATTTGAGAGGCAAATGACTGCGGTCCAAGTTTGATTGTTAGCGGTTTGGGAGCATCTGGGGGTCCACTATCTAAAGCAATTTCTTCCGAAGACAGAGATCGGGAAAGTGTCAGAGTCCGACGAGTCATAGGGGGATCGGTTCATGGTGTTCGTCTGTAACACGTTGCCGACATGTGTACAAATTTTATTCTGTATATTTGTATACTTCTGCATTTTGTTTATGTGTGACTACCTCTTTTCAGGAGTTGCATCTGATGTACAAATCTTGCCTATTCTCAGGCCGTTATCAATAAAGTGTTTTATTCAGTGTAGTGTGTGACTTTGGTTTTAATTTTTACAGTTTTGTTTGTAAAAAGCGCCGATGTTTTGATAAACTTACATGCGTGTAAACAGGCGGGCCTCGGCCGATGATTGTTAAAACCGGAAGTTACCTGAATGGTTGTCATGGGTGATCACCAAGATGTTTCTTTTTGCATAGATTGCCTTGTGTTTGCTTGTTGACTTTTGCAGGTATTCAAAAGCTCGCGAAGTTCCCCGCCAGAGTCCATGGCAGGCTGGTACCCTCTCCAGAGGATGAATGTTGTGTCCTTCCCCAGTGAAGTCGCCCCAGGAAAAATTGAATGTTATCCCCCAGGAGAGCGGAGATTGCGTCAAAGTAAAAGATAATGTATCTTCAGTTCAGAAGTGGCTTGTCCAACAGAGCCGAGTCCTCCTCAGCGAAGGTCAAGACAAATGTGATTAACTTCCCAGAAAGTTCTTGTGCAGTGCAAATCAGAATGTGTAGTTCAATCCCCAGCTCAGTGATAGCGGGATGATTTCCCCAGCTCAGTGATAGCAGGAGAGGTTCCCCACAGAGTGTGATCAGGTGGTTGGAGCTGCTGAAAGGAGTTTTCCTGAGAAGGATTGTCCTTTCTTTCCCCAGCAAGTCGCTCTTCCTCGTCAGGAAGATCGTCCTCAGCAGATTGCGGAGTTTTGAGTTCGTGAGCGACACTTTCCCAGCAGGATGGTTATCCCCAGCGGAGTTAGTTCACCTTATCAACATTTATTTTGTTGGAAGGGTATCGGCAGTGTTCCGGTCATCCCCAGCGGATCCAGTTTGTCTTAGCATTTATTTTGCTGAAGTGATTCTTTGCATAAGCATGCATCATCATACTTTGCACGTAGCGTTTCCATGCTATGTGCAAGCATTACGTCATTATCAAACGTGCATTGTTGAAACATAAGCCAGGTGGTTACCTCTTCGGTTTCAGATGTGTTGTTCCCTGCCGATAAGAGAAATCGTGGTTTCAGGAAGATGTGAATTTTGTGGTCAAGGTACGCAGTGATCGTATTTTGTCTCATCTTTGTGGGGTTCATGTCGTAGGACACGCAGTGATCGTGTTGATCTTGGTATGTGTATCTATGGTCGAATGGCGCAGTGATCGTATTCGTCCCGATCTGAGAAGATTGTTTTGTAAGGCACGCAGTGATCGTGTTGGTATCATCTCGGGGGTTTATTTGAGCAGGACGCGCAGTGATCGTGTTTACTCTATTGGTGGTGCAGGACACGCAGTGATCGTGTTTACCATATCATGTGATGTTGTTGGTCGATATACGCAGTGATCGTATTCGTCCGTTATACAGTGTTTATAGATTAACACGCAGCGATCGTGTTCATCCAGATGCTGTTGGTCGGTATACGCAGTGATCGTATTCGTCCGTTATGCGGTTTGGTTATGGGGTGAGGCGCACAGTGAACGTGTTCATCTGGTTGTTGGTGGCCGAAGTACGTAGTGGTCGTATTCGTCCCATGTTTGAAGTAGTGTCACAGCACGCAGTGATCGTGTTTCCTCCAGTCAAGAGGGCCGTGACATGAAGCGCGCAGTGATCGCGTTTACCCTATGTATGGTTAGAATATGTAGTGATCGTATTCGTCCAATTATATGGGTTAGTTGAGACACGCAGCACGCAATGATCGTGTTTTCTCCAGTCAAGAGGATCGTGGCTCAGAACGCGCAGTGATCGTGTTCAAACACACAGTGATCGTGTTCAAGATACGCAGGGATCGTATTCATATAGCATGCAGTGATCGTGTTGATAGTACCATGGGAACTTGTGATGCGGAGCACGCAGTGATCGTGGCTATTGTATCAGTTGGTTTTGTTGGTCGGCATACGCAGTAATCGTATTCGTCCTATTACATGGGTTGTTTGTGACACACGCAGTGATCGTGCTGACATCATTTTGGGGGGTTTGTTGGTCCAGATGCGCAGTGATCGTATTCGTCCTATTGTAGCACACGCGGTGATCGTGTTCATCATATTGGTGGTTGAAGTACGCAGTGAACGTGTTCGCCTCTTCTATGTGGATTTATTCCGTTTGGCACGCAGTGATCGTGTTTACCTCATCCGGTTGGACTTATGGTCGATGTGATTTTGGTTGTAACGCAACACGCAGTGATCGTGTTTGTCCCATTATGTGATTTTGTGTGTGGCTTCAAGACGCGCAGTGATCGGGTTTCCTTCTGTCAAGAGGGTTGTGGTGTAGAATACACAGTGATCGTGTTCATCTTGTTACAGAGGGTTGTTATGCCAGACACGCAGTGATCGTGTTCGTCATGTCATATTCCCCTAGCAGAGTTGCTTGGTCAAGCATTTCTCTTTCTCCCCAGCCGAGTCCTTATCAGGGTACGGTGGAAATAGCATGACGCAGATTTTGGGTGGTTACCTACAGTTACCCCTGTAGAGACATAATCCCCAGCGGGGTGGTCTTCAACGAGATACTTGGTTAAGTTCCTCGTGGTCCCCGGCAGGGTATTCTTTGACAAGTCGCTTGGTTAAGTTACTTGTATTCCCCCATCTGAGTCCTTCTCAGGATGCCATGGAGTCAGCATTAGAAGACGGTACTGCAGTTCGTGGGTTAGTTACCCGTAGTTCCCTCAGCAGGGTTAGGTGCTCCGGCAGGATGTTACTTCAATGAGTTACTTGGTTAAGTCCCTCATGGTCCCCAGCAGGGTATTCGCCACAGGATTTGTTTGGTTAAATTCCTCGTATTTTCTCAACATGGTTATTCTCGTCAGGGTATTTGGTTAAGTTCCCAATTTCCCCAGCAGGTGTTTGACGGCAGTCGTCAGAATTGGCCTCTCAGAGTGGCTTAGTTAAGTTTCTCATTTCCCCGCAGAGTCGGTTGTGCATGTCTTCGAACATTGCCCCGCTTGGTTAAGCGTTTGCTCGTTTCTTCAGGATACAAAAGGTTGATCAGTGATGTCAACATGACAAGTGAAGTCAGTATTCTCCCGATGGTTAGCGTGTGCTTGGTTGATAAGTGAGATCAACAGAGGTTGATAAGTGAGATCAACAGAGGTTGATAAGTGATGTCAACAATTTCTCGTTGTGTGGTGTATGCTCATCTCTTCGGAATGGAGTGGTCTGCGGACAATATCAGATCATTTTACAAAAGCAGAACTGATCGATGGATGACTAGTTGTTGCTGTGACAACAAAAGTCATTTCCCTGAAGGGTTTTCCCCAAGCAGTAGTCGTATTCGCAATTTATTTTTTGGTTGGCAAATTTCCGGGTTCTTTCATATTCAACTGTTTCGTACCTCGAATGTCTGAAGGCTGCGCGCTCTTCATCCAGTCGGGTCCAAGCCGCTTGAATAGGGGCAGCTGTTGCACCCCAAAATTTGCCCAACCTTTTCTAACCTAGGTTTATGTTTCAATTGCATAATCATTTGCATTGTCATCATGTACATAGTATATTCATCTGCATTGCATAGCATAGGCAAGCTATCTTAATCAGGGGATCAAGTGCTATTCTTGTCTCAAGAGGCATATCCAAGGGTTTCATTCATATTCAAGACTACTCAGGTCATCAGGGAAGAATTTGAGCTTTGAAGAGTTGACAGGTTGATCAGTGGGTTCTCCCCTATCTTGAGGTTATTTGGGGATCATCAGAGGAAGTGTGAGCCATGAGCCAAGAGCATGAGGTGTGTATGGATGTTATGAAGAGCCTAGATGATCATTTTTGAGGAGTAACCAAGTCATTGGAATGATTGCAAGAGCTTCAGCTGAAGTCAGTCAACTAGGGTCAACACTAGGTCAATCCTAGGTCAAAGACTTGTTTTGAAAGGTATCCAGGATCTTTTGAAGAATGTGGGATTCATTATGTGCTATATGGATAGGGATATGGTGTTGTGCTAAAGAAAAATCAGAAGGAATCAAGGAGAAATGGAGTTACCAAATTAGGGTTTCAATGTAAAATCCCCTGATTTAGGTCAAACTTCAAGGCAGTGTAACTCAAGATGCAAGCTTCATATGAATTTATGGTCCACATGAAACTTGTAGAGTATCTTCATAGATTTAATTTGAGTGGTGGAAGTCATCAAGATGATTTATAGAACTCAAGTTATGGCTCTTGCAAGTTACAGGTCATCTGAGGGCACTGAAATTTGTCTGTGAAAGTTGTCTGTCTTCCAAGCAACTTTTGACCTTCAAGGAGATTTCAAATGGATTTCTGGAAAACATGAGAGTTGTTCCTTATTGTCTTAGCTTTCTAGAAAGGTATGGTATGCCTTCATATGATTTGTGGAACTCTACTTATGGTCTTGGCAAGCAAAGGGTATTTTGGTCATTTGAGAATTACAGGTCATTCTTAGCCTATGCCTAAAACTCATACAAGGAAGCTTCAAATGAAAAACTTCACAACATAAAAGTTGCTCAAAATGTCATTTTAAGTCTATAAAAGAGGTCATGGAAGTTTGTAAATGCATAGAACAAGACTTGATAAAAGTTGGTGGAAAATGACTTAAAAAAGGCATATAACTTGAAAAAGTTCAAGTTGGAAAATGGTTTGAGAGATCTACAAATCCAAAATGGGTCATGTAATATACCAAATTGAATCCCAACAACATTTTGAAGACATTGGTTCAGCCACTTTTTTGATTTAGGGTTTAAATTTTGGACTTGCTTTGTATTTTTGTTACTTGCATAATAAGGCAAGTATGGAAAACTTGGCACAAGGTAAATTTCAAGGCAAGGAGCTTGCATATCATTCCAATTTGGCATGTAAGGAGATTTTGAAGGGCTTTAAGTGCATTGTAAGGAGATACCATGAGATACCAAAATATCATGTCATGAGAATTTCCATATTCTTCCACCACATTCTAGAATCCTCTAAGATCAATCCAAAAACTTCTAGACCTGTCCATCATCCTCTATATATTGAATTGAATCCATTAGTGCAAAAGGTTGGTGAAAAGAGAGAGAGAAGAGAGAGAATTCCATTGTTGCTTCCATTGTAAGAAAGTGTGAAAATCTATATTCTACACCAAGTCTGTTCAATCTTCTTCTTCATCTACAATCTATAGATCATAGTGAGTGCATACAAGCAAGTTCGGAGGTACATCAATGGAGGATTGAAGCTCTAAGGTTGAGATTGCAAATATCCATATCAGATTCGAATCTCACAATCCAAGCACTCTTCTTCCAACTTTTTGCAACAGAAACCATAGCATCATCTGAGGACCATTGGTGAGGGATTGCAAGTGCTGAATCAAGCTATTTCCCATATGTTCCAACAAGAATTGCAGGTATGAATTTTCTCTTCTATCTCCATAATTATGCGTTGTTAGCTTAGTTTGTTAGGTTAGAATTGTTAGGTTAGGTTAGAGGATTGAATTCAGAAAGTTTGAGTGCCATCCATGGAGTTTGAGAATCTGGTGTTGAAACTTTAGGGATCATGAAATCTTAGGTTAGTGAGTTTTAATCCGAAGCTATTAGCATGTTAGGATCAGTATAACATAAGGATCATCCTAGGGTCAAGATTTGCAAGAATGGTGAAGTTCCCTCATGAGTGCAGTTGGTGGATCATGGAGCTTATGGTTATCAGGTTTCATTCTAGGTTTGGTTTCAATCCAAACTTGTGGCACCATCGTGTTCGTGGGAGAGAGTAGAGCATTTTTGCTCTTTATAGTTTAGGGTTTCATGGCCAATCGAGTGAGAACAGAAGGGATGAAAGTGTGTGCATGGTGGAGGGTTTTTTCTGAAACTAGGGTTTCGTTTGGGGACGATGAAGGAGGACCGTAGATGCATGCTTGGACTTTTGACTGAAACACCAATCCAATGGCTGAGATTTAAAGAAGAAAAACGGAGGGAAATTCCAAAGTGAAACGATGCGTTTCACTAAAACCTCAACCATGGGCCCTGAATCAGATTCCTATCCCCACCCCCCATATGGAAGCCCAATGGATTTTAACTTGAATTTGTTGCTAAATACACCGTTCACGTTTTATTTTTTTAATTCAATTTCTGATGCATGCTGGGCCTAGCGCCTTTTGTTATTCACGCCCCCCACTTCATGGCCCATCTGAATAAATAACTGGGCGTGGTTACTTCTGGCACCCCCTCCCCATTTTAATTCATTTTCTTTAATATTTTTAGCACCTTTAAAAAATCATAAAAAATTGAAAAAAGCTTGTTTTTAATTGGTTCTTTTTGCTATAGGTCGATAATTCTGTTAAGAAAAATATCCAATAATAAAAATGGCATTTTATTTGGTTTTAGTATTTTTTGTGTATTTTTCTTGTAAATAGCTTTTTAATGAGTTTAGTTTAGTACTTAATTTTGTTGATTTTAGTTCTAATAGTTCCCTTTAAATTTAGGACCCATTCTTTTTAGGATATGTCACTTAGGACTTTAACTTGTATATAGGATTTAATTTGTAATTTTAGGATCAATTTTTAGATGATTTGATTAGGTGAGATTAGAGTGGTTAAAATTAGGGTTTTAAGTGAGCATATGTGAGATAGACCATTTCTTTTAGGAATTTTGATTTGATTTTTGGGGTATGGGACTATAGGGGTTATGGGTAGATAATAGATCCCTTAGAAAATATTAGGTTTCCCCTATTACTATTAGTATATTGCTTGTATCTGATTGACTGTGTGGTGTTCCCTCTTTAGGGTTATTATTTGTCTGTGTGGGGTATTGGGTTTGTTTGGGGATTGGGGTTTGAGCTGAAGACTGAGATGATGAAGCCCATTTGAGGATTAAAGACTGAAGACCAACTTCCAAAGTTGAGGAGGAGTGTCTCTTGCTGGCAGCTGTTGAAGGTTGTAGGATCTAGGAGTTAGGCAGAGCTCTAGAGTAGAAAACTTGATTCTCAAACATGGAAGGTCTTGATTGCCTCCATCCCTCTCTGTGATGCAGAGTCTCTCTAAGACACTCACCCCCTTCCTTTGGAAGGCTTGGTGATAGTGTCTAAGAGATAGAACTCTTGAGAGAAATATCCTATGTGTTGTTAGCAGTCTGTTTGCCACCCTTGGTGGTCAACTAATTGCTTAACACCCAGTTCACTCTTGTGATTGGTTCCTCAGCTTGGAGATTGGGACTTGAAGAAAAGCCATTGGGAGATTGAAGATAAGAGATTGATGCTTGCTTGAAGCCTGAAGATGGTTGCAGATGCTGATGAAGACTGATTTTGCTGTTTAATTTTAGCTGTTTAATTCATGATGTATTGTGTGAATTTCCCGGATTGTATTGTTTGTTGTTTAGCCTGTTGGGTTGAAAGTGAATCCTGTTCACTTTTGCCTATTGTTTTTTAGGTTCGAGGTTGATTGGGACTCCCTTGCCTCGCTTGTATTGTTGCATCCATGCATTTTTACTTCTTTATTGTATATATCTGCTGTTTCTGTTCCCGTCTATTCCCTTAGGATCTCTGTTTCACTTGCGCAAGAGAGGAGCATGATATACATTAGGTCTTAACCCATGCATGATAACATTAGGGTAGATTTTATCCCTTTTTAACCCTAGGATTTGTAGAGTGTCATCTCTTCTTCCTTCAAAACAACAGAAAAACACTTAATAAAGGTTATAACAAAGATCAATTCATTTCTTCCGTCAAAAGATTTGAACAAACATCAACCTTTTTGCAATAAGAAAACCCTTGTTTAAGGTGAGATTTTTTTCATAAAAGACACTTGAACAACTTGTGTCGTGCGTAGCCCGAACTACGTTTGCTCTGATCTTCCATGTTGTGTGGAAGTACGTAGGCACAGGATGCGATATCCTAGCGAGCAACCTTCACCCCCCTTCACCCGTAGTTAGGCGAACTACGTTGACTCTGATTTCTCGTTCCAGACGGGAATACGTAGGTATAAAGTGCGATGCTTTGCCGAGTCATGTTTTCTTTTCTTTTCAGACCTCATCCTTTAGTTTAGATAGAAATGTAATCCGTACAAACCAAGCAAGCGTGGATCCCATCGAGTACGATGGACGTGAGGGGTGCTAATACCTTCCCCTTGCGTAACCGACTCCCGAACCCAGGTTTTGGTTGTGATGACCAGACTTTTCCCCGTTTTTTTGCGAGGTTTACTTCGAGCGTTTCCTTTCCCTCCCTTGGGATAAATAACGCACGGTGGCGACTCTTCTGTATTGCCGGCGCCGATTTTTGCAGTAGCGACAATTTGAAACTTGTATCTTGGTTTATGTGGCCTTGAAGTTAGGCACTAAACAGGGTAATTTGCACTGAAACCCTAATTTAGCAACTTCCCACATTCTTGATTCTTCTTGGTTTGATCTTGGAACAACACCAAAAATGTCTCAACATATAATTCCATGAACTCCATGACCTAAAAGTAGGCTTTGAACCTCTTCAATTGTCCAGTTGACCTAGAATTGATCCAGATGAAATCCTAATTGCTTGCACCTCAACTATGGCTCTTGCACTTGAATCAATGACTTGATTGAGCTCCAACATGGCCCTCTAGGCACCCCATGAGCTCTATACACATCTCCTATTCATACCTCATGCTTCACATCCCATTGATGGTCCTCAGCTGATCAAGACCTCCCACCACCTCCTGGTGACTTGGATGACTTCTCAAGCTTGGATAAGATTTCTTGCTAGGCTTCTCTTGACAAAAACACACTTGATCCCCTGTTGGATGAATAATTTTATGATATGCAAATGATAGGATAATGTGATGCTAATGCAATGAAACATAAACCAGTTAAAGAAAAAGGTTGGGCAAATTTTGAGGTGCAACACACAGGGGACGTAAAATCCTCACCATCCCTGGTGGATAGCACTAAGGCTCCTCCAGAGAAAACCTTTCATACAACATATGGACCTTCGTAGTTGGGAGTCCATTTGCCCCTGTGATCTGAGTGTGGTGGGAGAATCTTTTTCAGCACAAGATCGCCCGTCTGAAAGCTTCGAGGGCGTACCTTCTTATCGTAAGCTTTCTTCATCCGGATGTGATACAACCGACCATATGCAATAGATGCTAGCCTCTTTTCATCCATCAGACTAAGCTGATTCAATCTGTTCTTGATCCATTCTGCCTCATCGAGCTTTACGTCAACCAAAACTCTTAAAGAAGGAATCTCGACTTCTAGCGGTAGGACAACTTCCATACCGTACACTAGCGAGAAAGGAGTTGCCCCGGTTGATGTGCGTACCGTTGTACGATAACCGTGAAGAGCAAAGGGCAACATCTCATGCCAATCTTTATAGGTAACAACCATCTTTTGCACTATCTTTTTGATATTCTTGTTGGCCGCGTCGACAACGCCATTCATCTTCGGCCGATAGGGTGATAAGTCGTGATGTTCAATCTTAAAATTCTGGCATAACTTCTTCATCATCTTATTGTTCAGATTCGAACCATTGTCAGTAATGATTCGCTCGGGAATTCCATATCTGCAGATGATGTCCTTCTTTATGAATCTTGCTACCACTTGCTTGGTCACATTAGCGTACGAGGTTGCCTCCACCCACTTGGTGAAGTAATCGATAGCTACCAGGATAAAACGGTGTCCATTAGAAGCAGTGGGCTCGATCTTTCCAATCATATCGATGCCCCACATGGAGAACGACCAAGGAGGATGACATAACATTCAACGGGCACGACGACACATGAATCTTATCAGCATAAATCTGGCATTTATGGCATCTCTTCGCGAATTTAAAACAATCAGACTCCATTGTTAGCCAAAAATGCCCAGCTCGTAGTATCTTCCGAGTCATGGCATGTCCGCCGGCATGTGTGCCAAAAGTACCCTCGTGGACCTCTTCCATAAGCAAACTTGCTTCTTTTTCGTCCACACACCTGAGTAGTACCAGATCATGATTCCTTCTATAAAGCACACCATCTGGATTGAGGTAAAAGTTGCCAGACAATCTCCTAAGAGTCTTCTTATCCTGAGTCGATACCCCTGGTGGATACTCATGGTTCTTAAGGAAATTCTGGATGTCATGGAACCACGGCTTACCATCGGAAGCTCCCTCAATGGCAAATATGAAAGCGGGCCTGTCGAGGCGTGAGATAACAATCCTTGGAGCTTCATTCCAAAAATTAACCTTGTACATTGAAGACAGCATAGCCAGAGCGTCTGCCATTTGATTCTCCGCTCTTGGCACATGGTGGAAGTCTATACGATCGAAAAATGGAGGCAGTCTTCTTGCATAATCCTTGTAAGGGATCAGATTGGGATGACGAGTTTCCCATTCTCCTTCGACCTGGTTAACAACTAGCGCTGAATCGCCATATACATCGAGATTCTTGATCCTCAGGTCAATAGCTTCTTCCAAACCCATGATACATGCCTCGTACTCGGCTTCATTGTTGGTGCAAGGAAAAGTTAATCTGGCAGTGAAGGGGATATGAGTTCCGTGGGGAGTCGTGATAATTTCCCCAATTCCACTACCATATGAATTAACTGTGCCATCGAATATCATTTGCCATTGGGAACCCTTCTCCGGACCTTCAGTGGGTAATGGCTCATCACAATCTTTCGCTTTCAAGTACATAATGTCCTCGTCAGGAAATTCGAAACTCATTGGTTGGTAATCATCAATTGGCTGTTTAGCAAGGTATTCTGACAGAACACTCCCTTTAATAGCTTTTTGGGACACATACTGGATGTCGTACTCTGTCAGTACCATTTGCCATCTGACAATTCTTCCTGAAAGTGCCTGCTTTTCAAAGACATATTTAATCGGATCCATCTTCGAAATTAGCATGGTTGTATGATTGAGCATGTACTGTCTTAAACGTTTGGCCTCCCAAGCAAGTGCGCAACACGTTTTTTCAAGCATTGAGTAACGGGACTCACAATCTGTGAACTTTTTACTCAGATAATAAATCGCATGCTCTTTTCTTCCTGTCTCGTCGTGTTGACCGAGAACACAACCCATACTATTCTCAAGAACCGTTAAATACATGATTAATGGTCTTCCAGCAACTGGGGGTATCAGTATCGGAGGCTCCTGCAAATACTCTTTTATTTTATCGAATGCTTTTTGACAATTTCCATTCCAGACAACCGCCTGATCTTTCTTTAACAATTTAAACATTTGGTTCTCACGTGGCTGTTAGATGAGATATGAACCGAGCAATGTAATTCAACCTCCCTAAGAAGCCACAAACCTCTTTTTCAGTCTTCGGCACTGGCATTTCTTGAATAGCTCTTATTTTTGCAGGATCTACCTCGATTCCTTTTCTGCTGACGATAAACCCTAATAATTTTCCGGACCGAACTCCAAAAATGCACATATTTGGATTTAACCTCAAGTTGATCTTCCTCAGCCTCTCAAACAGCTTCAATAAGTTGACCAGATGCTCTTCCTCCGTTTGGGACTTCACAATCATGTCATCAACATAAACCTCGATCTCATGATGAATCATATCATGAAACAAAGTCACCATTGCCCGCTGATAAGTTGTCCCTGCGTTTTTCAACCCAAACAGCATCACCTTATAGAAAAACGTTCCCTATGGTGTAATGAATGTTGTTTACTCCATGTCTTCCGGTGCCATTTTTATCTGATTATAACCTGAGAAGCCATCCAAGAAGGAAAACACCGAGAATTGAGCCGTATTGTCGACCAATACGTCAATGTGAGGGAACAGGAAATCATCCTTTGGGCTCGCCTTATTCAAATCTCTATAATCAACGCACATCCGTACCTTACCATCTTTCTTAGGTACAGGTACGATGTTGGCTGTAACAGCCCAATTTTCAATAATTAATTATTCATATTAATTAATTGATTTATTTGGATTATTTTAATTATTAGATGATTAATTAAATAAATTGATAGATATTTTTGAGAGAAGAATTATGATGGAAAGAAAATAGAAGAGAAGGATATATAAGGGAAATTGGGGAGAAAAGAAAAGATATAGAAACATAAGAGAAAGAATAGAGAAAGAAGGAGAAAGAGGAGAAAAGAGAAGGAGAAGAAGGAAAATTTTGGAAAAGCTTAAGAACAACTTCTAGCTCCGATTTAATCAAGGTAAGGGTGTGAAATGTTGTTATTCTATCAATGTTTATGATTATGTATGTGTTTGTTGGTTTGATTGAGATTGTTGGAGAGTTTCTACCATTTTCCATTCTAGGGCATAAATAAGTTTAATCGGTAGAATCGAGTTTTGAACAGTTAGAATTGAAAATAAATTCCGTAGTTTAGTCGGGTAATGCTTAGCCGTGATTATTGGACTTCGTTTGATCGAATTTGGTTGAATTTGTGAGTTTTGACATTTTTGGACAATTGGAGGTTAAGATTTTGGATGAAAATCGGAAGTCATAGAATTTGCGTTTTATGATCCTAAAATGTTACTATATGATTGGTAATGATGAGTAGGTATTTAATCGGGAGAAAATAATTGAATCGGTCGGGTTTTTGGTGCAAACCCGTAGCTGTTTTTCCAAGTTTTACAGGTGTTAACCGGTTAACCATAAACGTTAACCGATTAACACAGTGTTATGGCCTAAAAAAATGAGTTTTTTGGCCTAAAAACTGATTTTTTGGAGCGGTTAACCGGTTAACCATATACGTTAACCGATTAACACTGTAAGTGTGAGAAAAATATTATTTTTCAAAACTTCGAAAATTCATATCTTTTGATCCGTAAGTCGGTTTTAGTCCCCGTTCGAAGCGTTGGAAAGCTAAAGAGATGTTCTTTCTAGGAAAAATGGTTTTGATGTTAGTGTATGATCCAATTATAGTAGAATATTAGAAACATGTTATTTTGTCAACTTTTACCGTCGTGAACGGGTGCGTTTGATGTGTTATCATACTGTATGCTTTCGATATATAACGTGTAGCTTGTGTACTGTTATATGTTATGTTGTGGGTAGTCGTATGGCTTGAATCCTAGATTGTGAATTACGGCCTTTTGGTAATTGAATGCATTGTTTGAATTAAACGTGAATGCATGATGAATGTGATTGAGTTCGTTGCCGTTGGCGCGATATTGTAATGCATGAGAACATATTGTGGATATGTGCGTATTGCTTGTGATTGTATGTGAGGATGCATGAGAACATATTGTGAATATGTGTGCATTGCTTGATAAATGCGGTGATGGTATTGAATTGTGAATGCATCTTGTTTGTATGCGATTGTATGTGAAGGATGCATGAGAACATATTGTGAATATGTGTGCATTGTTTGATAAATACATTGATGGTATTGAAATATGAATATGTTGTGTGTGAAATCATGATTATAATTCGTACGTGATGAATTATTTGAGAAAGCATGAGATTAAGATGCGAGAACGGTCTTAAGTGCATTTGGTGGTTGATTGCATATGCATCATTTAGTCAAGAGGCAATGCTTGCTAGTTTCGTGGAGACTAGTGACTTGTCCCAAGCCTAGAAGAGTGGGTTTGAAATCTTAGAGGACGGGCTTTTATTGTTATCGGTCTAGAAGAGTGGACTCGGTTTAAGTGTAAAAACCGAAAAATGATAACAAGTGTTGGTACCACATGGCATGAGTTGCATTGAGTCTCATGGAATGAATATATGATTGTTGTATGAAGTTATGCATAGGTGTATGTTCATGACTTGTGTAATTGAGAATTATGGATATGTTTGATGATTGTCCATATTTGCCTATATAAATATATGTAAGCTTTGTGAAGGATATAACGAAGTATGGTGAGAATTGTGGAACATGCGTATGTGCATTACTTGTGTAATTGAGAGTTCTGAATATGTGATTATTGTATGAAAGTATGCTTATGAGCATGAATTGTTGATTCGAGAATTGTGAATGTGTAATTGTGAATTGGTGAGTAAACATAATATGTGTATGTTTATGTGGAATGTTGAGATTCATGGATATGTGCATGATGAATATGCTTGGTAATTATCCATGTTTGTTTATATATACATTATGATGATTATAATGAATTGTGGTGAGAAAATGTGGAGTATATGTATTCTTTGCTTATGCATTTTATATATGATTATATGCATTGTTATTATGACAATATTTCTCACCTTTCTGCTGGAATGATGTCCTACATGACATCGTGCAGGTATCAAGGAGTAGTACTGCTCGTAGTTGCAAGGTCGCTATTGGTGTAGCTGTTTAGTGATTTAATTATGTTGGGTCGAGTCATGCTCTGGTCATGTAACATTGGGATCGCTTGGGTTGTGTTTAAGATATACATTATGTACTCTATAAACGTGTTTATATTCATTGGAATATTATGATGTTGGCCTTAGCGCTTAAACGATGTTGGTTTATGTGATAAACGCAAATGTTTCTTTATGAAAATTATTATATAATTGAATCCGCTGCTACATGCAAGTGAAATCTTGAAAAGGCATGATTAATTATTGAAGTGTTTATGAGCATGACAGGTGTTTTGATGTTTTGAAATTTTGTGTGACATCCTTTTGTGAATGCATGAAAATTTACTCTGATTAAATTCATATATTTTCCGTGGGGTTTAGAAGGGTGTTACATTAGTGGTATCAGAGCAGGTCGGTCCATCCAGCCAAGTTGTCTAATGTTATTTGTTTCCTTGTATGCGACATGTGTGTAAAAACACTGTCGGCACGCGTTTGTTGTTCTAAACCTTGCCTGCAGGAGTGGGATTGCAATAAGTGGGGGAGAAGCTTGTGCTTTTCCAGGATGCTGCAAGTGTGAAGTTGTAGTTCAGTGTGTGGTTGAACATTCTTATAGTTGGTAAAGATGGTTTATGCCCCATCATGATTTCGGCTGTCTATTGATAAATTGAGGAACTGATCACCCTTAATCTCTTGTTGATAGTAGTTAGGATTGTGTTGGATGGGATAGACATGTCTTGCGAGCTTAGATGGCGTGAGTAGTGAATTGTTTAGAGTGAAGCCAAGTGCTTAAGAATTGTTTTGATAAGTCAGTGTAGGACAATGTTGAGATGTTTAATTTTGATGGAAATTTTGAGTGTTAATGAAAGTGGGAAGTTGGCTGTTTGTCGATTAATTATGGGTGTCTGGAAGTTATCCAGACAAGATAGTGCGTTACAGCCAGGACGTGGAGTGAAGTTGTGATCGACTTAGTTATGGGAACTAGAACGATATTGAGAGCTCTGCATTATGTGTCTATTTAGATAGTCAAGGAATTAAACTGATTGAGTAGTTTTGAGACTTGTGTCTGGCGTGTGTGCTACGACATCAGATTATGAGGTCGAGTATGTAAGGGTGGTTAGTGGCTTCTGGTAATTATTAAAGGGAGTAAGATGTGGGATATAATATTGGTATAATTATATCTTTAAACATTTCAAGAGTTGAAGAGTCAACTTGAAGATCTACTTGAGAAGAGATTTATTCGTTCGAGTGGGTCACCGTGGGGTGCACCAGTTTTGTTGGTTAAGAAGAAAGAAAGTTCTATGAGACTTTGTGTGGACTACAGACGATTGAATAAGATGACTATCAAGAATAAGTATCCACTTCCGAGGATTGATGATTTGATGGATCAGTTGATTGGTGCGAGTGTCTTTAGTAAGATAGATCTGAGATCTGAGTATCATCAGATTCGTATGAAGGCTGAGGATATTCAGAAGACTGCTTTTAGAACGAGGTATGGACAAGTTGTGGTTGTGTTAACCGATGATATTTTGATATATTTGAAGAGTATAGAGGATCATGTTAAGCATCAAGAACTTGAGTTATCAGTGTTGGAGAGGAAGCAGTTATATGCCACTGTGAAAAAAAGTTCAAAGAGTTTTGGGGAGAGCTGTCAACAGCTCGCGTGTTGGTTTTGCCAAATCCGAAAGAATTAATTATTGTGTTTTGTGATGCCTTATTGATATGATTGAGAGGTATGTTAAGTGCAACACCAGCGAGTTTTAGTTATGCTGTAAGGCAACTTAAAGTACATAAAAGGGAATTATCTGACAAGTGATTTAGAATTGTGTTGCACCCCAAAATTTGCCCACCCTTTTCTTAACATGGTTTATGCTTCATATCATTTCTTTCTAGCATTTGCATTGCATGGCATTTTTCATTGAACAGGGGATCAAGAGTTTGTGCATATCAAGAGGAGTCTACTCAGAGGGTTGAGCCTAAGCAAGGGGTGTTACTCAAGTTTGGATGGTCATCAAGTCATCTAGAAGTGGGCAGTGATCTTATGAAAGAAAGGATGGATGTATGTGGGTCAGCTCCTAACTTGGAGGCCAGTTCAAGATCATCATAGGATTGTGAATTCATGAGTATGGATATAAGATGTTAAGAGAGCTCATTGAGTGCCTTGAGGGTCATTGTGGAGCTCATCCAAGTGTTTGTGCCAAGTGTGAAAGGTTACAGTCAAAGATGTTGCAGCTAGGGTTTCCATCTGGTAAATCCTCAGTCAACTGTGAAATTGAAGGAGATTAAAACTCATTTCAATGTCTCTATGGTCATGGGATGTTGTGTTAAGATACATGGGATATCATTTCAAGATCAATTCATCAAGAATCAAGAGTGTGAGAAGTTACTAAATTAGGGTTCTCAGGGTAAAATCCCCTATTTAGTGTCTAACTTCAAGACCACCTATCTCAAGGTACAAGTTTCAACTCGACTTTTGATCAACATTGAACTTGTAGAGCATGTTCTTAGCTTTCTTTTGAGTACTAGAAGTCCTTGATTGGATTTAAAGAACTCAAGTTATGATCCAGACAAGTTACAGGTCATCAGATGAATGTGATTTTGGTCAACAAAAGTCAACCAACTTCCAAGCCATTTTTGACCTAGAAAGGTGTTTCTACTCAACTTTTGGCCAACATGAAAGTTGTAGGTCTTGGTCTTAGCTTTCTAAAAAGTACTGGAAGTCTTTCATCTAATTTGTAAAGCTCAAGTTATGAGGTTTGCAAGTCAGGGGTATTTTGGGAAAGTGAGATTATAGGTCATAAAATTATATGTCCATTTCACCAACTTGCACACTTCAAACGAAGATTTTTCTAACATCAAAATTATAAGTCATGGATTAGGCTTGGTTTGAGGAATTGATGTGATAATTTTCATGAAAGAAAGCTTAAAAGGAGAAAATTGTATTTAATTCACTTTGGACCATTTTTGTGCAAATGAATACATATTTTGAGTGCAAACTATATTTTGAACACGTTGGAATTAATAGAATTTGAATTGGATGTGTTTTGGTGAGACATTTCCAAATTTACTTTATCATGAAGTTACATAACAAACAACAACCATTGAGATTAAAAGGGCTAAATCCTAGCCATTCACATTCCATACACTCCCAGCAAGCAATTTGAAGCATTTTGGAGCCAAATTAGAGGGATTTTCGTGCACATGAGAGAGCTCAAAAATCAATTCCCATGGATTTTCAATTGGGCTCTACAAGCTGTCATTGGGCTTAATTCTTTTCCAGATCCATCACATATAAGATTTTGATCATGAACAAATCATCAGAACTGAAAATTGGAGGCCAATTGCTCAAGAACAACTTTGAAAAAGTGGAGAAAATTTGAAATTCGAATTTGGAGATACAAACCATTTCAAGCCAAATTTTGAATTGCAAAAGCTCTATTGAAGATCACTGGACGATTCTGGACATTTTTCTGCAAGCTTAAGCTCCAATTGAAGGCTCAGTGGAAGTTCTCCACTAGGTAATTACAAATCAACCTTACACTCTCAATATTCCATGATTCATTGCCATTTTTGCATATTTGAGACCTAGGAAACATGTAGATCGATAATAACTAAAACGAACTGGCATTTGTGATAATTGAGTTTATGAGCTCCAAACTGTTTGGACTTGGATTGGCTTGTTCTTGCGTGTTTTTGCTTAATTATTGTTGGATCTGAAACCTACGTAACTTCTAGATGATGTTTAAACCAAATTGAGTGAGTTTGGATGAACTTTGGATTTTGGTGTACAACCTTGTTTGATTCGGTTTGAGTTCATTATCCATGATAAGTGATTTTTGATGGTGGATTTGAGATCCTCATGATCTCCAGATGAATTTTCATATAAGATTCGTCCATTTTAGTTGATTTTTGGTCTGGCTATGTGTTGTTGTTACCTCACGGTGGCCGGAGCTGCGAAGAAGATGACCGAAGTTGCAGTCCGGCCACCTCTGGTTTCCCTCCATGTTTCATTGAAGAAGATGATTATGTGTCATATTCACGTTCACATGATTGGAATACTTTTTGCATACACGGTCCAGATTAAGACTCATGGTACTCTTAAGTTGACTGATTGCACATGATAACATTTGAATTTTCATTAATGTGGTGGCGCGCTGTGAGCCACATGATATGCTTACCAATTAATCATGCGTGTTAGATTGAGTTCCACGGTGGTCTTCGTTTGACCCTATCACACACATGTGCCAGGTTTATTTGTTTTGTTTGGATTTTTCTGACTGGGCCTTGTGCACGCGCGCTATTCTCACCCCCTGTTAGGCCCAAGCACATTTTACACTGCTTTTTATTGCTATCCACACCATTGTTTTTTTATTTATTTCCTTTTATTTTCTTTTGATTTTTGTTTTATTTTTCTGTTTGCAATTTAAATCATATAAAATAGCTCCAATACTTTAAAAATTCACAAAAAATATTTTTTATAAACTTTGAGATGTCTAATATTTTTTGGACATTTTTATTTTATTTTTCAGTTTTATTTTCAATTAAAAAAAGAATTAAATATTGGAGTAGTTTTAAATGGTTTAAATTGTAACTTTGTTTACTCTTGCATTTATTTCTCTTCCTCCTTTTTGATCCAATGATTGAAAATTGATCCTCATCTCAATGATGAGTTAATCAATTTTTGAGGACCATTTGCCCTTGGTTGTTGACTTTTGAGTTGACTTTTGTGGCTCTTCTTTTTTTCTTTGTTTCTCCCATTTCAAAGTGGTACATCTAAATGAATCCTTTCTTTTGATGGTGCTTTGAGGGAATATTTGTCTTGATCTATTGGCCTCTATTTGCCAACATGTTTAGCTTCTTTGTGTATTTTATTTGGTATTTTTTGAGCCTTTTTCCTATTTTTGAGGTGACTTGCAAGTTAGGTCATTTCATAGGACAGCTCACACAAGTGCATGACCTAGTTTGAATTGGAAATGACCTTTGTGGATCCAATAAGCTCTCAACTGTTCTTGTTTCACAATTTAGACATGTTGAGCTTCCTGTATGTTCATTTTTAGGTCAAAATTATGTTCATTTCTTGTTGATTGATGCATTTCTTTTTGAGCTTTCAACTTGAACTCCTAAGTGGTGTGTGCTTTGGTTCCTTTGTGCTCTTGCTTGCATTTCTTGATTTGTTTTGATATTGCTTTTGAGCTCTCTTCTCTTCATCTCCCTTCTGTCCAATGACCTTGGAGTGTCATTTAAGGTAGCTTGGTCCCTCCTTAGGAGGAACTTGAAGCTTACCTAAAATGATGAATCCATGAGGACTTTTTCTTTATGTTTTTGTCATTTGATTGCTTGCTTTTGATGCATCTTTCTTCTTTTCTTTTCTTGCATTTCCATATGAATGCTTGGTTGAGATGAGCTTGTGGTGGCTACTTCCCCACACTATTTTCCTCCCACTATCATTCTACTTGTGCATTTTATGTGTGTATCATTTCATTTGCATATGCATTCTTCTTCTTCTTCTTCTTCTTCTTCTTCTTCTTCTTCTTCTTTTGCTTTTCTTTGCCATGCTCCCCATAAGTTCTCTAACCTCTTGAGGTTATGATAAACATTAGGGTTCTACATATGCATGATAATATTAGGTAGTTCCCCTTTTTCAAACTCAACTTTAGGTCCACTTTGCATGATAACTTTTAGGATTGATTAGTCTCCCATTAGTGTGCCTTCTTCTCTTCTCATCTTCAAACAATATTAACATACTTAATAAGGATATTGAATATTGTGCCACGAGCCTTATACTTGGGAAATGGTAATTGAGGGGCCACCTCTCAATTGCCTAGAGTGTTTAGTATACGTCCTTAGGACGATATGCGACACATTGGATCCTAGGTTTTAGACTTTAGTACAACATACATTATAAACACTTAAATTCAAAACACTTCTTCTCTAAAAAACACAAAAACACTTCAAACCTTTTTCATCCTTCGGGATCTTAATCAGGAAAATCTTTTCACAAAAAGAGTGTCGTTAACTTCTAGTTCTACCGCAAACGGTAATGCCTAAGTCTCCAATGGTTGAGCTGCATACACCAACTGCTAGAACTATTTGTTAACCCTACTTGGGCTTAAAAAATTTTGAACCAACCTGTGGTCCTTTTAGCCCGAACTACGTTTGCTCTGATCTTTCATGAAAGATGAAAGTACGTAGGCACAATACACGATGTCTTGGCGAGCAACCTTCCCCCCTTCTTTAGCCGTAGTTAGTCGAACTATGTTGACTCTGACTTTCCCATTGCACGAGGGAGTACGTAGGCACAGAGCGGCGATGCTCTGCCGAGTCACTTCTATTTTCTTTTCCTTTTGTCCTTAAGCCTTTAGCTAGATAGTTTCAACACACCCTTTTAGATAGACAACAATGCGTGGATCCCGTCGAGTACGAAGGACGTGAGGGGTGCTAATACCTTCCCCTTGCGTAACCGACTCCCGAATCCAGACATGGTTGCGATGACCTTATTTTTCCCCTTTTCTTTAGGTTTTTCGATCGTTTCCTTTCCCTCTCTTTGGGATAAATAACGAAAGTGGCGACTCTTCTGTTTTTTCCGCCAGTGGTTTTTCGCAGTTGCGACAACTGACGACTCTGCTGGGGACTCTGGTTCTATATGCGAGTCAATCCTAGCGCTTGTTTGTTTATCTTTGGGTGTTATATATATGTGCTTTATCTTTATTTTCTTTCCCGCATTTATTTTCCACATCATATATCATTACTGTTATGCTGTGGGATGGGAAGTTCCATTAAGTGATAAGCCAGACCTGGGCTTGAGTACAAACCTAGTATTAGTAGTGGAGACTAGTGGGGTGCCTATTTGCTTAGCAGATACAGTTCCCCATGAAATTCACACTCAAACGAGATTCTCTTTGATGATTTTCCTTCAGATCCTTAGGATCGGTTGGGATTTTGGATTTGAGAATTGTCGACTCTGGGAACCGATCATTTGTGAGTCAGCTAAGTGAGGCCTCTTCAGGAGATAATGATGCTAAACCATAAATGGTGAACGTATCATCATTTCTAGAAAGTCTGTGACGCTGATGAATGCATAGGATGCCGAACCTTGTCAGTGGATAGGTCCACACATGTGAGGGGGATTGGGTTGTGCAGGAAACCTTAGCTTTTAGATTACCCGGTTCTTTGTAAGTGTGAATTTGTGTTCCTGATATCAGTGGATCCTACTGTCGGTACTTTGTTCTTGCTAAGGCGAAGCTCTGGTTTTTCTCGACCAACAGCACAGCAGTCTTGATCCCTTGTTTACATTTGCATTTGCATTTTCATCTACATTTCATTAACATGTATTTTTGTTGCAGGTGCCATTTTCTCCTTTGATTCTAGTGATATTTTCCCTTATTGCTGTTATGGAGTCTCTGAAGAGTACAATGGCCTATAGGTTTCCAGTTCCAGATGTTAGTACTTTGTTGAGCCTGATTGCCTTGGGTGAGAAAGCAGTAATGGAGGATTTCAGAAAGTCTTATGGGAGATTATTGAGATATGTCCGCAAGCCTTCTGAATATGAGATTAGTGGTGTCTATGCTCTCTCACAGTTTTATGATGCCCAGTTGAGATGCTTCGTCTTTCCTGACTATGTCCTAGCTCCTACACTAGAGGAATATTCTGAGCTGTTTGGGGTACCCATTCGGAATTAGATTCCGTTTGTCCATGTTGATACTAAGCCTGACCTGGCTGATCTCGCCGCTATTTTGCACCTCGAGGCTTCAAAATTGGATGGGAAGATGATCCGGAGACTTGGGATGTATGGTCTTCCTTTGCCTTGCTTGATTGAGAAAGCTCAGCAGTGCGCTAAAGATGGCTGTTGGGTTTTGTTTAGCGTCATCTTGGCTCTTTGTATATATGGTATTGTTTTGTTTCTTCATCTTCCAGACTTTGTGGATGTCGATGCGTTCCATATCTTAGCTTCAGGCAAACCAATGCCCACCTTACTTAGTGATGTTTATCATTCTGTGCACTACAAGAATGAGAAGCGAAGGGGAAAGAACATAGCTTGTTGTGTTCCTTTTTTGTATGCACGGTTTATTAGTCATCTACCCAAGACGGGTCCGTTTTTTGCCACTGCCAGTACTTCAGAATGGTCAGAAAGGTTGATGGGTTTATCTGCAGAGATTATTGTTTGGTTTGATCTTGACTTGCTTGGCAAAGATATTGTTTATAGTTGTGGTGGTTTTCCTAACGTTCCTTTGATCGGATGGAAAGGTTGTATCAACTATAATCCTTCTTTATTGGTGAGACAGTTCGGGTATGCGCTGAGGGAGCCTCCTAGGGAAGAGGAGATACAAGAATCTCTGTATCTTACTGGTTTATTGGAGGGCGAGGCTCTGGGCAGACTTGAGCATGCATGGAATAACATTCATCGGAAAGGGAAGTTAGCTTTGGGGAAGAGTAACAGTTGAGCGTATGACCCTTACTTGACTTGGATTCGTGCTAGGGATGTGAAGTTTCTGATGCCATATCCTTCAGTTGCACCTCTATATTCTCTTATATAGAGGAACCTACTACTGTAGATATCCAGAAGTATAATCAGGTATTGGCAGAGAAGGAAGAGTTGAGAAAAGCGAATGAAGAATTGGAGAGAGAGATCATCCAGCTCCGAAGCGAGAAGATAGATGTAGTTCATTCTTTCAGGAGACAGACCGAGCTTGTCAACAAACTGGGTACGGACCTGACTAAGGAGACTAATGACATAGAGCGCACATGCCGAGATTTGAATGCCTCTTATAGTGTTCTTGCCACTAAAAAGGAAGAGTTGGATAAGGCTTACTTGAGGATCTCTAAGTTTGAGTCAATATGGAATGCCACGCTCACTAACAACAAGGAGCGTGAGGACAGGTTAAAACTTCAGATCAGCAAGCTGAAGGCTCAGCTTAATGCCAAAGATGGAGAGATTGCAGCGGAAGCATCACTTAGACGAGACAGTGAGTACAGGTTGAATGAAGCGATCGCGAACTTGAAGGATTTCAGGTTGAGAGCTGACTCCAAGCGAAGCAGACTTGAGGCATATTTCGGGGAAGATGCTTTGGAGGATCACGTGGATAGCCTACAACATACTGTTAGCCAGCAGGATTTGCTTATTCAGGGACTACTTGCTAGGCGGGATCACCCAGAGACGTTGAGGCTGTTAGAGGACTTCCGATCATGTCATCCTGCTTGACCTGTTTTGTCTATTTCTGTTGTAGCTTTTGCTGTTTATTTGTTGTATTGACCATCGCCAGGCTTGTTGGCTGAGGTCTTTTCCTTATTTGTACTCAGCTGTAGTTTGTACTTTGCCTGATGGCTTTTTGATCTATATATGAGGACTCGGTATTCTATGTTTATTCGCAGGGTTCTCCATTGTTATATTTTTCCTGAAAACTAGAATCGAGGGGGAAATATCCCTGTTGCATAAATTCATGTCTGCATTTTAGCATTTTTCTCGCATTTGCAGGTGCACCGGAATGGTTAACCTTAGTTCTCCCGTGGTTTACTAGTGTTTCAGGATTGTTGACGTGACAACTCACCGGTACGGTACCAGAGGAAACCAGAAGAGACTGATGGATCAGATCCAGGAAGAAATGCAAGAGATGAGAGATCAGATGGCACAGCTGATGGAGGTCATGCAAGGGGTTGCTAGTGGCCAGGCGCAACTTCAGACTTTAGTGCAACCTCTAATTGCAAGAGTGGATAGTGATGGTGTGTTACACAGTGGGATTGCTTCTAACCCTCCTCACATTGAAACTCCTCGGATAGACAATTCTATGCCAACTTTAGTCATCCCTACTGCTGGAGGGGTGGTCACGCTGCTGGTGCTGGAAATGCGACCGATTTTAATCATGCTGGTTTTGCTAATGGTGGTAATGGTAATGGAAATGGCTATGGTTATGGTCTCGACACTACAGGTGCCATACATGGTAGCATGGACCATACCTGGAATGAGGATAGGAAGGATGGATGTGTTTTCTCCAAGGATTGTAACTGCTGAAGTACCTTCTGAGGCTGATAGAAGGATTAAGATGATCGAAGATAAGATGAGGTCTCTTGAATGCCAAAACTCTATGGGGCTAGATATGTCTAATTTGGGGCTGATCCCAGGCTTGAGAGTGCCACCAAAGTTTAAGGTCCCGGATTTTGATAAGTAGAAGGGCACCACTTGCCTTAGGGTTCATTTGAGGTCTTATTATTGCAAGATGTCTGCGCATTCTGATGATGAGAAACTACTTATGCACTTCTTCCAGGATAGTTTATCCGGTCCCTCGCTGGAATGGTATATGAGCTTGGAGCCCGCTAATGTCCGTAGCTGGAGAGACCTAGCCGAAGCTTTTGTAAGGCACTATCAGTACAATAGTGACCTTGCTCCAAATAGAGTCCAGTTGCAGAATCTTTCTCAGAAGAGCAATGAATGCTTTAAAGAATATGCCCAGAGGTGGCGAGAGCTTGCTTCTAGGGTACAACCACCAATGGTAGAGCGGGAACTTGTGGATATGTTTGTTGCTACCCTGCCAGGCGTTTATTATGAGAAACTCATCGGCAACATGTCTGGAAGCTTTTCTGATCTGATTATCACCAGAGAGAGGGTGGAGAATGGAATTAAGATAGGAAAGATCAATGCTGGCGAAGGGTCCTCGGCAGGCAGAAGGAACAAGAAAGTGTTTGGAAACAAAAGGCGAGAGGGAGATACTAATTCTGTATCTAGTTCACGGGGAAGAAATAGAGGTCGGAATCGGCAGAATCAGCAGATTTCCAGCATCACTATTCCAGCAGTTCAACAACCACAACAACAACAACGTCAGCAACAACAGCAACCTCAGCAGAATCAGTAGGGGAACAGAAGATACCAAGATAGAGGTCGGGCAGTGGGGAATAGACATTTTGATGCCCTTCCCATGCCATACTCACAGTTATTGCAAGCCTTGCTACAACTTCAATTGATTCAAAAGAGGACTATGGCTCCTTTGACCGGATAACATCCCCCTGGGTATGATGCAAATGCCCACTGTGAGTTTCATTCGGGTGCTCCAGGACATAATATTGATAATTGTAAAGCCTTCAAGCATAAGGTGCAAGATATGATTGACAGTAAGGCGATCAACTTTTCTAATGATGTTCCCAATATGGTGCAAAATCCCATGCCGAATCACGGGCATGCTAGGGTTAATGCAATTGTAGAGGAAGAGGTGTTGAATTTGGTGACCAATGTTGATGAACTGAGAACACCCTTAAGTTTTGTGAAGGCCAAATTGCTAAAGGGGGGTGTTTTCCCGGGTTGTGCTAAGGACTGTGTTGAATGTTCTGTTGATCCTGAGAAAGGATGTGGATTATTGAGAATCTATATTCAGGAGATGATAGATGACGGAGTCTTACAATTTGACCGTTCTGTTGGAAGAGATTCTGAGGATTTAGTGGCTGAAGAAAAGGATGAGATTGCGACAATCTCCATCCCGTACAAGACTGTTACTATCTACGCTCCAAAGCCACCAATGATAACTATCACCAAAGCAGGTCCTATGCCGTTTGAGAGAAATAAGGCTATCCCGTGGAACTACGGAGCCGAAGTGTATTGTAATGGGCAGAAGGTAAACTCAAATGATCCCCCTGCAAGTTCAGTTGACAATCTCGTATGATCAGGAGGTGTTACTCGCAGTGGCCGAGTCTTTTCATCGCCTGAGGTGATTGATGATAAGGTGGACAAAGGGAAAAGACCGGTAGTGGAGGAGACTTCTCAATCTGGGGAAAGAGAATCTTTGTTGAAAGACGCGGAGGAATTTATGAGGCTGATCCGGAAAAGCGACTACAAGATAGTCGATCACTTGCAGCAAACTCCTTCCAAAATATCCATCTTGTCGTTTCTCCTTTGCTATGAGGCGCATAGGAATGCATTGCTGAGGATACTAAACACTGCTTACGTGCCGCAGGAAATTCTAGTTAATAAACTCGAGGGAGTTGTGGCACACGTAAATGCAGGAAATGGCTTAGGCTTTACGGACCTGGACTTGACGCCCAGAGGCAGAAATCATAATTGTGCGCTGCATATATCTTTGGAATGCCGAGGGGCTGTCATGTATCACGTGCTTGTGGATACGGGATCTTCTTTAAACGTGCTTCCAAAGAAATCTTTAATGAAGTTAGATATGAAAGGGTTGATTTGCACGCCAAGTGATTTGGTTGTGCGTGCGTTTGATGAAACCCGAAGATCTGTGTTTGGGGAGGTAACTTTGTCGATTCAGGTTGGACCTGAAGTCTTTTGATGCAGTGTTTTACATCATGGACATCCAGCCAGCCTACAGTTGTTTACTAGGTCGCCCTTGGATTCATTCAGCTGGGGCTGTTACATCAACTCTGCATCAGAAGCTGAAATACATGGTTGGCGGTAGCGTTGTTACGGTATGTGGGGAGGAGGATATCATGGTCAACTATTTATCATCCTTTAAGTATGTTGAAATGGATGGAGAGATCCATGAAACTCTCTGCCAAGCCTTCGAAGCAGTCAAGATTAAAGACAAGTCTCCTGTTGTGAGTAAAGAGCCTGAAGTGGCTATGTCCTCGTTTAAAAAAGCTCAAGCAGTGGTGCAAACTGGGGCAGTACAGGGATGGGGCCAAGTGCTGGAAATTCCCCATAAGCAAGACAAATTTGGTTTAGGGTATCGACCATCATTCTCCTCTCCTTCAGCCTCGCAGAGCGCGCCGCGCTATAAAGGGCCCGTGCAGTTTACCAAAGGGGGAGTCATATTCGAGAGAATAAATGTTGTATCTGACGAAGACGGAGACAATGACTGTGACATGGATACCTGGATCAAGCCATGTATTCCAGGACAGAGCCTACGCAATTGGTCAATTGAAGAATTCTTTCAAGTGACGACAGAACAATAATGCTTTGTTTTTCTAGTTATTGTACTACCCTATGTCCTACCCGGGGAATAATGGTATTTTATTTCAGGGCCTTACTTGTTTATGTCTGAACATTGTTTATCAATTAATCAAAGGGCATTTTCTCATTCAAATTTTGTGATCTCTGTTTTTCTTATTTTTATTTTTCACAATAAAATGGCAATGTGGTTTATACTTGTTTGCAAATTGTTTGAAACTTTTAACCATTTTCATTGCAGGTTTCTTATTGCAGATGACACCGATCCAGAACCTTCTATGACTCACTTCGACTTCGATCAACCGATATATCAAGCTGAAGAAGAGATTGATGAGGATGAAGATTTGCCTAAAGAGTTAGCCAGACTCTTGAAACAAGAAGAGAAAATCATTCTGCCTCATCAGGAGGAAATTGAGGTCATTAATCTAGGTTCTGAAGAAGTTGTCAGAAATGTTCGGATAGGGGCTACGCTATAGAGCGTCGTCAAGCAAAGACTGATCGAGATGCTTTGAGAGTATACTGACATCTTTGCTTGGTCGTACGAGGATATGCCCGGGCTTGATACCGACATAGTGGTTCATCGCTTACCGTTGTATGAGGAATGTCCTTCGGTCAAGCAGAAGCTTAGAAGAACAAGACCAGATATGGCGGTAAAAATCAAAGAAGAGGTCCAAAAGCAATGGGATGCTGGATTTCTAGCCGTAACCACTTACCCTCCGTGGGTCGCCAACATTGTACCTGTACCGAAGAAGGATGGTAAGGTGGGGATGTGTGTTGATTATCAGAATTTGAACAAGGCGATCCCTAAGGATGATTTCCCGCTCCCTCACATTGACGTATTGGTCGACAATACAACTCAATTTTCGGTGTTTTCCTTCATGGATGGTTTCTCGGGTTATAATCAAATAAAGATGGCACCGGAGGACATGGAGAAAACAACCTTCATTACACTGTGGGGAACATTCTGCTACAAGGTGATGCCTTTTGGCTTGAAGAATGCCGGAGCAACATATTAGCACGCTATGACAACGCTCTTTCATGACATGATGCATAAAGAGATTGAGATTTATGTTAACGATATGATTGCTAAGTCCCAAACGGAGGAGGAGCATCTGGTTAACTTGTTGAAGCTGTTTGAGAGGCTTAGAAAGTTCAGATTGAGGTTGAATCCAAATAAGTGCACTTTCGGAGTTCGGTCTGGAAAGTTATTGGGGTTTATTGTTAGTGAAAAAGGAATCGAGGTCGATCCTGCAAAGATAAAAGCCATACAAGACATGCCAGTGCCGAAAACAGAAAAAGAAGTCTGTGGTTTCCTGGGGAGATTGAACTACATTGCTCGGTTCATATCTCATCTCACAGCCACGTGTGAGCCAATGTTTAAGTTGCTAAAGAAAGATCAGGCGGTTGTCTGGAATGAAAATTGTCAAAAAGCATTTGATAAGATAAAAGAGTATTTGCAGGAGCCTCCGATATTGATACCCCCAGTAGCTGGAAGGCTATTAATCATGTACTTAACGGTTCTTGAGAACAGTATGGGTTGTGTTCTCGGTCAGCATGACGAGACTGGAAGAAAGGAGCATGCCATTTATTACTTGAGTAAAAAGTTCACAGATTGTGAGTCCCGTTACTCAATACTCGAGAAAACGTGTTGTGCACTTGCTTGGGCGGCCAAACGTTTGAGACAATGTATGCTCAATCACACAATCATGCTTATTTCAAATATGGATCCGATTAAGTATGTCTTTGAGAAGCAAGCGCTTTCAGGAAGAATTGCCAGGTGGCAGATGGTACTGACAGAGTACGATATACAATATGTTTCTCAGAAAGCCATCAAAGGAAGTGTTCTGTCAGAATACCTTGCTGAGCAGCCAATCAAAGATTACCAACCAATGAAGTTTGAATTTTCTGACGAGGATATCATGTTCCTCAAAGCGAAAGATTGTGAAGAACCATTACACGGTGAAGGTCCAGAGAAGGATTCTTAGTGGCAAATGATATTCGGTGGTGCTGTCAACTCTTATGGTAGTGGAATTGGGGCAATTATTACAACTCCTCATGGAACTCATATCCCATTCACTGCCAGATTGACATTCCCGGTCACCAATAATGAAGCTGAGTACGGAGCATGTATCATGGGTCTGGAAGAGGCTATTGATTTGAGAATCAAGAATGTGGATGTATATGGCGATTCAGCGCTAGTGGTTAATCAAATCATGGGAGAATGGGAAACTCGTCAACCGAATCTAATTCCTTACAGAGACTATGCAAGGAGGTTGTTACCTTTCTTTGACAGGTTAGAGTTTCACCATGTACCGCGAGCAGAGAATCAGTTGGCCGATGCTTTGGCAACGCTATCTTTGATGTACAAAGTGAATTTCTGGAATGAGGCTCCCAGAATAGTCATTTCTCGCTTGGAAAGACCCGCTTTTGTATTCGTCATTGAAGAGGCTGTTGATGGCAAGCCATGGTTTTACGATATACAAAACTTCCTCAAGAAGCAGGAGTATCCACCAGGGGCTTCGGCTCAGGATAAGAAGACGCTGAGGAGGTTGTCTGGAAACTTTTACCTAAACCCAGATGGTGTGCTATATAGAAGGAACCACGATTTGGTGTTGTTGAGATGTGTGGATGAAAAAGAAGCAACGTTGCTTATGGAAGAAGTTCACAAGGGTACTTTCCGTACGCATGCCGGCGGACATGCCATGTCTCAGAAACTGTTATGAGCAGGGTATTATTGGCTAACTATGGAGTCAGATTGTTCCAAATTTGCGAAGAAATGCCATAAGTTCCAGATTTTTGCAGATAAGATACATGTACCACCGTGCCCATTGAATGTTATGGCGTCCCCGTGGCCTTTCTCCATGTGGGGCATTGATATGATTGGCAAGATTGAGCCAACTGCATCCAACGGTCATTGTTTCATCTTGGTTGCCATCGATTACTTCACCAAGTGGGTCGAAGCAGCCTCGTACACCAATGTGACCAAACAAGTGGTAGCAAGGTTCATAAAGAAGGACATCATTTGCAGATATGGAATTCCTGAACGAATCATTACTGATAATGGTTCGAATCTGAACAACAAAATGATGAAGGAGTTATGCCAGAACTTCAAGATTGAACATCACAACTCATCGCCCTATCGTCCGAAGATGAATGGCGCTGTTGAAGCGGCCAACAAGAATATCAAAAAGATAATGCAAAAGATGGTTGTCACTTACAAAGATTGGCATGAAATGTTGCCGTTTGCACTTCACAGTTATCGTACGATGGTACGCACATCAACCGGGGCAACTCCTTTCTCGCTAGTATATGGTATGGAAGCTGTCCTACCATTGGAGGTCGAGATTCCTTCTTTAAGAGTTATGGCCGACGTGAAACTTGATGAGGCAGAATGCATAAAGAATCGTTTGAATCAGCTTAGTTTGATGGATGAAAAGAGGCTAGCGTCAATTGCATATGGTAGTTTGTACCAGAGCCAGATGAAGAAAGCTTATGATAAGAAGGTGCGCCCTTGAAGCTTTCAGACGGGCGATCTTGTGTTGAAAAAGATTCTCCCACCACAATCAGATCACAAGGGCAAATGGACTCCCAATTATGAAGGTCCATATGTCATTCGAAAGGTCTTCTCCAGAGGAGCCTTGTTGTTAGCCACCATGGATGGTGAGGATTTCACATCCCCTATGAACGCAGATACAATTAAAAAATACTTTGCTTAAAAGAGACCCGCTGGACACAAAAAGACAAGTCCAGGCAAAAATGGGGCATCCCGGCGAACCATAAAAAAGGAAAAATAGGTTCGGGCAAAAATTAGGGATAAAGATGAAAAGATGTAAACCCGCAAAGTCGAAAACCTGAAAAGGCGAATTTGGCAAAAATGGGTATCCCGGTGAATCGAAAACCCGAAAGGGCGGTTCAGGCAAAATTTAGGGATTGAAAAAGTAAATGACTGCGGTCTGCGTTGGAACTTCATTGCTTAGTGGATTGGGAGAACCTGAGGGCCGTGTGTTTATCCGAATCAATATCTTCTGAAGACGAAGTGTCAGGAAAGCGTCAGAGTCAGGCGAGTCATATAGGGATCAACTCATGGTGTTTGTCTGTGCCACGGTGACGACATTTTTGTACACTCTTGTATATTTCTGTGCATATCCGTATTTATTTTGCGCAGCTTCCTCTTTCCAGGAGTTGCATCTATTGTAAAAATTTGCCTATTTACAAGCCATTTATCAATAAACATATACTATTCAGTACTTGATCTGTGTGCTTGGGTTTAACTTTTACTGTTTTGTTTGTGAAAACGCCCAATGTTTTGATGAACTTGTGCTAACATAAACTTGCAGGCCTTGGCCAATAAATGTTAAAACTTTGAATTAATTGAACAACGTCAAGAATGATGACTAAGATGGTTTCGTTTGTGTAGGATGTCTTGTCTGTTTGTTCAGTTTTGCAGGGTCGTTACCCTTGGGGCAAAGAAGTGTGGATGAAGTTCGTCTTATTCCCAGCCTGAGTCCTTCCCCGATCAGTGAAGTTCATACCTTTATCCCCAATAGAGTTGTATGCAGTTTAAGTGAACAGGTAGCGTGTACGCGTTCCTTCAACAGTTGATGCGCATTTGATCCCCGCAAGGTGCATGCTTGTACTGTACTTCCCAGCGAGTCGTGATTGGATTTTCTCCCCACAGAGTAATTTGTAGCCTGGTTAGGTTCGTTCATTGGCGGAGCAATTCCCAGCAAATGGAAAGGGTTGGTTTCCTCAGCAGTGTTGTTCTCTCTTCCCCAGCAGGATAGAAGAATGTTGTCACGTGGGTATTTTCTTTGCAGAAAGCCATCAAGGGCTCGCTCCTCGGTATAAGTCCAATCGTTATTGGCATGAGCAAGTTTGCGCTCTATCCCCCGGCAGAATTGTTGACTCCCCAACAAGGTTATTTTCGTTATCCCAGCAGGGTGTTTTCTGTATCTCTAGCATACGTTGTGCTGATTCAGTTCTGTTGCATCTGCATGCGTGCATAACATCTACCCAAACACGTAGCATTTCCATTTCGTATGGAGTATTACGCCATTTTCAAACATATGCATGTGAGACATAAGCCAGGTTGTTATCTCTTTGTTTCAGGTGAATCTCGCAGGCGATGGCTCTTTGCCCGTGTGGTGGCTAAACCCCAACTCATGTTATTCCCCCAATGGAGTTTCTCCGTGGTTATTATCAGTGGATGATCTTAACTTCATGTGGATTTTATTGCTCGCTTTTATTTAGAAAAGGTATGGCGGCGATGTCAGAAGTTTCCCAGAAATATGGTTATCTGACGGCGATGTTGGATGCTTGTCAGATTTGTGTTTGTCTGGCGGCGATGTCAGAGGTTTATTAGCACCGTGGTTGTCTGGCGGCGAGGTCAGAGTTCTTTATCCCCACAGGTACTTGACGGCGATGTCAAAGGTTTATTAGCACCGTGGTTATCTAGCGGCGAGATCAGAGTTCTTTATCCCCACGGGTACTTGACGGCGATGTCAGGTGTTTCTCAGAATTATAGTTAGATGGCGGCGATGTTAGATGTTTATTGGATTTATGGCTGTTGACGGCGACGTCAGATTCCCTTACTAGATTTGTGTTTCTGGCGGCGATGTCAGGTGTTTTTAAGTTTCCAGCGGCGATGTTGGATGTTTGTTTCTAACGGTGATGTTAGGTGATCTTTGGGTTTCCTAGCGGCGATGTTGGAGGTTTGTTTCTGACGGCGATGTCAGGTGATTTTTGTTTTCCCAGCGGCGATGTTGGAGGTTTGTGCTTCTGGCAACGATGTCAGGTGATTTTTAGGTTTCCAGAGGCGATGTTGGATGTTTGTTTCTGACGGTGATATCAGGTGATGTTTGTTTCTGGCGGCGATGTTAGATGATATAGTTTATCAGCGGCGATGTTGGATGTTCTATTTTTTCTGGCGGCGATGTCAGATGTTTTGGTTATTGACGGCGATGTCAATGGTTTATTCAACTTTGTGTGATTGTTCGACGGTGATGTCAGACGCTTTATTTTAACTGACGGTGATGTTAGGTGTGACTTACCAGTTGGATCTTTTGAGTGACTGGCGGCGATGTCAGAGAATTGTATCTTAGGATCCTATACCTGTTTCATCTAACAGAGGTCTAACGGCGATGTTAGTTATTCTACCGACTTGAAGTAAAAGTTTGACGGCGACGTCAACTATTATTATAGACTTAATGTCTACGACTGGCGGCCAGGTCAGTTGTCTGACGGCGATGTCAGAGGAATTTAATGCAGATAATTGACGGCGAGGTCATGTGAAATTTAGGCTGTGTGTCATTATTGTGTTTTCAGATTCAGTTTTCCAGAGATTTTACCCCCGGTCGGAGTCTGTAGTTTTATTTTTGCGGCTGGCAAATTTCCGGGTCCTTTGGTATTTAACTGTCTTTTACCTTGATTGCGTGAAAGCCCTTCGCTTTTCACTCGTTCAGGTCCAAGTCGTTTGAATATGAGCAGCTGTTGCACCCCAAAATTTTCCCAACCTTTTCTTCACTTGGTTTATGTTTCATTTCATTTATTTCTAGCATTTGCTTTGCATGGCATTTTTCATTGAACAGGGGATCAAGAGTTTGTGCATATCAAGAGGAGTCTACTCAAAAGGTTGAGCCTAAGCAAGGGGTGTTACTCAAGTTTGGATGGTCATCAAGTCATCTAGAAGTAGGCAGTGATCTTATGAAAGAAAGGATGGATGTATGTGGGTCAGCTCCTAACTTGGAGGCCAGTTCAAGATCATCAGAGGATTGTGAATTCATGAGTATGGATATGAGATGTTGATATAGCTCATTAAGTGCCTTGAGGGTCATTGTGGAGCTCATCCAAGTGTTTGTGCTAAGTGTGAAAGGTTACAGTCAAAGATGTTGCAGCTAGGGTTTCAATCTGGTAAATCTCAGTCAACTGAGAAATTGAAGGAGATTAAAACTCATTTCAATGTCTCTATGGTCATGGGATGTTGTGTTAAGATACATGGGATATCATTTCAAGATCAATTCATCAAGAATCAAGAGTGTGAGAAGTTACTAAATTAGGGTTCTTAGGGTAAAATCCCCTATTTAGTGTTTAACTTCAAGACCACCTATCTCAAGATACAAGTCTCATCTCAACTTTTGACTAACATGGAAGTTGTAGAGCATGTTCTTAGCTTTAGTTTGAGTACTAGAAGTCCTTGATTGGATTTATAGAACTCAAGTTATGATCCAGACAAGTTACAGGTCATCAGATGAATGTGATTTTGGTCAACAAAAGTCAACTAACTTCCAAGCCATTTTTGACCTAGAAAGGTGTTTCTCCTCAACTTTTGGCCAACATGAAAGTTGTAGGTCTTGGTCTTAGATTTCCAAAAAGTACTGGAAGTATTTCATCTGATTCGTAGAGCTCAAGGTATCAGGTTTGCAAGTCAGGGGTATTTTGGGAAAGTGAGATTATAGGTCATAAAATTATAGGTCCATTTCACCAACTTGCACACTTCAAATGAAGATTTTTCTAACATCAAACTTGCTCCAAATGGTGTTATTTGTTTATCCAAGCATTGAGAAGTCATGGATTAGGCTTGGTTTAAGGAATTGATATGAGAATTTTCATGAAAGAAAGCTTAAAAGGAGAAAATTGGATTTAATTCACTTTAGACCATTTTTGTGCAAATGAATGCATATTTTGAGTCCAAACTACATTTTGAACACATTGGCATTAATAGAATTTGAATTGGATATGTTTTGGTGAACCATTTCCAAGTTTACTTCATCATGAAGTTACATAACAAACAACAACCATTGAGATTAAACAAGGGCTAAATCCTAGCCATTCACATTCCATACACTCCCAGCAAGCAATTTGAAGCATTTTGGAGCCAAATTAGAGGGATTTTCATGCACATGAGAGAGATCCAAAATCAATTCCCATGGATTTACAATTGGGATCTACAAGCTGTCATTGGGCTTAATTCTTTTCCAGATCCATTACATATAAGATTTTGATCATGAACAAATCATCAGAACTGAAAATTGGAGGCCAATTGCTCAAGAACAACTTTGAAAAAGTGGAGAAAATTTGAAATTCGAATTTGGAGATACAAGCCATTTCAAGCCAAATTGTGAATTGCAAAAGCTCTATTGAAGATCACTGAACGATTCTGGACATTTTTCTGCAAGCTTAAGCTCCAATTGAAGGCTCAGTGGAAGTTCTCCACTAGGTAATTACAAATCAACCTTACACTCTCAATATGCCATGATTCATTGCCATTTTTGCATATTTAAGACCTAGGAAACATGTAGATCGTTAATGACTAAAACGAACTGGCATTTATGATGATTGAGTTTATGAGCTCCAAACTGTTTGGACTTGTATTGGCTTGTTCTTGCGTGTTTTTGCTTGGATCTGTAACCTACGTAACCTCTAGAGGATGTTTAAACCAAATTGAGTGAGTTTGGATGAACTTTTGATTTTGGTGTACAACCTTGTTTGATTCGGTTTGAGTTCATTATGCATGATAAGTGATTTTTGATGGTGGATTTGAGATACTCATGATCTCCAGATGAATTTTCATACAAGATTCGTCCATTTTGGTTGAGTTTTGGTCTGGCTATGTGTTGTTGTTAGCTCACGGTGGCCGGAGCTACGAAGAAGATGACCGGAGTTGCAGTCTGGCCACCTCTGGTTTCCCTCCATGTTTCATTGAAGATGATTATGTGTCATATTCACGTTCACATGATTGGAATACTTTTTGCATACACGGTCCAGATTAAGACTCATGGTACTCTTAAGTTGACTGATTGCACATGATAACATTTGAATTTTCATTAATGTGGTGGCGCGCTGTGAGCCACATGATATGCTTACCAATTATTCATGTGTGTGAGATTGAGTTTCATGATGGTCTTTGTTTGACCTTATCACACACAAGTGCCAGGTTTATTTGTTCTGTTTGGATTTTTCTGACTGGGCCTTGTGCACGTGCGCTATTCTCACCCCCTGTTGGGCCCAAGCACATTTTACACTGCTTTTTATTGCTATCCACACCATTGTTTTTTTTTTATTTCCTTTTATTTTCTTTTGATTTTTGTTTTATTTTTCTGTTTACAATTTAAATCATATAAAATAGCTCCAATACTTTAAAAATTCACAAAAAATATTTTTTATAAACTTTGAGATGTCTAATATTTCTTGGACATTTTTATTTTATTTTTCAGTTTTATTTTCAATTAAAAAAAGAATTAAATATTGGAGTAGTTTTAAATGGTTTAAATTGTAACTTTGTTTACTCTTGCATTTATTTCTCTTCCTCCTTTTTGATCCAATGATTGAAAATTGATCCTCATCTCAATGATGAGTTAATCAATTTTTGAGGACCATTTTGCCCCTAGTTGTTGACTTTTGGGTAGACTTTTGTGGCTCTTCTTTTTGTCTTTGTTTCTCCCATTTCAAAGTGGTACATCTAAATGAATCCTTTCTTTTGATGGTGCTTTGAGGGAATATTTGTCTTGATCTTTTGGCCTCTATTTGCCAACATGTTTAGCTTCTTTGTGTATTTTATTTGGTATTTTTTGAGCCTTTTTCCTATTTTTGAGGTGACTTGCAAGTTAGGTCATTTCATAGGACAACTCACACAGGTGCATGACCTTGTTTGAATTGGAAATGACCTTTGTGGATCCAATAAGATCTCAACTCTTCTTGTTTCACATTTTAGACATGTTGAGCTTGTTGTATGTTCATTTTTAGGTCAAAGTTATGTTCATTGCTTGTTGATTGATGCATTTCTTTTTGAGCTTTCAACTTGAACTCCTAAGTGGTGTGTGCTTTGCTTCCTTTGTGCTCTTGCTTGCATTTCTCCTTGATTTGTTTTGATATTGCTTTTGAGCTCTCTTCTCTTCATCTCCCTTCTGTACAATGACCTTGGAGTGTCATTTAAGGTAGCTTGGTCCCTCCTTAGGAGGAACTTGAAGCTTACCTAAAATGATGAATCCATGAGGACTTTTTCTTTATGTTTTTGTCATTTGTTTGCTTGCTTTTGATGCATATTTCTTCTTTTCTTTTCTTGCATTTCCATATGCATGCTTGGTTGAGATGAGCTTGTGGTGGCTACTGCCCCACACTATTTTCCTCCCACTATCATTCTACTTGTGCATTTTATGTGTGCATCCTTTCATTTGCACATGCATTCTTCTTCTTCTTCTTCTTTTTCTTTTCTTTGCCATGCTCCCCATAAGTTCTCTAACCTCTTGAGGTTATGATTAACATTAGGGTTCTACATATGCATGATAACATTAGGTAGTTCCCCTTTTTCAAACTCAACTTTAGGTCCACTTTGCATGATAACTTTTAGGATTGATTAATCTCCCATTAGTGTGCCTTCTTCTCTTCTCATCTTCAAACAATATTAACATACTTAATAAGGATAGTGAATGTTATGCCATGAGCCTTATACTTGGGAAATGGTGATTGAGGGGCCACCTCTCAATTGCCTAGAGTGTTTAGTATACGTCCTTAGGACGATATGCGACGCATTCGATCCTAGGTTTTAGACTTTAGTACAACATACTGTTGCACCCCAAAATTTGACCAACATTTCAAGAGGTATGATTACCAATCAAGAGCTATACAAAACTTGGGAGCTAGCCAAGAAGGTTGTTCAAGTGTTCAAATGTTGATACCCTTGTCAGAGAATTTAAGAGATCCTCAGAGAGATTGGTTGAAACCAAGGGTGTATGCCTCATAACTTGAGAGTTGTGGGAGCCCCTCAGATGATTCTGAGGCTATGAGGATGGACCTGAAGCTTTGAGAGAGCTTATGAGATGTTTTGAAAGCCATCATGAAGCCTAGAAAGGTCATTGTGTAAGAATAAGAAGACTCAGCCATGAGTGGTGGAATTAGGGTTTGACTGGGTCAACCCTAGGTCAACTGATGATTTGGAGAGGGTTGAGACCTAATCCAAGAGACATGTGATCATGGATTGATGCATTGAGATGCTATAAGGATGATTCCTAGACCAACTCATCATGATTGAAGAGTTTGAGAAGTTTTAAGCTAGGGTTTCTAAGGCTTGACAGTGTAAAATCCCCTAGTTTGATCCCTATCTTCAAGGCAGTTTAGCTCAAGATGTGATTGTCATCTCATCTTACCCCCAACATGAATGTTGTAGAGCTTGTTCTTAGCTTTAATTTGAGTACTAGAAGTCCTTGATAGGATTTGTAGAGCTCAAGTTATGACTTTGATATGTTACAGGTCATCTGAGGTATGTGAATCTGGGTCCTTGAAAGTCACCCAACTTGCATCCAACTGTTGCCCAAGTAGGATGATTCCTATGATTTTTTGGCCAACATGAATGTTGTTACTCATCTTCTTAGCTTTCTAGAGAGTACTATAAGTCCTTGATAGGATTTGTAGAACTCAAGTTATGACTTTGACAAGTCAAGGGCATTTTGGTCATTTGGATATTATAGGTCATTTCAAACATAAGGCCATATCTCCTATTTCCAAGCTTCAAATGGAAAAATATTCAACATCAAACTTTATTAGAATGATGTTTTAAGGCTATTAGGGAGGTTATGAGATGTTGAAAAGGCTTGTAGCAAAAAGTGGTAAAAATGACCTAAAATGGAGGTATAAGTTAAATAAGTTCAAATTGGAAATTGGAAATCCCAAGTTACACATCCAAACCATGGCATATAATAGGTCATTTTGACTCTAAAAGACATTCTAAAAACAATGGTTCAACCTCTTTTTTGAATTGAGGCCTAAATCATGGGGCTGCTTTGGAAATTGGTTGCTTGCATCTTAAGGCACAAATGCAAAACATAAGGAAAGGCAATGTATGAGCTTGCTAAGTATCTTAACACATCCTATATCTCATATAAGGATAATTTCAAGTCAGAATTGGTTGCTGCAAGAGGCTTGGCATGAGATAAGGCATGAGATGAGATGAATCCATAAACTCATGACATGAGAATTCCAATTTCTCATGGGATGATTCCAGATGGTTCTAGATGATTCTAAACCACTCTACATAATGTATAGAACTTGCTCAGATGCAAGGTTGGTGTAAGATTGGAGAGAAGAGAGAGTTAGCCATTTCACTTGCTTCCATTGCAAGTTGAAAGCAAAATCCACATTATGATTCAATTCCATTCATTCTTTCAATCTAAACACATTCCTCTGATCATAGTGAAGCTGTGCAGACCAATTTGAGAGAAAAACCATGGAGATTTGAAGAGTTGTCATTTGGATTTTCAAGATTGCAAGTCACCATCGAATTCTGAGATTCAAGCATTCTCCATCAAAACTTTTGCAAACAGTAGCAAGATTATCATTCAAGGATCGATTCTGAAGAGTTTGAAGGCTTGCAGTGAAGGTTTACACCATCTGTTAATCAAGATTCAACAGGTTAGTAACTTTTCTTCTACACCATGATTTAGGCATAATTAGCAAGAATTGTTAGGTTAGAACGGTTAGAGACCAATAGGGGATGGATTCTGAGAAGTTTGAGAGCAATTGGTGAGGTTTCAGTGGATGACACCATTTTTGTTTGGACCAAGAACTCAAGATATGGTGAGCTATAGCATGAATTAGATATCAAGAATCAATCAGTGTGAGTTGGTGATCAATCTGAAGCAATTAATTGCAAGAATTGTTGAAGTTGATGTCTGAGCATCTCTTTGATCTTGGATCGGGTTTGGAGATTTAGGGTGTTTCAATTGATTTCAAGGCCATGGTTAGATTCAGGGTGAAATTCTGGGCAGGTTAGGGTTTTGAATTTCAATTTTTCATGGAGAATTGATGAGGTTCGAGTTTGATGAAGATGGAGCTTGAAGCTCTGCTTCCATGGATGTTTCAGTTAGAACCCTAGCTGGAGGAAGAAGAAGAAGGCGTGGCCATCAGATCATGTTAGACTCATTGACTGAGTGGGAGATCCAAGGGCTGAGATTCAATTTCATTTGGAGAAGGAAGTCTAAAGACACCCCAAAACGCATCGTTTCATTAAAAGGGGGATTGGGCTGGATTGATATTCATACCCCACTTTCATGGCCCATTGGTTTTTGAACTGCATTTGGTTACTTTCTGCACCGTTTCTTTTTCATTTTCTTTATATTTTTGATCTAATTTCTGATTGAATTTTGGGCCTAACGCTTATACTAATTGCACCCCCATTTTGAGCCCATTCATAAAATGAACTGAACATAGTTGCTATCTGCACCAAACATTTCATATTTTAATTTCTTTTTCTCCAATTTTCATTAATCTTTGAAAAAATCATAATAAATAGAAAATTAATGATTTTTGCATGGGGATTTTTTCTCCCATTTCATGTTCATGTCTAGAAAATTATAAAATCATAATATTTGAATTTCATGCAATTTTAATATTCTTTTGTGTATTTTCTCTTTTAATAGCATTTTAATTCTTTTATGTTGATACATGGTTTTGTAGAATTTTGTTTAGCTAGTTTCCTTCATATTTTTAGGCCATTCTTTTCAGGATAGTTAGATTAGGATTTTAGCTCCCCTCTGGATTTATTCCATAATTTTGTGATGAATTTTTGATTAGTTTTGCTTAGATGACTTTAGGTTGTGTAGAATTAGGTCAATCCTTAACATAGGTCCACAATAACACTAGAATTTTGGGTTTCTAGGTCAAGTTAGACATTGGGGCATATAGGGTATTAAGGGTAGGTATATAGGATCCCTTAGAAATTATATTAGATTTTAATATAATGGTATGCTATTTTTAGATGATTTTTGTAGTTGATGATTGTTTGTGTTGCCCTTGTGGGCTTGTATTTTTGTTTGCTTTGCTTTGTGGGCTTGGTGAGCTTGGTCTTGCTTTGAGGAGCATTGAGGAGCAGGGTAGAAGACTTGGAGATTGATTGAGGAGCTTGAGAGCTTGATCTTGTTTGTTTTGTTGTTGTTTTAGGGTTAGGGATTAGGAAGAGTTTAGACCTAGTCAACTTCTTTCTCAAACATGGATGGTATCTTTCACCTCCATTCCTCCCTATGATTCAAAGTCCTTCCATGGTATTCACCTCTCTCCTTTGGAGGGATAAGTGATGATATCTAGGAAGTAAAACTTTTGAGGGAACCATTCCTTTGATGTTGAACCCTTATAGGTCACCTTTGGTGGTCAATAAGCAGTTTAACACCCTAGCTTATCCAGTTAAGTGATTTCCTCTGGTTTGAGTACCTTGAGAGATGTTGAGCTTGAGTTTGAAGATGAAGACTTAATTGAAGAATGTGGAAGAGGATGAATCCTTGGGCATTGCCATTCCAGCTGAAGACCCCATGAAGACCCCATGAAGATCCAGTAAAGACTGAATGAGAGGCTGAGGCTTGAAGAAAAGATTGAAGGATGAAGTTGATACTTCTAAGTGATTGGAGATTGATTCTGAAGAGCTAAAGCTTGAAGAACAAAGGAAGTTGATACTTACTTTGATACTTGGAGACCCTGAAGGGATTAAGTTGATACTTGTGGTTAACAGTGAAGCCTGAAGGTGGAGCTGATTAAGGAGATGAAGCTTGAAGAAAAAGATAAGTTGAAACTTGTGTTAAAGGGTTGAAACCTGGAAAAGAAAATTGATATTTGTCAAGAGTGATGGAAGTCTGAAGACTGAGTTGCTGTTGGAAGAGTTGAAGCTTGGAATTGAGAGAGGAGTTGATCTGCTTTCTTATCTTTTTCTTTGCTGTATTGATGTGTTTTGTTTGATTTGCTTGATGCATTAGAATAAATCCATATCTAGACTAAGTAGAATCTAGGAGCATGATTGCACTAGAGGTTGAGTTGCTCCCTCTGCTTGTATTGTTACTGTGTGGCTTTGCTTGCGGGTATTCAGTAGAGCCCAGCTCCCTTGCCCATGTGGTTTGTTTTGCCTGATAGCATGCCTTTATTTCTTCTGTATGATTGCAGTTTACTGTTTGCTTGATAGCATGTTGTTTACCTTCAGTATGATTACTGTTATTCATTCTGGCTTGAGGTTGAGATGAGCTTGTGGAGGCTGAAGCCCCACACATATTTCCTCCCTCACTTGCATTGCATGCATTTTACTGTTTAAGCTGATGCTTTGTCTGTTTTGGTGTATCATTGACATGATCCCTTAGGACTCTCATTTCCTTTGATAAGGAATTGATGATAGAACTGTAGGTTGAAACCTATGCATGACAACTTCTAGGAGTTCCCTGTTCAAACCTTAACCATAGGATGAATCCTTGGCATGACAACAGTAGGACTTGATAGTCTCCCTCCTAGTTGGGCCTGTTCTCTTCTCATCTCAAAACAGTTTAAGATACAGTAATCATGAATGATTTCTTTCGTACGTTACGAGCCTTAAGCTATCTGAGAAAGGATTGTGGGAGAGTTTCTTTTCCATAGTCTGAGTGTTTAGTATGGTAACCTTTGGGTGACATGCGACGCATTCATTCTCAGGTCATAGTCTTTAGTGCGATTGAAATTGCAAACACAATAAAAAACACTTCTTCCATAAAAGGCAGGAAATAATGCGTAGTGTCCCGAACTACGTGAGCTCTGATCTCTCATACCTGTTGAGAGTACGTAGGCACAGTATTGATGTATTGGCGAGCTACCTTCCTCCATAACCCGTCGTAGGTCGAACTACGTTGACTCTGATTTCTCATTCTCTGATGAGAATACGTAGGCATAAAGCGCGACGCTTTGCCGAGTCAGTTTCTTTTCTGTTTTAAACCAGCCTTGATAGGTAGATAGATAAAACCAACCCGTCCAAGTAAACACAACAAGCATGGATCCCGTCGAGTACGACGGACGTGAGGGGTGCTAATACCTTCCCCTTGCGTAACCGACTCCTGAACCCAGACAATGGTTGCGACGACCTTGTCTTACCCTTCTTCGTTAGGTTTTTCCGATCATTTCCTTTCCCGTCCCGAGGGATAAATAACGAAAGGTGGCGACTCTTCTGTTATGCCGGCACCTTATTTTCGCATAAGCGACAGCTGACGACTCTGCTGGGGATCGAACCCAGAATCTTTGGTTCTCCGGTTCCCCTGCGAGAGTCAATCCTAGCGCTTGTATGATTACTTGTTAGGTTGCGTTTATTTATCGCATTTTACTTCTCGCACTCTATTTACCGCATTTTATTTTCAGTATGATGTGATTATCTGTGCTGTTGTGGGAAGGGGCATTCTGATGAGTGAGAAGCCAGACCCAGGCTTGAGTGTACCATAGAATTAGTTGTGGAAATTAGTGGGCGCGTGCTTGCTTTGCAGGCACTAGCGTCTCATGAAATCCACGCTCAGACGAGGTTCTCCCGGTTGGTTTCTCTTTCAACCCTTTGGGTTGAGACGGTTGCTGGTTTGGTGGATTGTCGACTCTGGGGACCGATCATTTGTGATTCAGCCGAGTGAGGCCGCTTCATGAGCTGGTGATGCCACACCTTATGGGTATCGTATCACCCCTCTTGAATGTCTGTGACGCTGATGAACGCATAGGATGCCGAACTTGAGTCAGTTTAGGTCCATACCTGTGAGCAGGGTTGGGTTCATTGCAGGAAACTTTGACCTTCAGACCACCTGGTTTTCTTGATAGTGAATCAGTTTTGTTGGTACCGGAGCTTCTCATTTGCAGATATGTTTGTTCTTGATAGAACAGGTTTCGATCAGAGGACCTTATCATCAAATGCATGTTTGTTCTTGATAGAACAGGTTTTGATCAGAGGATCTTATCATCAGATGTGTATTTGTTCTTGATAGAGCAGAGTTTTCGTCATCAGTTGTTTGTTCTTGATAGAGCAGATTTTTGATTGGGGTCTGAAGATCTCATCAGCAGATGTATGTTTGTTCTTGATAGAGCAGATTTTTGATTGGGGTCTGAAGATCTCATCAGCAGATGTATGTTTGTTCTTGACAGAGCAGATTTTTGATTGGGGTCTGAAGATCTCATCAGTAGATGTATGTTTGTTCTTGACAGAGCAGATTTCTTGGTCCTACATCAGAGGTCCTTATTATCAGACATTTGTTCTTGACAGAGCAGAATTATGATCCTATGTATATGGCCCTATCGGATGGTGGTTCTTGACAGAGCAGATTTGTGGTCCGATACCAGGGTTTTCTTCTTATCAGATGCAGTGGTTGTTCTTGATAGAGCAAGATTATGGTTTTGTTGATACAAAATCTCCACAGCAGTTGCCTTGGTCTCCTATTGCATGATTGCATTTTGCATTAGTTTGCATACTCATTTGCATTTCATTAACGTGTGTCTGTGTTGCAGGTACCGTTTTCCCCGATCCAGGATTTCTTGCCTCCTATTGTATTGTTATGGGCTCTTTAAGGAAGATCGTGGCTTACAAGTTCCCTGCCCCTAATGTGGTTAAGTTGACTGGTTTGATAGCTTTAGCAGATGATTATGTGAGGGATGAGTTCAGAAAATCTTACGGCAGGTTGCTCAGTTTGGTTCATAAACCTTCTGCGTTCGAGTTGAATAGGTTGCACGCTCTGCTGCAGTTCTACGACCCTCCGTTGAGATGTTTCACTTTCCAGGATTTTGTTCTCGCACCCACGCTGGAAGAGTATACTGATTTGCTAGGTGTGCCTATCAAGAGGCAAATGCCTTTTGTTCACATGGATGCTGAGCCTGATCTGGCTGGTTTAGCCCCTTCACTTCATCTGGACGCCTCCGAGTTGGTATCGACTAGTTGGAACAAGGTTCCCGGGTTCTCCTTGCAGTTCTTAGTGGGAAAGGCTCAGCAGTGCGCCAAAGACGGATGTTGGGTTGCATTCAATGCCATCCTCGCTCTGTGCATATATAGCATCATTTTGTTCCCCAACATGCCCGATTTTGTAGACTTTGATGCATTTCACATCTTCGCATCAGGGAATCCAATCCATACCCTGATCGGAGATGTCTACCATTCTATCCACTACAAAAACGAGAACAGGAGGGGCAAGAATGTCTCATGCTGTGTACCCTTGCTTTATAAATGGCTTGATAGTCATTTGCCCAAGAGGGGTCCTTTTGTCTCGTCTGCAGCCACAGCTGAGTGGTCCAAGCGTCTGATGAGTTTATCTGCAGAGGATATTGATTGGTTTGACAGAGATAGGTTGGGTACTGAGGTGATCTTCAGCTGCAGCGGGTTTCCAAATGTGCCTTTGATAGGCAGGAAGGGCTGCATAAACTACAATCCATCGTTGCTGGTTCGACAGTTCGCGTATGCTTTGAGAACTCCGCCGAAGGATGAAGAGGTGCAGGAATCTCTGTACCTCACTGGTCTTCTAGAGGGGGATCTGTTAGCCAAGCTTCAGCGCACCTGGAATGGTATCAGTAAGCGAGGAAAGCCATTGCTGGGAAGAAACAACAATCAAGCCTACCCTCCGTATGTGACCTGGATCAGGGCCAGAGCAGGAGCCATAGGGATGCCGTTTCCTCATGCCAAGCCAGAAAGCCCTCCAATGATTGAAGAGCTTACAATTGTGCCCATTCAGCAGCATAATCGGGTGTTGGCTGAGCGAGATGAATTGAAGCGGGCGAATGACGAACTGGAGAAAGAATTGGCTCAGCTCCGAAGCGAGAGGAACGAAGCCGTTCATTCTTTCAAAAGGCAGACAGAGCTGGTGAACCGGCTGGGGACAGACCTAACTAAGCAGATAGCTGAGCGTGAGCGCATGGGTCAAGACTTCAAAGCTGTCAATGACGTACTGGCTACGAAGAAGCAGCACTTGGACGAAGCGTATCGGAGGATATCCAAGTTCAACCAGCACTAGAAGGCTTCCCTGGCCACCAGGAAAGAGCGGGAGGATAAGCTAATGCTACAGATCTCCAAGCTGGAAGCCCAGGTGAAGGATAGTGAGAAGAGGTTTGATGAAGAAACCGCTCGCAGATACGCCACCGAAGGCCAGCTCAACAAAGCTCTCGCTAACCTGAAGGAGCGCAAGCTGACGTTTGAGTCCAAGAAATGGAAGTTAGAAGATTGCTTCGGCGAAGGAGCATGGGAAGGTTCGGTCGAAGGTCTTCAGTATACCATTGTGCAGAGGGAATTACTCGTCGAGGGGTTGCTCACTCTGCCTGATCATCCGGAAACGAAGGAGTTGTTGGAAGAGTATCGCGCCCGTGGCCGTACTTGACTATTTGTATTCCTTTTGTTTTGATCATTGTTGTATGCTGACCATCACCAGGCTTGTTGGCTGAGGTCACGCTGTTGATTCATCTTGTACTCGCTGATGCTATGTACTGCCTTGATAGGCTTTCTTTATATATGAGATTGTTGTTTCCATGATTGGACTCAGACTTCTTCTTATTATCAACACTGGCACTCAGGCACTAGAATCGGGGGAATCTCCCTAACACACAGACACACGCATGCATTTGCATAAAGCATCTGCATGACGAGCATTTTGTTGTTTTTCCTAACCCTTCCGTGTTTAACAGGTTGTCACAGGTTTTTACAGGTTGTCCCAGGTTGTTTCCGGTGGTTCCAGGATTGATCAGAGACCTATTCACCGCTATCCGACTAGAGCTAATCAGACCAGGATCATGGAGCAAGTGCAAACTGATGTTCAGGAACTCCGCGAAAGGATGGATCGGTTCATGGAGCTCATGCAAGTGGTCGCCAATGGCCAGGATCAGCTCAGAACTTTGGTTCAGCCTTTGATTTCCAGGGTTGATAGAAACGGCGTACTCCATGGTGGGACTGTGCCTACTCCTCCACCAGTTGAAACTCCACAAAATGGTGTTCCTGTGACCGGAGGTAACGGCAGTGCTAATGGCAATGTGATGGCCAACATCAGACTCAATACGACGGGCGTCGGTAATGGGAGTCTGGGAGCTAATGTCAATGTCGGGCCGGGCAACGGCAATGCAGGCGTCGGGAATCTGTTTGTGCCTCAGCCATGGCTAGAGGATCGTCAGGATGATGTGTTCTCTCAGAGAGGTGCTGAAGGGGAGCTGAATGCTGAAGCACGACTTAGATTCAAAGCACTTGAAGATAAGATGAGAGATATCGAGAATCAGAATACTTTGGGCGTTGACATGTCCAAGCTGGGATTGATTGCTGATTTTAAGGTGCCTCCTAAGTTCAAGGTACCTGACTTTGAAAAGTATAAGGGCACCACTTGCCCTCGTGTCCACCTGAGATCATACTACAGGAAGATGTCTGCTCATTCCGAAGACGAGAAGTTGCTGATGCACTTCTTCCAAGACAGTCTTTCCGGGCCATCCCTTGAGTGGTACATGGGTCTGGAGCCCACTAGTGTGTGCACATGGAAGGATCTTGCTGAAGCATTTGTGCACCACTACCAATACAATAGCGACTTGGCCCCGAACCGAGTCCAGCTGCAGAACCTGTCGCAGAGGAACAATGAAGGGTTTAAGGAATACGCCCAGCGGTGGCGTGAGTTGGCAGCCAGGGTTCAGCCGCCGATGGTTGAACGAGAGCTCGTGCAGATGTTTGTAGCCACCCTCCCAGGGGTTTACTATGAAAAGTTAGTCAGCGGTATGTCTTGGAAGTTCTCAGATCTCATTATCATGGGTGAGCACGTCGAGAATGGGATCAAGATCGGGAAAATTCAAGGTGATTCATCCTCAGCTGGAGGCAGAAAGAAACCTTATGCTGGAAAAAGACGGGAAGGAGAGGCGAGCGTTGTGACCAACGCTCGAAGGAAGGGTAAAGGTCCTCACCAGCAAGTGGCCAGTATAAATATCCCGGCAGCTCTGCAGCAGCAGCAGCAACCGAATCAACAGGGATATAGAAAGTATCAGAATCGGGCATCTTTGGCAAACCGTCACTTCGAGGCCCCGCCCATGTCGTACGCGCAACTCTTTCAGACTTTGCTTCAGCTACAGTTGATCCAGAAGAGGACGATGGCTCCCTTGACAGGGGCACCTCCGCCGGGGTACGACGCGAATGCCACTTGTGAGTTCCACTCAGGGGCACCAGGCCACACAATCGAGAACTGCAAAGCCTTCAAGCATAAGGTGCAGGACATGGTGGATGCCAAGATCATCAACTTCTCCGAAATGTGCCAAATGTCACGAAGAATCCCATGCCGAATCATAGGGGAGGTGGTGTGAACGCCATTATCGAGGATGAGAGTTCGGATTTATTGACTGACGTCAGAGATCTGAAGACGCCGCTTAGCTTCGTTAAAGCTAAGTTGCTGAAAAGAGGGTTCTTTCCAGGTTGCGGAGAACTATGTATGGACTGTGCCACACGTTCTGATGGATGTGAGCAGTTGGTAGAAGGAATTCAAAGTCTGATGACTGAGGGGATTCTGCAGTTTAGCCGGAAGGCTGAAAGTGGATCAGGAGAGGTAGTGCTGAAGCAAGCCGATGAATTCTCCACCATCACCATCCCTCGCCGGCCGATAACCATTTCGGCGCCCAGACCGTCCATAATCACTATCACCAAAGCTGGGCCGATACCCTTCGAAAGCACTAATGTCGTTCCATGGCATTATGGGGCTGAAGTCTACTGCAACGGACATAAATTGGAGCTAGAACCGTTTGGGTCAACTGTGGAGAACCTTGCGGGAATCAGTGGTATTACTCGCAGCGGAAGAGTGTTTGCACCATCAGAGGTCGTGGCGGATAAAGCGGTCAGAGCTGATGCGGCCGATAAGGGTAAAAGTAAAGTCGTTGAAGAGGTCCCGTGTGGGGTAGAAAAAGACTTGCTTGTTAAAGATGCCGAGGAGTTTATGCGGTTGATTAAAAAGAGTAACTACAAGATTGTAGATCATCTCCATCAGACGCCCTCGAAGATTTCCATCTTGAATCTGTTGATGTGCTCCGAAGCACATCGCAACGCGCTGCTGAAGGTGTTGAACGCCGCATATGTACCACAGGAGATATCGGTAAATCAGCTAGAAGAGGTCGTAGCCCACGTAAATGCTGGAAATGGGCTAGGTTTCACTGACCTAGAGCTGACGCCAAAAGGGAGGAATCACAATAGCGCCCTGCACATCTCGATAGAGTGTAGGGGCACGATCATGTCGCACGTGTTGGTGGACACGGGTTCGTCACTTAATGTTCTTCCGAAGAAGGCATTAATGAAGTTGGATACTCGTGGATTGATTTGCACACCCAGTGATCTGGTTGTGAAGGCGTTCGATAGGACTAAACGCCACGTTCTCGGGGAGGTGATCCTGCCGATCCAAGTCGGTCTGGAAACGTTCAACACAGTCTTTTATATTATGGACATCATGCCTGCCTACAGTTGTCTCTTGGGCCGGCCGTGGATCCATGTTGCTGGTGCCGTAACCTCCACGTTGCACCAGAAGCTCAAATATGTTGTCGGAGGTAGAATCGTAACCGTTTGTGGCGAGGAAGACATAATGGTGAGCCATTTGTCGTCCTTCAAGTATGTGGAGATGGATGGCGAAATCCATGAGACTCTTTGCCAAGCGTTCGAAGCAGTCAAGGTGAAAGATGTAGCTCCTGTGGTCACAGAAAAGCAAGAGATGACCCTCTCCTCGTTCAAGGAAGCTCGGGCCGCTGTCCAAGCCGGATCTACCCCAGGCTGGGGGCGAATTTTGGAGATACCTAACAAGCAAGATAAGTTTGGGTTAGGATATTCTTCGGGAGCTGAAGCTTCTTCTTCTTCTAGAAGTGCGTCTCGAGGTAAAGGGCCGATCCAGTTTACCAGTGGCGGAGTAATTTTCGAAAGCATCAACGCGGTGTCTGAAGACAGCAGAGATAACGACTGTGACCTCGACTCTTGGATCCAGCCAAGCAGGCCAGGCGAGGGCCTCAACAATTGGTCCGTCAAGGATATCATCCAGATGACAAGCGAAGAGTAATGATTTACTTTTTCCAATCATTGTACAACCCTATGTCCTACCCGGGGCATAGTGGTTTTATTGTCAAGGCCTTGTTGGATTATGTACTTGCATTTTGTTAATAAATCAAAGGCGTTTTCTTCGTATTCAAATATTATGTTCTCTGTTATTCCTGTTTTATATTTGTTTTGAAAAACAATAAAATGGCAATGGGGTTTGTGCTAACCTGCGCATCCTTGTTTTAAACTTAACCCTTGTTATTGCAGGATCCACATAACAGATGACATCGACTCTGGACCTTCTACGGCTCACTTCGACTTCGATTGCCCGATCTATCAAGCCGAAGAAGAGATTGATGAAGACGAAGACCTTCCTGAAGAGTTGGCCCGCTTGTTGAAACAAGAGGAGAAAATTATTCTGCCTCATGAGGAGGAGATTAAGATCGTGAATCTGGGTTCTGAAGAGCTCGTCAGAAACGTCAGGATAGGGGCTGCATTGCAGGGTGATGTCAAGCAGAGATTGGTCGAGATGCTAAGAGAGTATAGTGACGTCTTTGCTTGGTCATACGAAGATATGCCCGGACTTGACACGGACATCGTGGTCCACCACTTGCCGCTGCGAGAAGATTGCCCTCCCGTTAAGCAGAAGCTTAGGAGGACGAGACCAGATATGGCCGTTAAGATCAAAGAAGAAGTGCAGAAACAGCTTGATGCTGGCTTCTTAGCGGTCACTACTTACCCTCCGTGGGTCGCCAACATAGTGCCTGTACCGAAGAAGGACGGTAAGGTACGCATGTGCGTCGATTATCGGGATTTGAATAGGGCGGGCCCTAAAGATGATTTCCCGCTGCCTCATATCGATGTGTTGGTCGACAACACAGCCCAGTTCTCCGTGTTTTCGTTCATGGATGGCTTCTCCGGTTACAATCAGATCAAGATGGCGCCGGAGGACATGGAGAAAACGACGTTTATCACTCCCTGGGGAACATTTTGCTATAAGGTAATGCCTTTCGGTTTGAAGAACGCAGGGGCCACTTACCAACGAACAATGGTAACTTTGTTCCATGACATGATTCATCATGAGATTGAAGTGTATGTTGATGACATGATTGCGAAGTCCCAAACGGAGGAGGGACATCTGGTCAATTTGCTGAAGCTTTTTGAGAGGCTTAGGAAGTTCAGGTTGAGGCTGAATCCTAACAAATGTACTTTCGGAGTACGGTCCGGAAAGTTACTGGGGTTTATCGTGAGCGAACGAGGCATCGAGGTTGATCCTGCGAAAATAAAAGCCATACAAGAAATGCCAGTGCCAAAAACCGAAAAAGAAGTTCGTGGTTTCTTGGGCCGAATAAACTACATTGCAAGGTTTATCTCTCAGCTCACGGCCATGTGTGAACCGATGTTCAAGCTTTTAAAGAAAGATCAGGCGATTACCTGGAATGAGGATTGCCAGAAGGCATTTGATAAGATAAAGCAGTATCTTCAGGAACCTCCGATCTTGATACCCCCAGTGGCTGGACGGCCTCTAATCATGTACTTGACAGTTCTTGAGAATAGTATGGGGTGTGTTCTCGGTCAGCACGACGAGACGGGCAGAAAGGAGCATGCCATTTACTACTTGAGTAAAAAGTTCACGGACTGTGAATCTCGCTACTCGATGCTGGAGAAGACGTGTTGTGCACTAGCCTGGGCTGCCAAACGTTTACGACAGTACATGCTCAATCACACCACCATGCTAATTTCGAAGATGGATCCGATCAAGTACGTCTTCGAGAAGCAGGCTCTTTCGGGTAGGATTGCCAGATGGCAAATGGTGTTGACGGAATATGATATTCAGTACGTTTCCCAGAAAGCCATCAAGGGAAAGGTATTGTCTGATTACCTTGCCGAATAGCTGATCGAGGATTACCAGCCGATGAAATTTGAATTCCCTGATGAGGATATCATGTTTCTCAAAGCAAAGGATTGCAATGAGCCGTTGCCCGACGAGGGGCCAGACCGGAAATCCCAGTGGAAATTGATATTCGATGGGGCGGTTAATTCTTACGGAAGTGGTATCGGGGCGATCATCACGACTCCTTACGGATCCCACATCCCGTTCACTGCGAGACTGACGTTTCCGGTCACCAATAATGAGGCGGAGTACGAAGCATGCATCATGGGTCTAGAAGAAGCAATTGATTTGAGAATCAAGAATCTAGACGTATATGGTGACTCGGCGCTTGTGATCAACCAGATTAAAGGGGAGTGGGAGACTCGTCAATCGAATTTGGTGCGGTACATGAACTACGCCAGAAGGCTACTTCCGTTCTTCGATCGAGTGGAACTCCATCATGTACCCAGAGCAGAAAACCAGATGGCTGATGCTTTAGCCACGTTGGCTTCGATGTATAAAGTCAATTTTTGGAATGAGGCTCCAAGAATTGTACTATCTCGTCTTGATAGACCTGCATTTGTCTTTGCAATCGAGGAAGCCGCCGACGGCAAGCCATGGTTCCATGACATCCAGACTTTCCTTATGACTAAGGAGTATCCTGAGGGAGCGTCAACCCAGGATAAGAAGACTCTGAGGAGGCTGTCTGGAAATTATTATCTCAATCCTGATGGAGTGTTGTATAAAAGAAACCATGATCTCGTGCTACTCAGATGTGTAGATGAGAAAGAGGCGAGTATGCTCATGGAAGAAGTCCATGAAGGCACATTTGGTACGCACGCCGGCGGGCATGCTATGACAAGAAAGATCCTGAGAGCAGGGTATTACTGGTTGACGATGGAATCGGATTGCTTTAAATTCGCGAAGAGATGTCATAAATGCCAGATTTATGCTGATAAAGTTCATGTACCGCCGTGCCCGATGAATGTCATGTCCTCCCCGTGGTCGTTCTCCATGTGGGGAATCGACATGATAGGCAAGATCGAGCCTACTGCATCTAACGGTCATTGGTTCATTCTAGTAGCTATTGACTACTTCACCAAGTGGGTGGAGGCAGCCTCATACGCTAATGTGACCAAGCAGGTGGTGGCTAAATTCATAAAGAGGGATATCATCTGTCGTTACGGAATTCCCGAGCGGATCATTACTGATAATGGTTCGAATCTGAATAACAAGATGATGAAGGAGCTGTGCCAGAGTTTCAAGATTGAACACCACAACTCATCTCCTTACCAGCCGAAGATGAATGGCGCCGTTGAAGCGGCCAATAAGAACATAAAGGAGATTGTTTAGAAGATGGTTGTGACCTACAAAGATTGGCACGAGATGCTGCCATTTGCACTGCATGATTATCGTACGACGGTACGTACGTCGACCGAGGCAACTCCTTTCTCCTTGGTGTACGGTATGGAAGCAGTCCTACCGTTAGAAGTGGAGATCCCTTCTTTGCGAGTTTTGGTTGATGTGAAACTCGACGAGGTAGAATGGATTACGAACCGACTGAACCAACTCAGCCTGATGGACGAGAAGAGGTTAGCATCGATTGCGTTTGGTCGTCTGTACCAAAGCCGAATGAAGAAAGCTTATGACAAGAAGGTGCGCCCTAGAAGCTTTCAGACGGGTGGTCTCGTCCTGAAGAAGATTCTTCCTCCACACTCCGATCACCGGGGCAAGTGGACCCCCAATTACGAAGGTCCGTACGTCGTCAGCAAGGTCTTCTCGGGAGGAGCTTTGTTGTTATCCACGATGGATGGTGAAGATTTTGCATCCCCGGTGAACGCGGACGCAGTTAAAAAATACTTTGCTTGAAAGCGACCCGCTGGACAGAAAAAAGAGAGTCCAGGCAAAAAAGGGGCATCCCGGCGAACCATAAAAAATGAAAAAGGTTCGAAAAAAAATTAGGGATATAAATTGAAAAGATGTACACCCGCAAAGTCGAAAACCCGGATGGGCGACTTTGGCAAAAAAGGGGTATCCCGGTGAATTGAAAACCCGCAAAGGGCGGTTCACGCAAAAGTTAGGGATTTGAAAAAGCAAATGACTGCGTTCCGCGTGTGGACTTTCTTTGTTTAGTGGTTTGGAAGACCTGAGGGCCGTTTATCTGAATCAATCTCTTCTGAAGCTGAAGCGTTGGAGGAGTATCGAAGTCGAGTGGGTCATAGAGGGATCAACTCATGGTGTTCGTCTACGCCTCGTTGCCGACATTTGTATATACTGATGTATATTTATGTTTTATTTTTGCGCAGCTTCCTCATTCCAGGAGCTTGCATCTGTTGTAAAACATCTTTACCCATTCAGGGGTTCGTTATCAATAAAATGTATACTATTCAGCAATTATGTTTGTCTGTTTAGCATTTACCTGTTTAGTTTGCGAAAAAGAACGCCGATGTTTTTGATAAAATGCGCATACATAAAATTACTGGCCTAGGCCACTGATTGTTGAAACAATGAATTACTTGAACATTGTCACGAGATAATAACCTTGATAGGTCCCTTTGAGAAGGGTATCTTGTCTGTTTGTTTATGTTGTTACAGGTGTAGTATATTCCCGACAGTGCGCCGTGCGCATCCTGAAGCAGGATGATTCCTCCTTCTCCAGCAAAGTTCAGCAGCCTCGCCCCACAGAGTCTGAACCCGAGATCGCGAGCATTGATATGCCTCCCCAGGAAGAGAGGATTCTCTCCCCCAATCAGATGCATCCTGAAGGAACGTCATCTCCTCAGCTGAGTCAGGCGCCGAAGCGCGTGTTCATCCCCCGGCACCGGGTCACAAGTGCAGGTCTCGTAGGAAACTATTCGTTCACTGAAGTATGCAGCAACTGATGGTGCAAGACTGAAGTCTCCAGCGGAATTGAGATTCCCCACCAGAGTCGTACTCTCTCCAACAAGCAGAATGATTTCTCCTTCCTCAGTCGAGTTTGCAAATCCCTAAGAGATCTGAATCCTTGGAAGCTGCTCAGACCATGATTGGTTTTCCCCAGTGGAGTGTTGAATAGCTGATGCTGCATTTCCCCACCGGAGTCGTTATTCCCAGGGAAGTAGCCGTGAAGGCCATGCAGTTTATTCCCGCGATTGACATCGCTTTCCCTCAGCAGGTCCAGGTTCTCGTAGAGCTTCGTTTCCCTGCAGCAGTCAACTGAAGTTGTTTCCCCCGCGGCAGTCAACTGAAGTTGAGTCCCCTACGGAGTCCAATTGAGATTGGCGTGACCTTGTTCTCCTCAGCAGGATGATTCCTCTATCGGAGTAGTTCTTTCTCCTTGACAGGAGGATGCCCCCTCAGCATTTATTTTGCTGACGGGATCGCATCATTCTCCAGAATCCCCAGCGGAGATGCGTCATCCCCAGCAGGTTTCTAAACAACGAAGTTGAAACTTCCCCTGAAGACTTCATGATTGAAGTCCGACCATGTTAATGAAGCAGTTCTCTCAGCTAATGCGGAGTGCTTGATGGCAGAGGTTTGGATATTCCCAATTGGTTCATGATTGACCAAGAATTCTATTCCCGACTTGCTGATGAAGTCCGGCTGATGCCCGACAGTTTTCTTCGAATGCCTGATGGCATGATCAACATGATTGTTGACCTGATGAAGTCCGGCTGATGCCCGAAAATTTTCTTTGAATGCCTGATGGCATGATCAACCTAATGGTTGACCTGATGAGTCCCGAGGAATCGTGATGCCTGATGGCATGATCGACCATGTATTACCGGTTGTCGTGTGACCAATTCTCCAGCTAGTTGCCGTGCAGCTATTATTTCAGTCTTCGAAGATCTTTTCCCGGCAGAATACCGTGTACTTGGACAGTTGGCAAATTTCCGGGTTTATCGGTATTCAACCGTCTCGCACCTTGATTGGCTGAGAGCCGTTCACTCCTCACCCAGTCAGGTTCAAGCCATTTGAATAGGGGCAGCTGTTGCACCCTAAAATTTGACCAACATTTCAAGAGGTATGATTACCAATCAAGAGCTATACAAGACTTGGGAGCTAGCCAAGAAGGTTGTTCAAGTGTTCAAAGGTTGATACCCTTGTCAGAGAATTTAAGAGATCCTCAGAGAGATTGGTTGAAACCAAGGGTGTATGCCTCATAACTTGAGAGTTGTGGGAGCCCCTCAGATGATTCTGAGGCTATGAGGATGGACCTGAAGCTTTGAGATAGCTTATGAGATGTCTTGAAAGCCATCATGAAGCCTATAAAGGTCATTGTGTAAGAATAAGAAGACTCAGCCATGAGTGGTGGAATTAGGGTTTGACTGGGTCAACCCTAGGTCAACTGATGATTTGGAGAGGGTTGAGACCTAATCCAAGAGCCATGTGATCATGGATTGATGCACTGAGATGCTATAAGGATGATTCCTAGACCAACTCATCATGATTGAAGAGTTTGAGAAGTTTTAAGCTAGGGTTTCTAAGGCTTGACAGTGTAAAATCCCCTAGTTTGATCCCTATCTTCAAGGCAGTTTAGCTCAAGATGTGATTGTAATCTCATCTTACCCCCAACATGAATGTTGTAGAGCTTGTTCTTAGATTTAATTTGAGTACTAGAAGTCCTTGATAGGATTTGTAGAGCTCAAGTTATGACTTTGATAAGTTACAGGTCATCTGAGGTATGTGAATTTGGGTCCTTGAAAGTCACCCAACTTGCATCCAACTGTTGCCCAAGTAGGATGATTCTTATGATTTTTTGGCCAACATGAATGTTGTTCCTCATCTTCTTAGCTTTCTAGGGAGTACTAGAAGTCCTTGATAGGATTTGTAGAACTCAAGTTATGACTTTGACAAGTCAAGGGCATTTTGGTCATTTGGATATTATAGGTCATTTCAAGCATAAGGCCATATCTCCTATTTCCAAGCTTCAAATGGAAAAATCTTCAACATCAAACTTTCTTAGAATGATGTTTTAAGGCAATTAGGGAGGTCATGAAATGTTGAAAAGGCCTGTAGCAAAAAGTGGTAAAAATGACCTAAAATGGAGGTATAAGTTAAATAAGTTCAAATTGGAAATTGGAAATCCCAAGTTACTCATCCAAACCATGGCATATAATAGGTCATTTTGAATCTAAAAGACATTCTAAAAACAATGGTTCAGCCACTTTTTTGAATTGAGGCCTAAATCATGGGGCTGCTTTGGAAATTGGTTGCTTGCATCTTAAGGCACAAATGCAAAACATAAGGAAAGGCAATGTATGAGCTTGCTAAGTATCTTAACACATCCTATATCTCATATAAGGATAATTTCAAGTCATAATTGGTTGCTGCAAGAGGCTTGGCATGAGATAAGGCATGAGATGAGATGAATCCATAAACTCATGACATGAGAATTCCAATTTCTCATGGGATGATTCCAGATGGTTCTAGATGATTCTAAACCACTCTATATAATGTATAGAACTTGCTCAGATGCAAGGTTGGTGTAAGATTGGAGATAAGAGAGAGTTAGCCATTTCACTTGCTTCCATTGCAAGTTGAAAGCAAAATCCACATTCTGATTCAATTCCATTCATTCTTTCAATCTAAACACATTCCTCTGATCATAGTGAAGCTGTGCAGACCGATTTGAGAGCAAAACCATGGAGATTTGAAGAGTTGGCATTTGGATTTTCAAGATTGCAAGTCACCATCGAATTCTGAGATTCAAGCATTCTCCATCAAAACTTTTGCAAACAGTAGCAAGATCATCATTCAAGGGTCGATTCTGAAGAGTTTGAAGGCTTGCAGTGAAGGTTTACACCATCTGTTAATCAAGATTCAACAGGTTAGTAACTTTTCTTCTACACCATGATTTAGGCATAATTAGCAAGAATTGTTAGGTTAGAAAGGTTAGAGACCAATAGGGGATGGATTCTGAGAAGTTTGAGAGCAATTGGTGAGGTTTCAGTGGATGACACCATTTTTGTTTGGACCAAGAACTCAAGATATGGTGAGCTATAGCATGAATTAGATATCAAGAATCAATCAGTGTGAGTTGGTGATCAATCTGAAGTAATTAATTGCAAGAATTGTTGAAGTTGATGTCTGAGCATCTCTTTGATCTTGGATCGGGTTTGGAGATTTAGGATGTTTCAATTGATTTCAAGGCCATGGTTAGATTCAGGGTGAAATTCTGGGCAGGTTAGGGTTTTGAATTTCAATTTTTCATGGAGAATTGATGAGGTTCGAGTTTGATGAAGATGGAGCTTGAAGCTCTGCTTCCATAGATGTTTCAACTAGAACCCTAGCTGGAGGAAGAAGAAGAAGGCGTGGTCATCAGATCATGTTAGACTCATTGACTGAGTGGGAGATCCAAGGGCTGAGATTCAATTTCATTTGGAGAGGGAAGTCTGAAGACACCCCAAAACACATCGTTTCATTAAAAGGGGGATTGGGATGGATTGATATTCATACCCCACTTCCATGGCCCATTGGTTTTTGAACTGCATTTGGTTACTTTCTGCACCGTTTCTTTTTCATTTTCTTTATATTTTTGATCTAATTTCTGATTGAATTTTGGGCCTAACGCTTATACTAATTGCACCCCCATTTTGAGCCCATTCATAAAATGAACTGAACATAGTTGCTATCTGCACCAAACATTTCATATTTTAATTTCTTTTTCTCCAATTTTCATTAATCTTTGAAAAAATTATAATAAATAGAAAATTAATGATTTTTGCATGGGGATTTTTTCTCCCATTTCATGTTCATGTCTAGAAAATTATAAAATCATAATATTTGCATTTCATGCATTTTTAATATTTTTTTGTGTATTTTCTCTTTTAATAGCATTTTAATTCTTTTATGTTGATACATGGTTTTGTAGAATTTTGTTTAGCTAGTTTCCTTCATATTTTTAGGCCATTCTTTTCAGGATAGTTAGATTAGGATTTTAGCTCCCCTCTGGATTTATTCCATAATTTTGTGATGAATTTTTGATTAGTTTTGCTTAGATGACTTTAGGTTGTGTAGAATTAGGTCAATCCTTAACATAGGTCTACAATAACACTAGAATTTTGGGTTTCTAGGTCAAGTTAGACATTGGGGCATATAGGGTATTAAGGGTAGGTATATAGGATCCCTTAGAAATTATATTAGATTTTAATATAATGGTATGCTATTTTTAGATGATTTTTGTAGTTGATGATTGTTTGTGTTGCCCTTGTGGGCTTGTATTTTTGTTTGCTTTGCTTTGTGGGCTTGGTGAGCTTGGTCTTGCTTTGAGGAGCATTGAGGAGCAGGGTAGAAGACTTGGAGATTGATTGAGGAGCTTGAGAGCTTGATCTTGTTTGTTTTGTTGTTGTTTTAGGGTTAGGGATTAGGAAGAGTTTAGACCTAGTCAACTTCTTTCTCAAACATGGATGGTATCTTTCACCTCCATTCCTCCCTATGATTCAAAGTCCTTCCATGGTATTCACCTCTCTCCTTTGGAGGGATAAGTGATGATATCTAGGAAGTAGAACTTTTTAGGGAACCATTCCTTTGATGTTGAACCCTTATAGGTCACCTTTGGTGGTCAATAAGCAGTTTAACACCCTAGCTTATCCAGTTAAGTGATTTCCTCTGGTTTGAGTACCTTGAGAGATGTTGAGCTTGAGTTTGAAGATGAAGACTTCATTGAAGAATGTGGAAGAGGATGAATCCTTGGGCATTGCCATTCCAGCTGAAGCTTGAAGAGCAACAAGAGCAAGTTGCTACTTGAAGACCCCATGAAGATCCAGTAAAGACTGAATGAGAGGTTGAGGCTTGAAGAAAAGATTGAAGGATAAAGTTGATACTTCTAAGTGATTGGAGATTGATTCTGAAGAGCTGAAGCTTGAAGAACAAAGGAAGTTGATACTTACTTTGATACTTGGAGACCCTGAAGGGATCAAGTTGATACTTGTGGTTAACAGTGAAGCCTGAAGGTGGAGCTGATTAAGGAGCTGAAGCTTGAAGAAGAAGATAAGTTGAAACTTGTGTTAAAGGGTTGAAACCTGGAAAAGCAAATTGATATTTGTCAAGCGTGATGGAAGTCTGAAGACTGAGTTGCTGTTGGAAGATTTGAAGCTTGGAATTGAGAGAGGAGTTGATCTGCTTTCTTATCTTTTTCTTTGCTGTATTGATGTGTTTTGTTTGATTTGCTTGATGCATTAGAATAAGTCCATATCTAGACTAAGTAGAATCTAGGAGCATGATTGCACTAGAGGTTGAGTTGCTCCCTCTGCTTGTATTGTTACTGTGTGGCTTTGCTTGCGGGTATTCGGTAGAGCCCAGCTCCCTTGCCCATGTGGTTTGTTTTGCCTGATAGCATGCCTTTATTTCTTCTGTATGATTGCAGTTTACTGTTTGCTTGATAGCATGTTGTTTACCTTCAGTATGATTACTGTTATTCATTCTGGCTTGAGGTTGAGATGAGCTTGTGGAGGCTGAAGCCCCACACACATTTCCTCCCTCACTTGCATTGCATGCATTTTACTTTTTAAGCTGATGCTTTGTCTGTTTTGGTGTATCATTGACATGATCCCTTAGGACTCTCATTTCCTTTGATAAGGAACTGATGATAGAACTGTAGGTTGAAACCTATGCATGACAACTTCTAGGAGTTCCCTGTTCAAACCTTAACCATAGGATGAATCCTTGGCATGACAACAGTAGGACTTAATAGTCTCCCTCCTAGTTGGGCCTGTTCTCTTCTCATCTCAAAACAGTTTAAGATACAGTAATCATGAATGATTTCTTTCGTACGTTACGAGCCTTAAGCTATCTGAGAAAGGATTGTGGGAGAGTTTCTTTTCCACAGTCTGGGTGTTTAGTATGGTACCCTTTGGGTGACATGCGACGCATTCATTCTCAGGTCATAGTCTTTAGTGCGATTGAAATTGCAAACACAATAAAAAACACTTCTTCCGTAAAAGACAGGAAATAATGCGTAGTGTCCCGAACTACGTGAGCTCTGATCTCTCATACATGTTGAGAGTACGTAGGCACAGTACTGATGTATTGGCGAGCTACCTTCCCCCATAACCCGTCGTAGGTCGAACTACGTTGACTCTGATTTCTCATTCTTTGATGAGAATACGTAGGCATAAAGCGTGACGCTTTGCCGAGTCAGTTTCTTTTCTGTTTTAAACCAGCCTTGATAGGTAGATAAATAAAACCAACCCGTCCAAGTAAACACAACAAGCGTGGATCCCGTCGAGTACGACGAACATGAGGGGTGCTAATACCTTCCCCTTGCGTAACCGACTCCCGAACCCAGACAATGGTTGCGACGACCTTGTCTTACCCTTCTTCGTTAGGTTTTTCCGATCGTTTCCTTTCCCGCCCCGAGGGATAAATAACGAAAGGTGGCGACTCTTCTGTTGTGCCGGCACCTTATTTTCGCGTAAGCGACACATACATTATAAACACTTAAATTCAAAACACTTCTTCTCTAAAAAACACAAAAACACTTCAAACCTTTTTCATCCTTCGGGATCTTAATCAGGAAAATCTTTTCACAAAAAGAGTGTCGTTAACTTCTAGTTCTACTGCAAACGGTAACACCTAAGTCTCCAATGGTCGAGCTGCATACACCAACTGCTAGAACTATTTGTTAACCCTACTCGGGCTTAAAAAACTTTTGAACCAACCTGTGGTCCTTTTAGCCCGAACTACGTTTGCTCTGATCTTTCATATCAGATGAAAGTACGTAGGCATAAGACACGATGTCTTGGCGAGCAACCTTCCCCCCTTCTTTAGCCGTAGTTAGTCGAACTATGTTGACTCTGACTTTCCCATTGCACGAGGGAGTACGTACGCATAGAGCGGCGATGCTCTGCCGAGTCACTTCTCTTTTCTTTTCCTTTTATCCTTAAGCCTTTAGCTAGATAGTTTCAACACACCCTTTTAGATAGACAACAATGCGTGGATCCCGTCGAGTACGACGGACGTGAGCGGTGCTAATACCTTCCCCTAACGTAAACGACTCCCGAATCCAGACATGGTTGCGATGACCTTATTTTCCCCTTTTTCTTTAGGTTTTTCTGATCATTTTCTTTCCCTCTCTTTGGGATAAATAATGAAAGTGGCGACTCTTTTGTTTTTTTCGCCGGTGGTTTTTCGCAGTTGCGTGTCTGGGCCGGAGTTTGGAGGCCTCAATTGTTTAGTTGAGATTTGAGATGATTGCATACCTTAAGAGCTTAAGGTGTTTGTTTGATTTGGAAAAGTTAAATATGAGGCAGAGGAAATAATTGGGACTTCTGAAGGAATATGGTTTTGGTTGAATTACCATTCGGGTGAGACGACTTGGTAGCTGAGGTATCAAATGGGAAATTTCTGTATATACTGATGATGATGGTATTGAGTTAGAACTGAGGAAGCAAATTCGAGATATGAGTTTGGTCTGTGAAGAGACTTCTTATGGAGTTAATCTTAGTATGTTAGACTTTACTAGTGGTATTCTTGATGAGATTCGGTAAGGTCACAACTCTGGTTTGAGTTAGTAGAATGGTTGAATTTGGTGAATTAAAGTCGAAGAGTTGATTTTCGGATTGATGAGAATGATACTATGAGATGTCATGATGGTGGGTATGTTCCAAATAGTGTGAGTTGGATAAGAGTACTCTGGAAGAAGAACGTTGAGATAGATTGGGTATCCATCCAGGTACTGTGAGGATGTGAACGAATTTGAGAAATTGTTTTCGTGACCATAGATGGAGAGAGAAGTGGTTGAGGATGTATATGCTGATTAGACTTGTTGAAAGTCGAAGTTTGAACGTCAGAGACCGTTGGGTCCGATGCAACCGTTGAATATTTCAGAGTAGAAATCAGATAGTATTCCCATGGATTTTATATTGGGTTTTCTGGAGAATTTGAGGGATATGATTTTACTTGGGTGATTTTGGATAGAATGACTAGATTGTCTCTTTTCCTGACAAGGAAGATTAATCATTCTATTTTGAAGCTAGCTGAGATATATATCGGTGAAGTGATGAAGTTGTATGGGATGTCGTCGAATATTGTGTCAGATGGGAATATGAGTTTTCATTGAGATTTTGGGAGAGTTGCAGATGCTTTGGGTGCCATGTTGATGTTGAACTCTGTCTAGCATCCGTGGACGGATGAGCAGACAAAGAGAACTATCCAGTATGTAGAGGATTTGTTGAGTGTTTGTGTGTTGGATCAAGATGGATCAGGGGTAGTTATTTGTCATTGATTGAGTTTGCCTACAATAACCGTTTTCATTCTAAGTATCGGAATGGCATCGTATGAGGCTTTTTATGGTAGGAGGTGTAGGACTCCTTTGTGTTGATGTGTGTCCGGCGAGAGTGTTGTACTTGGACCTGAGATTGTGCAAGAAACGACTAGAAAGATCAAAAGGATCCAAGAAAGGATGTGTTTTGAGAGTTACGAAGGTAACTGGTGTTGGTCGAGCTTGAGGTCTCAGAAGCACACTGTGTTTTGTTGATCTGTATCAGAGTAGCACAACAGAAGCATGGAGAAGATAGCATGTTAGACTGTTTTACCGCTGTCGCTTGTGGGAATTGCATGATGTGTTCATGTGTCTAAGTTGAGGAAATGCATTGTGTTGCGGTTAGAATATGATATCAAATTATTAATTAATTTGAATCGCATCTTTAGTTCACAACCGCTCTTTGATTTATCCGAAGGAAAAGGTCAAAAGAGGAAAACCTAATTTTGCATCGTAAAGACAATGCGGGGAGAGATCTAGGTAAGGGGTTGGTTAAGCTCAGGGAAGGTACTAGCACCCTAAACTTCTGTAGTACTCTACAGGAACCTTTTGTTTATTGTATGCTTTTTTATATTTTATTATATGTTTTAATATATATTGAGCTAAGGGATAGAGTGACCTAAAGACCTAAGGGTTAGTCCTAAGTTTACTCGGCAAGACGTCGCGTCTTGTGCCTACGTATCCTGGATAGGGAATGGAATCAGAGTAATCGTAGTTCCCCTCGAAAGGGAGGTTAGAAACGTCTTGACTGTGGTCAAGGTTTCAATGGGGAATAAACGTATCTTAAGGACACGCTTATGTGGAGTCTTTGAAACTCCTATTTCTACGTTGGATTTGTTAATTAAAAATTTAGGGTTGAAATTAGGGATTCCACGGCGGGAAACCCTAAAACAAAGTACGGCGACTCTTTGACTTAAAACTAGGGTAAAGGGTATTTTTGTCCACGGCGGGACGCCTAGGTTAATTAGGGTTTGAGACGGCTAAAACTAGGGTTATTGACTCGGCGGTCAAACAACTAGACCTAATTCCTTCGGAGGGAATTCTAACGGTAAAACATGCAAACATGACAAAATATTATACGGCAAAATTAAAGTGCGGAAAGTAAAGAAAGCGTCGCGACGATCACTCGCGTAAATTACAAATCCCAAAAAAAACAAAAACAAAATAAATCGCGACCATGGCCTCGCGTAAATTACATCCATGGAACAAAATAAATTAAAATAAATATGAATCATAATCTATGTATAATCTGAGGAGAGAAACAGAGAACGTTAGTGAAAAGTTAGACGAAAATATGGCAAACATATTTTATATTAAAAGAAACACGAAAATGCAATTTGGAATTTTTATTATTGTTTTGTTAATTTTTATATTTTTTTTATTAAAATTTTAGTCTTAATTTTAAAAGGTTTTAATTTTTAAATAAACAAAACTTTAGTTTTAACTTTTTATCTTTAGAAAGTTTTAATTTCAATTTTAATTTTTAAAAGAGAAAGTCTTAAATTAAAAAAAACTCTAATCATAAGTTTTTTTTTAAAAGAAGAAGTTTACATAAAAAAAAAGGTTCGTTAGTCTTACTTTAAAAGAATGTTAGTTTTAAAATTTTAAAGAAAGTTTTAGAAAAAGTTTTAACCCTTTCTAACATGTTTTAATTTTTAATCTTTAAAACTAAAAAAAAATGTTAATTTTAATACTTAAAAAAAAGTTTTAATTTTAGGACTGGGTTAATTTTAAGTTAGTAAAAATGTTTTCACTTAACTATAAAAGTGTTTTAAACACTGTTTATTTATTAAAAAAAATTATTAGTGGTTAGTGTTTTAATTAAGAAAAAGTTTTAAGTTTTTTACATACTGTAATTATAATCAAAAACTGGTTTTAGTTATAATTCACAAAAAGGGTTTTTAGTTAGAAAAAAAGAAAAGGTTTAAAAAATGAGAGTTTAATTATTTGGAAGAGGTTTTAATTGGGATAACATAAAAGCTTACATTTCAGTTGCCGGTTGGTGATGCTTTCGCTTGTTCTTCGCCGGCGGCAATGGTTCTCGACGAACTTCTTTGGATCTCTTTTCCTCTTTCTCAAATGGAGGTGATGATGATGAGCTTCGAAACTCTTCTGAACCTCCGGATCTTGACGACCGCCGTTTTTCTTTTTGTCTCCTTTTCTGATGACCTGTTCTTGATTTTCTGATGTGAATGAAGTTTCCTCCCATCACTTATGTTTATATAGGTAACAAATTAGGGTTAGCTCTAACCTAATTCCCACTTTAAAGCCCAACTTAAAGAATTAGTCAAAACTAAATTAAAACAAACTTAAAACAACTTAAAACTCTATTTATTTACTAAATATAATAAAATATTTTCTAATATTTTTAATTTTTTGATTTTTTGATGTTTTTTTATGAATAATATGGAAAAAAGTGAAAAATAATATTTTTAAAAAAATAATTTAAATAAAATACGAAAATAATAATTAAATAATTAAAAAAACTATTTTTGTTATTTTTTTTTATGAAAAATAGAAAAGTTAGAACAAAAATAAAAGAAAAACAAAAAGTGAAGAAGGTGGGATTTGAACTCTCGACCTCTCACACTCACAACTCCTTACACACGGTCTCTTGCCAATTGTGCCATTTTATTCATTCAAAATAAAGTGGCACTAGAAACTATGTAAAGGTAGGACAAATTTGGGGTGTAACACATTGATTCAGAGGGATGGTGTAGAAGTGAGAGATGATTTGTCTGTTGAGGCATTGCTAGTTCAAGTTGATGAATGAGAAGCAACTTCGAGGTAAGGGGATTCCTTTGATGGAGGTAGTTGGGAGGACCAACTAGAGGAAGTTGGATTTGAGAGATTGGCATACGAGAGTCCTATTTAGAGTTGTTTGAATCAGGTAACATTTTCGAGGACGAAAATCCCTAAAGTGGGGGAGGGTTGTAACAGCCCAATTTTCAATAATTAATTATTCATATTAATTAATTGTTTAATTTGGATTATTTTAATTATTGGAATTATTGGATGATTAATTAAATGAATTGATAGATATTTTTTAGAGAAGAATTATGATGGAAATAAAATAGAAGAGAAGGATATATAAGGGAAATTGGGGAGAAAAGAAAAGATATTGAAACATAAGAGAAAGAATAGAGAAAGAAGGAGAAAGAGGAGAAAAGAGAAGGAGAAGAAGGAAAAACTTGGAAAAGCTCAAGAACAACTTCTAGCTCCGATTTAATCAAGGTAAGGGTGTGAATTGTTATTATTCTATCAATGTTTATGATTATGTATGTGTTTGTTGGTTTGATTGAGATTGTTGGAGAGTTTCTACCATTTTCCATTCTAAGGCATAAATGAGTTTAATCGGTAGAATCGAGTTTTGAAAGGTTAGAATCGAAAATAAATTTTGTAGTTTAGTCGGGTAATGCTTAGCCGTGATTATTGGACTTCGTTTGATCGAATTTGGTTGAGTTTGTGAGTTTTGACATTTTTGGACAATTGGAGGTTAAGATTTTGGATGAAAATCGGAAGTCGTAGAATTTACATTTTATGATCCTAAAATGTTACTATATGATTGGTAATGATGAGTAGGTATTTAATCGGGAGAAAATAATTGAATCGGTCGAGTTTTTGGGGGTTTTTGGTGCAAACCCGTAGTTGTTTTTCCAAGTTTTTCAGGTGTTAACCGATTAACCATATACGTTAACCGATTAACACAGTGTTATGGCCTGAAAAACTGAGTTTTTGGAGCGGTTAACCGGTTAACCATATACGTTAACCGATTAACACTGTAAGTGTGAGAAAAATATTATTTTTCAAAACTTCGAAAATTCATATCTTTTGATCTGTAAGTCGGTTTTAGTCCCCGTTCGAAGCGTTGGAAAGATAAAGAGATATTATTTCTAGGAAAAATGGTTTTGATGTCAGTGTATGATCCAATTATAGTAGAATACTCGAAACATGTCATTTTGTCAACTTTTACCGTCGTGAACGGGTGCGTTTGATGTGTTATCATATTGTATGCTTTCGATATATAACATGTAGCTTGTGTACTGTTATATGCTATGTTGTGGGTAGCCGTATGGCGTGAATCCTAGATTGTGAATTATGGCCTTTTGGCAATTGAATGCATTGTTTGAATTAAACGTGAATGCATGATGAATGTGATTGAGTTCGTTGCCGTTGGCGCGATATTGTAATGCATGAGAACATATTGTGGATATGTGTGCATTGCTTGTGATTGTATGTGAGGATGCATGAGAACATATTGTGAATATGTGTGCATTGCTTGATAAATGTGGTGATGATATTGAATTGTGAATGCATCTTATTTGTATGCGATTTTATGTGAAGGATGCATGAGAACATATTGCGAATATGTGTGCATTGCTTGATAAATACATTGATGGTATTGAAATATGAATATGTTGTGTGTGCAATCATGATTATAATTCGTACGTGATGAATTATTTGAGAATGCATGAGATTAAGATGCGAGAACGGTCTTAAGTGCATTTGGTGGTTGATTGCATATGCATCATTTAGTCAAGAGGCAATGCTTGCTAGTTTCGTGGAGACTAGTGACTTGTCCCAAGCCTAGAAGAGTGGGTTTGAAAGCTTAGAGGACGGGATTTTGTTGTTATCGGTCTAGAAGAGTGGATCCGGTTTAAGTGTAAAAACCGAAAAATGATAACAAGTGTTGGTACCACATGGCATGAGTTGCATTGAGTCTCATGGAATGAATATATGATTGTTGTATGAAGTTATACATAGGTGTATGTACATGACTTGTGTAATTGAGAATTACGGATATGTTTGATGATTGTCCATATTTACCTATACAAATATATGTAAGCTTTGTGAAGGATATGACGAAGTATGGTGAGAATCGTGGAACATGCGTATGTGCATTACTTGTGTAATTGAGAGTTGTGAATATGTGGTTATTGTATGAAAGTATGCTTATGAGCATGAATTGTTGATTTGAGAATTGTGAATGTGTAATTGTGAATTGGTGAGTAAATATAATATGTGTATGTTTATGTGGAATGTAGAGATTCATAGATATGTGCATGATGAATATGCTTGGTAATTATCCATGTTTGTTTATATATACATTATGATGATTATAATGAATTGTGGTGAGAAAATGTGGAATATATGTATTCTTTGCTTATGCATTTTATATATGATTATATGCATTGTTATTATGATAATATTTCTCACCCATCTGCTGGAATGATGTCCTACATGACATCGTGCAGGTATCAAGGAATAGTACTACTCGTAGTTGCGAGGTCGCTATTGGTGTAGCTGTTTAGTGATTTTATTATGTTGGGTCGAGTCATGCTCTGGTCATGTAACACTGGGATTGCTTGGGTTGTGTTTAAGATATACATTATGTACTCTATAAACGTGTTTATATTCATTGAAGTATTATGATGTTGGCCTTAGCGCTTAAACGATGTTGGTTTATGTGATAAACCCAAATGTTTCTTTATGAAAATTATTATATAATTGAATCCGCTGCTACATGCAAATGAAATCTTGAAAAGGCATGATTAATTATTGAAGTGTTTATGAGCATGACAGGTGTTTTGATGTTTTAAAATTATGTGTGATACCCTTTTGTGAATGCATGAAAATTTACTCTGATTAAATTCATATATTTTCCTTGGGGTTTAGAAGGGTGTTACATTGGCGACCCACGGAGGGTAAGTTGTCACGGCTAAAAATCCAGCGTCCAACTGCTTTTGGACTTCTTCTTTGATTTTTACAGCCATGTCTGGTCTCGTCCTTCTAAGCTTCTGCTTGACTGGTGGACATTCTTCCCGAAGCGGTAGGCGATGGACCACAATGCTAGTGTCAAGCCCGGGCATATCTTCATAAGACCAAGCAAAGATGTCACTATACTCTTGAAGCATCTCGATCAGCCTTTGCTTGATGTCATCTTGCAATGCAGCCCCTATTCTAACATTTCTAACAACCTCTTCAGAACCCAAGTTGACAATCTCAATCTCTTCTTCATGAGGCAGAATGATCTTCTCTTCTTGTCTCAAGATTCTAGCTAGCTCTTCGGGCAAGTCTTCATCCTCATCAATTTCTTCTTTAGCTTGAAATATCAGGTTATCAAAGTCGAAGTGAGTCATAGAAGATTCTTGATCGGTGTCATCTGCAATGATGTGAGTCCTGCAATGAAAATGGTTAAGTGCTTCAAATGATATACAAACAAACACATTGCCATTTTATTGTTAAAAATAAAAACAAGAAAAATAGAGATCTCAAAATTTGAATGGAAAAACGCCCTTTGATTAATAGATGAAACAGTATTCAAACATAAACAAACAAGCCCTGAAATAACAAACCGCTATGCTCCGGGTAGAACATAGGGTTGTACAATAATTGAAAAAACAAAGCATTACTGTTCATTGGTCACTTGGACAAATTCCTCAATGGACCAGTTGCATAGACGCTGTCCTGGAATGCATGGCTTGATCTAAGCATCCATATCACAGTCACTGTCTCCAGCTTCATCATCAGAAATGGCATTAATCTGCTCGTAGAAGACACCCCCGCTAGTAAACCTGATCGGCCCCTTGAACTTCGGCGGGCTTTGTGAAGACGATGGGTGGTACCCCAGACCAAACTTATCTTGCTTCTGAGGGATATCTATCACCTGTCCCCAGCCTTGGGCTGAACCAGCTTGCACCACAGCCTGTGCTTCTTTGAAAGAAGACATAGCCACCTCAGGCTCTTTTCTCACTATCGGAGACTTCTCCTTCAACTGAACAGTTTCAAAAGCTTGACACATGGTCTCATGGATTTCCCCGTCTACCTCGACATACTTGAAAGAAGACAGGTGACTGACCATTATGTCCTCTTCTCCACACACTGTCACAACACTGCCACCAACCATATATTTCAGCTTCTAATGTAGAGTTGATGTAACAGCCCCAGCCGAGTGGATCCATGGTCTTCCCAACAAACAGCTATAAGCAGGCTGAATGTCCATGATGTAAAATACAGCGTCAAAAACTTTTGGGCCCACTTGGATAGGCAAATTCAGCTCACCAAAGACAGACCTCCGGGTACCGTCGAAAGCACGTACAACCAAGTCACTTGGTGTACAAGTAATGCCCCGAGTATCTAGCTTCATAAGTGCATTCTTTGGCAGCACATTCAAAGATAACCATGTGTCAACAAGGACATGGGACATAACCATTCCTCTACATTCAACAGAAATGTGCAGCGCACAATTGTGGTTTCTTCCCCTTGGCGTTAAGTCTAAGTCTGTAAATCCAAGGCCGTTTCCCGCGTTTACATGCCCAACAACCCCTTCAAGTTGATTCACTGATATTTCTTGAGGCACGAAAGTGGTCCTCAACACTTTCATTAACGCATTCCTGTGCGCTTCGGAACTCAACAACAGTGATAATATTGAAATTTTGGAAGGTGTCTGCTGTAAGTGTTCGACTATCTTGTAGTCGCTTTTGCGTATCAACCTCATGACTTCCTCCACATCATTCTCCAAAGACTCCCTCTCGCCAGACTGGGAAGTTTCTTCTATTACCATCATACCTTTCCCTCTATCTGTTTTTTCAGCCACCACTTCGGGCAATGAAAAGACCCTACCGCTTCGGGTGATCGCTCCTGCTCCCACAATATTCTCTGCTGACTCCACAGGAAAACTCTTCAAGTCTATCTTCTGACCATTACAATACACCTCGGCTCCGTAGTTCCACGGAACGACTTTGGTGCTCTCATGCTTTGGTGATAGTGATTGTTAGTGGCCTAGGAGGCGCTGAGATAGTTATAGTCTTATATGGGATCAAGATCGTAGCGACCTCATCCCTCTCTTTATCTTCTTCCTCAACAGGTTTCTTTTCTGCGATCCGCTCAAACTGCAACGTCCCCTCATCTATCATTCCTTGGATACACTTTCTCAAATCAACGCATCCCTCAGGATGACTTAAACAATCAACACAATCCTCATTGCAGCCTGGGAATACACCTCCTCCCAACAATTTCTCTTTCACAAACTTCAATGGTGTATTCAGTCCATTCACATCCATTATCAAGTCTAAATTCTCCTCCACCAAAATATCACCAACCCTAGCCTGCCCATGGTTTGGCATAGGGTTTTGCACGACGTTAGGTGCATCATGAGAAAAATTTATTGCTTCGTTGTTAATGAGATCTTGCAGCTTGTGTTTGAAAGCCTTGCAATCATCAATAGAGTGACCAGGAGCCCCAGAGTGAAACTCGCAACGAGCATTTGCATCATAGCCAGGTGGGGGAGGACCTGTCAAAGGAGCTAGAGTCCTTTTTTGAATTAATTGCAGCTGTAATAAAGTCTGAAGCACTTGAGAGTTTGGCATTAGTGGGGTGTCAAATACTCTATTCGACCTGGGCCTATCAGGAAACCTCCTATAACCTTGCTGATTTTGTTGTTGTGGCTGATACTGCCTTTGTTGTTGTTGTTGTTGTTGTTGTTGTTGTGGTGGTACAGGAATAGTAACAATGGCAACTTGTTGTTGGCGATATTGGTTCTGTGGCTGACCCCTTCCTCTTCCTCTAGAACTTGTCAATGAGTTAACGTCACCTTCACGCTTCTTGTTCCCAAATACCTTCTTCCCTCCTCCTCCAGCTGAGGGTACTTCTCCCGCCTGAATCTTTCCGAGCTTGATGCTGTTTTCCACCCTTTCACCGGTGATTATCAAGTCTGAAAAGCATCCCGATATACTGCTAATCAGTTTTTCATAGTACACTCCCGGTAAAGTAGCAACAAACATGTCAATAAGCTCACGCTCTACCATGGGAGGCTGCACTCTAGCAGCAAGCTCTTGCGACCTCTGGGCGTATTCTTTAAAGCATTCATTATTCTTTTGGGAAAGATTCTGCAGCTGGACTCTATTTGGTGCAAGGTCACTGTTGTACTGATAGTGCCTTACAAAAGCTTCGGCTAGGTCTTTCCAGCTGCGGACGTTAGTGGGCTTCAGCCCCATGTACCACTCCAAAGAAGGACCAGACAAGCTGTCCTGGAAGAAGTACATCAAGAGTTTTTCATCGTCCGAGTACGCGGACATCTTTCTATAGTACGAGCGCAGGTGAACCCTCGGGCAAGTGGTGCCTTTGTACTTATCAAAGTCAGATACTTTGAATTTGTGAGGCACCCTTAAATCAGGAATCAAGCCTAAATTGGCCATATCTAAACCCATGGAATTCTGGTTTTCGTAGCTTTTCATCTTGTCTTCTAAAAGCTTAAATCTTCTGCTCGCTTCAGCTGACATTTCAGGCTTGAAGTCTCTCATTGAGAAAACATCCCCTTGTTAATCCTCAATCCGAGGATTACGTAGATTTCCATGAATAGCACAATCAGCTCCATGGTCGTAAAAACCATCATTGTTACCAGCATACTCGCCTTCTCCAGCACCAATACCAATATTTCCCATGTTTCTGAAGACATTTCCAATCCCTCCAGCATTACCATCATTACCATTTCCTCCAACATTCCCAGCATTACAATTCCCTCCAACATTAGGGATAGGTACAAAGGTGTTAACTCGGGGAGTCTCAATGTGGGGAGGGTTAGCAGCAACCCCACCGTGTAACACACTTTCATTATCAACTCGCGCAATCAGAGGTTGCACTAAAGTCTGAAGTTGTGCCTGGCCACTAGCAACCCCTTGCATGACCAACATCAGCTGTGCCATCCGATCTCTCATCTCTTGCATTTCAGCCTACATCTGATCCATCAGTCTTTTCTGGTTTCTTCTGGTACTGTACCGGTGAGTTATCTGATTTGCAATCCTGAAACACACTAGTGGAGCACAAGTTACAAGATAAGGTTAACAGTTCTGATGCACCTGCAAATGCGAGAAACATGCTAAAATGCAGACATGTATATATGAAAACAGGGAAATTTCCCCCTTGATTCTAGTTTCGGGATAACAACTAAGACAATGGAGAACCCCACAGACAAGCATAAAATAAAACCCCTCATATATACAAACATAAGCCCACAGGCAGTGTACAATCATCAATTAAGTACAATCAGAAAAGGACCTCAACCAACAGGTATGGTGATGGTCCATACCAAAGTCTAAGCTAAAAGAATGTAAAGGAAAAGATCAAACTGGGTGGCGAGACTGGAAATCCTTCAGCAACGCCTGCGTCTCTGGATGGTCTGGCCTAGCAAGAAACCCACGTATGAGCAGCTCCTGCTGACTGATGGTGGACTGAAGATCCTTTACCGAGTCCTCCTTCCCAAAAACCTCCTCAAGTCTACGCCTCTTGGCATCAGCTCCCCCTCTATGCTCCTCCAAGGTTGCAAGCGCTTCATATAGTTTGCAGTCACTATGTCTCATGAGTGAAGCTTCCTTTGAAATCTCCTCATCTTTAGCTCTGACCTGAGCTTTCAGCTTGTTGATCTGCGACTTCAACTGGTCTTCACGTTGCTTGCTGTTGGACATGGCATCGTTCCATTGAGCCTCAAACTTGGAAATCCGCAAGTAGGCCCTATTCAGATCTTGCTTTTTAGTAGCAAGCACGCTACTAACAGCATTTATGTCTAAGCCCAACCATTCTCTATCGCTCATCTCCTTAGTCAAGTATGTTCCCAACTTGTTCACCAACTCAGTTTGCTTTTTCAAAGAATAAGTTGCTTCGTTCCTCTCACTTCTGAGTTGAGCAATCTCCTTCTCCAACTCTTCATTGGTCTTCTGCAACTCTTCCTTTTCGCGACATAACTGATTATACCTTTGGATGTCCACCGTAGTAGGATCCTCAATCATGGGAGGGCAAACAGGCTCCACCGGAGGAAATGGCATCAAGAACTTCGTGGCCCTCTCATGAATCCAAGCCACGTAGGGGTTGTAGGCCTGACTGTTGCTCTTCCCTAATAATGCTTTGCCTCTCCTATGGGTGTTTCGCCTAGCAAGTTCAAGTCTGATCAAATCATCACCCTCTAACAAACCCGTGAGATATAGAGATTCCTGTATCTCCTCTTCTTTTGGAGCGTCCCTGAGAGCATATCCGAACCGTCGTACCAACAGAGAAGGGTTATAGTTGACGCACCCTTTCCTTCCGACCAAAGGGACGTTAGGAAATCCGCCACAACTATAAATAATGTTTGTGCCAAGCATGTCCCTATCAAACCAAATAATATCCTTGGCAGTCAGGCCCATCATCCTTTCATACCACTCTGAAGTAGCAACAATGTCTACAAATTGACCACTCTTAGGCATGTGACTCATCAACCATCTATAAAGCAAAGGAACACAACACGAGATGTTCTTCCCCCTTCGGTTTTCATTCTTGTGGTGCACAGAATGATAAACGTCTCCTTAGAGTGTAGGGACCGGGTTCCCTGAGGCCAGCAGGTAGAAAGCATCTGCGTCTACAAAGTCAGGCAGATTCGAAAACAAAACAATGCCATAAATGCAAAGTGCCAGAATAGCACTAAACACAATCCAGCAACCATTCTTAGCGAACTTCTGAGCTTTCTCAACAAGAAAAGGTAACAGAAAACTATAAGTTCCTTTCCTCTCAACTAACTTCCCCTTTAACTCTGCAGCATCCAAATGCAATATAACAACGAGCCTAGCCAGATCAGGCTCCACATCTATGTGGATGAACGACATCTAATCACGGATAGACACCCCTAACATATCAGAATACTCTTCTAATGTAGGTGCCAAAACAAAATTCGGAAAGACAAAGCATCTCAATTGGGCGTCGTAGAACTGCAAGAGAGTATAGACACCACTGATCTCAAAGGATGAAGGCTTGCAGACACATCTGGCCAATCTCCCATAATCTTGTCTAAACTGTTCCATCACATTCCCTTCAGCCATAACAATTAGACTTCTCAAAGAACTAACATCCGAGGTAGGAAACCTGTAAGCAACTGTCCTTTTCAAGGGCTCCATGTCAAGAACGAAGAACAGAACCAATAGAATCAGGAGGGAAATATGCACCTGCAACATAAATACATGTTAATTAAGAGATGAAAATGAAGATGCAAACGCAACAGAGGATCAAGCTTGCTGTGCTGTAGCTTGAGAAGAACCAACGCTTCGTTTTAGTACTGACAAATCACTGACATTAGGACCCCTTTGTACCATGAACACAGGTTCACACTGTAAAGAAACGGGTAGTCTAAAGGCCAAAGTTTCCTGCATAACCCACCCACTCACAGGTATGGACTTATCCACTGACAAGGTTCGACATCCTATGCGTTCATTGTAACACCCTAATTTTTAGTAATTATTTATTAATTAAATTAATTGATTAATTATGTGATTTTAGGCCTAATAGAATTAACTAATTTATGTGATTTATTTGATATAATTGAATTAGTTGATTTATTGAATTTATATAAATTATTTGATTTATTTGAGTTGTTTGGATTAATTGAATTATTGGACATATTCGAAATAATTGATTTAATTTTATTATTTAACTTATATGATATATTCTAATTTGTAGAATAATATAGAATTGATAGATTAATTGATTGGGTCTATTTGGGGGTGTGAATAGACATGAGTTATTAAGCCCATTGGAATTACTAGGTTAATTAAAATTGTGAGAATTATATAAAATAAGAGAATGGGATAAAAGAGAATAGAAAGAAAGAAAAGATAGAAAGGAGAAAAGAGGCAAAGAGAGGAGTGGAGAAGAAGAGGAGGAAACTCAAGAGAAAGAGCAAAAGTTCAACAAATTCAAGGTAAGGGTGAGAAACATTATTATTTGATCAATGTGTATGATTATGTATGAGTTGTGTTGGATTTGTTGGTAGTTTTCTCTATTTTCCATTTCTAGGGCATAAATGGTTTAATCGGTAGAATCGAGTTTTGAACGGTTAGAATTCAAAATAAATTGCATAGTTTAGTCGGGTAATGTTTAGCCGTGATTATTGGATTTCGTTTGATTGAATTTGGTTGAGTTTGTGAGTTTTTACATTTTTGGATAATTGAGGGTTTGAGATTTGAGTGAAAATCGGACGTCGTAGAAATCATGTTTAATGGTTCTAATTCACTGCTATATGTTAGGTGAGTATGAGTATGCGTTTGTTTCGAAAAAAAAGAATTGAATCGATCGGATTTTCGGGCGAAAATGCAAAATCCCGTAGCCGTGTTTAGGCAAAATTCTGGTTTTTCGGAAAACTTCGAAAATTCATAACTCTTGAACCGTAAGTCGGTTTTGACCCCGTTCGAAGCGTTGGTAAGTTAACGAGATTGTCTTTCTAGAAAAAATAGATTTGAGGTCTTTACCTAGTTCAATTATAGCAGAAAATTGAAAACATATTGTTGTGTTGATTTTTACCGTCGCGAATGTGTGTGATTGATGTGTTATTGTGCAGAATACTTTTGTTCTATAACGTATAGCTTGTGCATGTTGTGATATGATATGTTGTGGGTAGCCATATGGCGTGAATCCTAGATGGTGGAGTCGATTATGAAATATAGTCTTTTGACAAATATATACTTGTTTGTATGTGAAGAATGCATGAGAACATATTGTGAATATATGTGCATTGCTTGATAAATGTGGTAATGATATTGAAGTGTAAATGCATATTGATTGTATGCGATATTGTGAATGCATGAGAACATATTGTGAATATGTGTGCATTGTTTGAAAAGGTAATGAGGTTGAATTATGAATGCATATGTGTTGTATCCGATTATTGTGAATTAATGCATGAGAGCATATTATAAGATATGCGTGCATTGTTTGACAAATATGTTGATGAAAAGTATGAATACTTGATTATATGATATGTTGTGTGTGCAATCTTGTTTAATTCTTGAAGGGAGGAATTATGTGAATGCATGGGATTAAGACGTGTGACCGGTCTTAAGTGCATTTTGTTGTTGATTGCATATGCATCATTTAGTCAAGAGGCAATGTTTGCTAGTTTCGTGGAGGCTAGTGACTTGTCCCAAACCTAGAGTGGGGTTTGAAAGCTTAGGGAACGGGCTTTTGTTGTTATCGGTCTAGGGAACGGACCCGGTTTAAGTGTAAAAACCGAAAAATGATAACAAGTGTTGGTACCACATGGCATGAGTTGCATTGAGTTGCATTGAGTCTCATGGAATGAATATATGATTGTTGTATGAAGTTATGCATAGGTGTATGTACATGACTTGTGTAATTGTGAATGTGTAATTGTGAATTAGTGAGTAAACATAATATGTGTATGTTCATGTGGAATGTTGAGATTTATGGATACGTGCATGATGAATATGCTCGGTGATTATCCATATTTGATTATATATATATTGTATTGTACATGATGAGTTATAATGAATTGTGGTGAGAAAATGTGGAATATATGTATTTTGTGCTTGTGTATTTGTGTATATATAATTATATGCATTGTTATTATTATAATATTTCTCACCCTTCTGCTGGAATGATGTCCTACATGACATCGTGCAGGTATCAAGGAGTAGTATTGCTCGTAGTTACGAGGTCGCTTTTGGTGTAGCCGTTTAGTGATTTAATTATGTTGGGTCGAGTCATGCTCTGGTCATGTAACACTGGGATCGCTTGGGTTGTGTTTAAGATATACATTGTGTACTCTATAAACGTGTTTATATCCATTGGGATATTATGATGTTGGCCTTAGTGCCTAAGTGATGTTGTTTTATGTGATAAAAACAAATGTTTCTTTTATGAAAATTGTGGTATAATTGAATCCGCTGCTACATGCAAAGTGAAGTTTTGTAAAGCATAATTTTATATTGAAATAGTAATGAGCATGACAGGTGGTTTTGATATTTTGAAAGTTATGTGTAATGCCCTTTTGTAAATGCATGGAAATTTACTCTGATTATCCATATATTATCCGTGGGGTTTAGAAGGGTGTTACATTAGTGGTATCAGAGCAGGTCGGTCCGTCCGGCCAAGTTGTCTAATGTTGTTTGTTCCCTGGTATATGACATGTGTGTGAAAACACTGTCGATACATGTTTGTTGTCTAACCTTTGTCTGCAAGAGTGAGAATGATTCAAGTGGGGGAGAAACTGGTGCTTCTCCAAGATGCTGCAAGTGTGGAGTTGTAGCTTAGTGTATGGTTGAACGCTCTTATAGTTTGGTAAAGACGGTTTATGCCCCATTATGATTGTCGACTGCCTATTAACAAATTGAGGAACTGATCACCCTTAATCTCTTGTTGATAGTAGTTGGGATTGTGTTGGATGAGATAGACGTGTCTTGCAAGCTTAAATGGCGTGAGCAGTGAATTGTTTGGAATTAAGCCAAATGCTTAAGAATTGTTTTGATGAGTCGGCGCAGGACAGTGTTGAGAGGTTTAATTTTGATGGGAATTTTGAGTGTTAATGAAGGTAGTGATAGCCAAGACGTGAAGTGGGGTTGTGATCGACTTAGTTGCGGAAACTAGTCTGATATTGAGAGCTTCATGTTATATGTCTATTTGGATAGTCAAAGAATTAAATTGACTGAGTAGTTTTGAGACTTGTGTCTGGTCTGTGTGTGTTGTGGCAACAGATTGTGAAGTCAAGTATATAAAGGATGGATAGTGACTTCTGGTGATTATTAAAGGAAGTAAGATGTGGGATACTATATCAGTAATTGGACTTTAAACATTTTAAGAGTTGGAGATGTGTTGAATGACCTTCTAATGGTGACGATTTTGTTTTCGTATTTTGTCCTAATGGGAGAACCGTAACTCGGAATGACGTCAGATGAGAAGCGTTGGAAGTTATTACAATAATCTATATGATGGTGAAGTAGTGACATGGAATTAAGTTATTTACTGATGGAATATGTTTGGATGTTGTAGTAAGTGCGGAAAGTGCGGTTCGTGTTTTCGCCATAACTCACAGATTGAGTGTCCGTTTGGCATGGGATTCTCCATACTTAATTGAGTGAGTCAATGGTTGGGTAACCGATGATATTTGGATATACTCGAAGAGTATAGAGGAACATGTTGAGCATCGGGAACTTGAGTTATCAGTGTTGGAGAAGAAGTAGTAATATTCTACTGTGAAGAAAATATCTTAGGGAGTTGAGCTTTGTATCTTGAGACTGACTATAGGTATTCTTGATAAGATTCGAAGAAGTCGAAGTTCTAATTTGAGTTAATAGATTGATTGAATTTAATGAATTGGATTCGAAGAGCTGATTTTCGGATTAATGAGAATGGTACCATGAGATGTCGTGATGGAGTGTGTGTTCCAAATAGTGTGAGTTGGATAAGAGTACTCTGGAAGAAGAACATTGAGATAGATGGAGAGAGAAGTGGTTGAAGTGGTATGTGCTGGTTTGACTTATCGGAAGTCGAATATTGTGTCAGATGAGAATCTGAATTTTCATTGAGATTTTGAGAAAGTTGTAGACGCTTTGGGTGTCATGTTGAAGTTGAACTCTGTCTAGCATCCGTGGACAGACTAGACAGACAAAGAGAACTATCTAGTATGTAAGGGATTTGTGGAGAGTTTGTGTGTTGGATCAAGGTGGATCGTGGGATAGTTAACTATCGTTGCTTGAATTACCTACAATGACAATGATCATTCTAGTATCAGAATGATATTGTATGAGGCTTTGTACGGTAAGAGGTGTAGGAATCCTTTGTGTTGATCTGTGCCAGGCGAGAGTGTTGTACTCGGACCTAAGACTGTGTAAGAGACGACTAGAAAGATTAAAAGGACACAAGAAAAGACGTGTTTCGAGAGTTACAATAGTAACTGGTGTCGGTCGAGCTAGAGGTCTCGGAAGCACCCACTGTGTTTTGTTGATCTGTATCAGAGTGGCGCAGCGGAAGCATGGAGAAAATAGCATGTTAGATTGTTTTACCGCTGTCGCTTGTGGGAATTGCATGATGTGTTCATGTGTCTAAGTTGAGGAAGTGCAGAGATTCAGATGGATAGTGTACGAGTAAGAGAGGATTTGATTGTTGAGACATTGCTAGTTCAGGTTGATGAACGAGAAGCAACTTCGAGGTATAGAGATTCCTTTGGTGGAGGTAGTTGGGAGATTAGGATGCGAGAGTCGTATCCAGAGTTATTTGAATCAGGTAACATTTTCGAGGACGAAAATTCCTAAAGTGGGGGAGGGTTGTAACACCCTAATTTTTAGTAATTATTTATTAATTAAATTAATTGATTAATTATGTGATTTTAGGCCTAATAGAATTAACTAATTTATGTGATTTATTTGATATAATTGAATTAGTTGATTTATTGAATTTATATAAATTATTTGATTTATTTGAGTTGTTTGGATTAATTGAATTATTGGACATATTCGAAATAATTGATTTAATTTTATTATTTAACTTATATGATATATTCTAATTTGTAGAATAATATAGAATTGATAGATTAATTGATTGGGTCTATTTGGGGGTGTGAATAGACATGAGTTATTAAGCCCATTGGAATTACTAGGTTAATTAAAATTGTGAGAATTATATAAAATAAGAGAATGGGATAAAAGAGAATAGAAAGAAAGAAAAGATAGAAAGGAGAAAAGAGGCAAAGAGAGGAGTGGAGAAGAAGAGGAGGAAACTCAAGAGAAAGAGCAAAAGTTCAACAAATTCAAGGTAAGGGTGAGAAACATTATTATTTGATCAATGTGTATGATTATGTATGAGTTGTGTTGGATTTGTTGGTAGTTTTCTCTATTTTCCATTTCTAGGGCATAAATGGTTTAATCGGTAGAATCGAGTTTTGAACGGTTAGAATTCAAAATAAATTGCATAGTTTAGTCGGGTAATGTTTAGCCGTGATTATTGGATTTCGTTTGATTGAATTTGGTTGAGTTTGTGAGTTTTTACATTTTTGGATAATTGAGGGTTTGAGATTTGAGTGAAAATCGGACGTCGTAGAAATCATGTTTAATGGTTCTAATTCACTGCTATATGTTAGGTGAGTATGAGTATGCGTTTGTTTCGAAAAAAAGAATTGAATCGATCGGATTTTCGGGCGAAAATGCAAAATCCCGTAGCCGTGTTTAGGCAAAATTCTGGTTTTTCGGAAAACTTCGAAAATTCATAACTCTTGAACCGTAAGTCGGTTTTGACCCCGTTCGAAGCGTTGGTAAGTTAACGAGATTGTCTTTCTAGAAAAAATAGATTTGAGGTCTTTACCTAGTTCAATTATAGCAGAAAATTGAAAACATATTGTTGTGTTGATTTTTACCGTCGCGAATGTGTGTGATTGATGTGTTATTGTGCAGAATACTTTTGTTCTATAACGTATAGCTTGTGCATGTTGTGATATGATATGTTGTGGGTAGCCATATGGCGTGAATCCTAGATGGTGGAGTCGATTATGAAATATAGTCTTTTGACAAATATATACTTGTTTGTATGTGAAGAATGCATGAGAACATATTGTGAATATATGTGCATTGCTTGATAAATGTGGTAATGATATTGAAGTGTAAATGCATATTGATTGTATGCGATATTGTGAATGCATGAGAACATATTGTGAATATGTGTGCATTGTTTGAAAAGGTAATGAGGTTGAATTATGAATGCATATGTGTTGTATCCGATTATTGTGAATTAATGCATGAGAGCATATTATAAGATATGCGTGCATTGTTTGACAAATATGTTGATGAAAAGTATGAATACTTGATTATATGATATGTTGTGTGTGCAATCTTGTTTAATTCTTGAAGGGAGGAATTATGTGAATGCATGGGATTAAGACGTGTGACCGGTCTTAAGTGCATTTTGTTGTTGATTGCATATGCATCATTTAGTCAAGAGGCAATGTTTGCTAGTTTCGTGGAGGCTAGTGACTTGTCCCAAACCTAGAGTGGGGTTTGAAAGCTTAGGGAACGGGCTTTTGTTGTTATCGGTCTAGGGAACGGACCCGGTTTAAGTGTAAAAACCGAAAAATGATAACAAGTGTTGGTACCACATGGCATGAGTTGCATTGAGTTGCATTGAGTCTCATGGAATGAATATATGATTGTTGTATGAAGTTATGCATAGGTGTATGTACATGACTTGTGTAATTGTGAATGTGTAATTGTGAATTAGTGAGTAAACATAATATGTGTATGTTCATGTGGAATGTTGAGATTTATGGATACGTGCATGATGAATATGCTCGGTGATTATCCATATTTGATTATATATATATTGTATTGTACATGATGAGTTATAATGAATTGTGGTGAGAAAATGTGGAATATATGTATTTTGTGCTTGTGTATTTGTGTATATATAATTATATGCATTGTTATTATTATAATATTTCTCACCCTTCTGCTGGAATGATGTCCTACATGACATCGTGCAGGTATCAAGGAGTAGTATTGCTCGTAGTTACGAGGTCGCTTTTGGTGTAGCCGTTTAGTGATTTAATTATGTTGGGTCGAGTCATGCTCTGGTCATGTAACACTGGGATCGCTTGGGTTGTGTTTAAGATATACATTGTGTACTCTATAAACGTGTTTATATCCATTGGGATATTATGATGTTGGCCTTAGTGCCTAAGTGATGTTGTTTTATGTGATAAAAACAAATGTTTCTTTTATGAAAATTGTGGTATAATTGAATCCGCTGCTACATGCAAAGTGAAGTTTTGTAAAGCATAATTTTATATTGAAATAGTAATGAGCATGACAGGTGGTTTTGATATTTTGAAAGTTATGTGTAATGCCCTTTTGTAAATGCATGGAAATTTACTCTGATTATCCATATATTATCCATATATTATCAGCGTCACAAACTTTCAAGAAATGATGATATGTTCACCATTTTTGGTTTGGCATCATCATCTCTCAAAGAGGCCTCACTTAGCTGAATCCCAAATGATCAGTCCCCAGAGTCGACAACCCTCAAATCCGAATTCCAGTCGGATCCTAAGGATCGGAAAGGAAATCGTCAAAGAGAATCTTGTCTGAGCATGAATTTCATGGGGAACTGTGTCTGCTAAGCAAACAGGTCCACCCACTAGTCTCCACTACTAATACTAGGTCTATACTCAAGCCTGGGTCCGGCTTATCTCTCAATGGAACTTCCCTCCCCATAGCACAACAAGTATGATACAATACGGAAAGTAAAATGCGGAAGTAAATAAAGATAAAGCACATATATACACACACCCAAAAGAAAACACACAAGCGCTAGGATTGACTCACATAGGGGATATTCCTGTCCCCAACAGAGTTGCCAGCTATCGCTATTACGAAAAAAGAGAGGCCGACAATGACTAACAGAGTCACCACCTATCGTTATTTATCCCAAAGAGGGGAAAGGAAACGATCGGAAAAAAACCTGACGAAAATGGGAAAAGACGTGGTCATCACAACCAAGTCCTAGGTTCGGGAGTCGGTTACGCAAGGGGAAGGTATGAGCACCCCTCACGTCCGTCGTACTCGATGGGATCCACGCATGTGTTGTCTATCTAAAGGGGTGTGTAAACTATCTATGCTAAAGGCTTATGGACAAAAGAAAAAGAAAAAGGACTGACTCGGTAGAGCATCGCCGCTCTGTGCCTACGTACTCCCTCGTGCAATGGGAAAGTCAGAGTCAACGTAGTTTGACCAACTACGGATAAAGAGGGGGGAAAGGTTGCTCGCCAAGACATCGCGTCTTGTGCCTACATACTTTCATCTGGTATGAAAGATCAGAGCAAACGTAGTTCGGGCTTAAGAGAACACAGGTTGTTCAAAAGTTTTACCCGAGTAGGGTTAACAAATAGTTCTAGCAGTTTGGTGTATGCAGCTCGACCATTGGAGACTTAGACGTTACCGTTTGCGATAGGACTGAAAGTTAACAAAACTCTTGCTTATGAAAAGGTTTTCCTGATTAAGAATCCTGAAGGATGAAAAAGGTTTGAAGTGTTTTTGTGTTTTTTAAAGAAGTGTTTTGAATTAGAGTGTTTATAATGTATGTTGTACTAAAGTCTAAAACCTAGGATCGAATGCGTCGCATATCGTCCTAAGAATGTATACTAAACACTCTAGGCAATTGAGAGGTAGCCACTCAATCACCATTTCCCAAGTATAAGGCTCATGGCACAACATTCATTATCTTTATTAAGTGGATTAAAGTTGTTTGAAGATGAGAAGAGAAAGGGACAAACTAAAGGGGGACTAGACCAAACCCTAGAAGTTGTCATGCAAAGTGCTCCTAGAGTTGGGATTACAAAAGGGAATCATCTACCTAATGTTATCATGCATGGTTAGAACCCTAATGTCTATCATAACCTCTCTTGAACAAGAGAGATTAGAAATCCTAAGGGAAAGAAGACAAAAGAAGAAGAAGAAAGAACAATGGAAACATGCAACTAAGAGAATGCATACATGGAATGCACAAGTAGGATGAAAGTGGGAGGAAAATAGTGTGGGGTAGTATCCTCCGCAAGCTCATCTCAACCAAGCATGCATATGAGAAATGGAAAGAAGGAAGGAGAAGAAGATGCACCAAAAGCAAACAAACAAGTGTGACAAAGTCACCAAGAAAAGTCCTCATGGATTCATCACTTTAGGTGAGCTTCACGTTCCTCCTAAGGAGGGACCAAGCTACCTTAAATGACACTCCAAGGTCATTGGACAGAAGGTAAAGATGAAGAGGAAAGCTCAAAAGCAAAAGCAAATCATAACAAAAAGAAATGCAAGCTACAACACAAAGAAAAGCAAGCAAACTAACACAATAAAACCCTACTTGAAAGCTCAAAAGCAAACAAACAAATGAATAAGGAAAAAACAATATCATGACCTAAAATTGAACAAACATCATCCTTAACATGTTAGAAACATGAAACAAAAGGGATTGAAAGCTCAAAGGGTCCAAAAATGTTATATCCAAATCAAACTAGGTCAAGGTGCATGTATTAACTTCCTAGAGGTAACTTGACTTGCAAGTTACCTTAAAATTAGGAAAATGGTTCAAAAATTACCAAATAAAATGGACAATAAAGCTAAATAAGTTGGCAAACAGAAACCAAAAGCACAAGGCCAATATCCCCTCAAAGCACCATCAAAAGAAAATTAAATTCAAGATGTACCACTTTGAAATGGGAGAATCGAGGGTCAAAAGGAAAGCACCAAAAGTCAACCCTAAAGTCAACCAACCAGGGGCAAAATGGTCCTCAAAAATTTTTCAACTCATCAAGTGTGTGAGGATCAATTTTCATTCATTGGACCCAAAGGAAATGGAAGAAACAAATAAAAGATCAAGCAAAGTCACAAGTTAAATCAATTAATACACTTCCGATATTAAAATCCAATTTTAATTGAAAAATAAACCAAAAAATAAAATAAAAATTTTCTAAAATTAAAAGGCATCTCAAAGTGTCTAAAAAGTATATTTGTGATTTTTTTGGATAATTGGAAGTAATTAAAACTGATTTAAATGCAAACAGATAATAAACAAAAAAATAAAATGAAAATAAATATAAAATAAAAAGAAAGACAGTGTAAATAGCAGTAATAAACAGTTGAAAATGAAATTGGGCCAAGCAGGGGGGCGCAAATAGCAGCTGGGGCCCAAGCGCCCAAACAAAAATCAGGGTTTCTAAACAAATCCAATGCAACTAGTCAACAGAGTGACTAGCGTGGGATGCAAACAAGGCCATCTGATCATCTGGTAATCAAATCATGTGGATAAGGGAACGCCAACACATTAATGAATAACTTAAATGAAATCATGTGCGCGTCGTCAAAGGTGGTGTAGTGTGTGTCTTAATCATGAACGTCTGTGTGAAAAGTAAACGCATCGTGTGGTCAGGACATCATCTTCTCCAATGAGAAGTCAACCAAAACCATAGAAAACAGACGGTGGCCGGAGATCCCTTCTGGTCATCTTCTCCGGCCACCCAGCCACCGTGAACAGTCCCAAGAAATGCACAGTTACCAAAACTCCACCAAAATTGACAAACTAATAGTGTAAAATCATCCTCTCATCACGAGGAACTCAAATCCAACCTTGGTTTTCATGTTTGAGCAACATACAAAGTAAATCGAAGACAAATAGGAAATGTGCATAAACTGTGAAACTCAAAATCAACCAACAAAAATGTCTAGAATTCATCTACACTTCACAAGGAGTTCAAATCAACAATCCATTTGCTCTAAAAACTCAAGAACAAGCCAAAATACAAACAACAAGATTTGTGCTCCAAACAGAAATCAAACCAAATGCCAGTTCATTTTACATTTTAATGGTCTACATGATTCCTATGTCTCAAATATGCAAGAATGGCACGGAATCATGGCTTAAATGGAGATATATGGTGATTTTGAAATTACCTAGTGGAGAACCTCCACTGGGTCTTTGTCTTTGACTGAACCTTCAAGCAAATCACCCAGAAACATTCCAAATACTTGAATGAAGCTTTTAGTGTGCTCAATTTCACTTAATGATGGCCAAAACTCCAAAACCGATTCTCACTTTTCTCTTGCTTTTTCAAGTTCCTATTTCTTCAATTCCACCACCAATTCAAGCTCTGAGGGTTTGGGAATCTTGCAAGCCTTTTATATGTTGGATTCAGATGTACATGGAGCCTTAATTCATGCCTTAAAGCCCAATTGCCAAATCAAATTTTTCTCATTTTTTTACTTGCCATACTCGTGTTTTCTCCACTGTACCAACCTCAATTTTGTTCCAAATCAATTGCACATGGCTTGAGTTGATCAAAGGGCCAAGAATTGAGCCTTGTTTTGATTCTATGGTGGATTTCCCATTTGTTACTTCATGGTGAAGAAACCATGGAAATGACCAACCAAATGACCTCAAATTGTAAATGTAAAATTGGCATTGTATTTAGAACATCATTTGCACTCAAAATATGCATAAATTTGCCTTGAAAAAGTTCCAAATGAAATAATTCCCATTTTCTCATTTTAAACTTCTTTTATGAAAAATTCAAGCCCCAATTCTTCAATCCAAGCTCCAACCATGGACAAGAGATGATTTGGAAATGCAAATGGACCTATTTGGGGCAAGTTTCATGTTGAAAATATTTCCATTTGAAGTGTGCAAGTTGGTGAAATGGACCTATAATTTTATGACCTATAATCTCACTTTCCCAAAATACCCTTGACTTGTAAGCCTCATAACTTGACTTCTACAAATCAGATGAAAGACTTCTAGTACTCTTTGGAAAGATAAGACCAAGCTCTACAACCTTCATGTTAGCCAAAAGTTGAGGGGAAACATCCTTATAGGTCAAAAATGGATTGGAAGTTGGTTGACTTTTGTTGACTAAAATCACATTCATCTGAGGATCTGTAACTTGTCTGCATCATAACTTGAGTTCTATAAATCCAATCAAGGACTTCTGGTACTCAAAAGAAAGCTAAGAACATGCTCTACATGTTCCATGTTGGTCAAAAGTTGAGATGAAACTTGTATCTTGAGATAGGTGGTTTTTAAGTTAGGCACTAAATAGGGGATTTTACCCTAAGAACCCTAATTTAGTAACTTCTCACACTCTTGATCCTTGATGAATTGATCTTGAAATGATATATTAGACATCTCAACACAATATCCCATGACCATAGAGACTTGGAATTGAGTTGTAACCTCCTTCCATTTCACAGTTAATTGAGGATTTACCAGATGAAAACCCTAGATGCCACATTCTTGACTGGGGCTTGTTCCACTTCACACAACAACTTGAATAAGCTCAAAATGGCTCTCAAAGCACTCAATGAGCTCTCTCAACATCTTATATCCATAAACATGCACTCATAACCATCTGATGCTCTTCAACTGGCCTCCAAGTTAGGAGCTGACCCATATGCATCCATCCATCCTTTCACAAGACTATTGACCACTTCAAGATGACCTGATGACCATTCAAACTTGAGTAACACCCCTTGCTTATGCTCAACACTCTGAGAAGACTTCTCTTGCTATGCACAACCTCTTGATCCTCTGTTCAATGAAATATTCTATGCAATGCAAATGCTAGAACAAAATGAAATGAAACATAAACCAAGTTAAGAAAAGGTTGAGCAAATTTTGGGGTACAACAAAGACGAACCCCAGAAAAAAGGTAAGTCTGTTGCTTTAAAGTCTAACAAATCTGCCAAATCTTTGAAGGTTTTTGAAGAAAGTTCTGAAGAATCTTCTTCTTCTGAAGAAGATGAATTGTCCCTGCTGTCCAGAAGGATTAATAAACTCTGGAAGCATAAGCAGAAGAAATTCAGAAACTTCAGGAAACCAGATCAACGTAAAGAGTCTTCTGGACATAGAAGATCTGGAAAGAAAGAGGTTGTCTGCTATGAATGCAAGGAACCTGGGCACTACAAGAATGAATGCCCAAAGCTTTAGAAGGAGAAACCAAGAAGGAAACAATCTTGTATCTGAGAATGATCTTCTGAAATCAGAAGTTGCTGAGCTCAAAGAAAACAATTTGAAAATTAAAAATGAATTAGAAAAAGCTCAACAAGATTTTGAAGTTGAAACTAAGTCAAAATCTAAAAACATTTTAGAAGAATATGACTATAGTTTTCAGAGATTTCTGGAAAGAAGCCTAGAGAGAAGTAAGATGGCTTCAATGATTTATGGTGTAAGCAGAAATAACAGGAAGGGTATTGGATATGAATCTTCTTCCGAGAAAGATTTAAATCCAACATCTGTTGATAAACTAATCATTAAGCATACTCCTCTGTATTCTACTTTTAAGTTTGGTCATCTTAATGATATAAAACACACACGTTCTGGTCAAAATATTCCTGTGTTTAAACCTAAAGTTAGTCAGAACAAACCTGCTGTCAGAAGACAGAAGTTCAGACAAAACTTTAAGGCAACTAACCCTAAAGGACCCAAAAAGATCTGGGTACCTAAAGACAAAATAATACTTGTTGCATATATCTTTAGCAGCAAAGTCAAAACACCAATCTTGGTACCTGAACTCTGGCTGCTCGCGTCACATGACGGGAAGAAGGTCTATGTTCCAAAGCCTGGAACTTAGATCTGGAGGAGGCATCAAGTTTGGAGGGAACCAGAGGGGCAAGATAGCTGGCTCTGGAACTATTGGCAATGGTAATCTTCCTTCCATTTCTAATGTCTTACTTGTTGAAGGATTAACACATAACTTATTGTCCATAATTCAATTAAGTGACAATGGTTATGACATAATCTTCAATCAAAAATGTTGCAAGGTTGTCAGTCAAAAGGATGGCTCAATCTTATTTAATGGAAAGAGGAAGAACAACATTTATAAAATCAATCTTTCAGAACTTAAGGTTCAGAATGTAAAATGCCTTCTGTCTGTTAATGATGAGCTATGGGTCTGGCACAGAAGATTGGAGCATATTAGTATGAGACGTATATCTCAGATTAATAAACTCAATCTGGTCAGAGGACTTCCTCAGTTGAAGTTCAACTCAGATGCTCTTTGTGAAGCATGTAAAAAAGGAAAATTTTCAAAATCTTCTTTTAAAACTAAAAATGTTGTTTCAACCTCAAGACCATTAGAGCTACTTCATATTGATCTGTTTGGACCAGTGAAAAATGCATCCATTAGAGGCGAGAAGTATGGATTAGTCATTGTTGATGACTACAGCAGATGTACATGGGTGAAATTCCTAAAACACAAGGATGAGTCACATTTTGTGTTCTTTGACTTCTGCAAACAAGTCCAGAATGAAAAAGATTTTAAAATTGTTAAAGTCAGAAGTGATCATGGTGGTGAATTTGAAAACAAATATTTTGAAAAATATTTTAATGAAAATGGCATTGCACATGATTTCTCCTGCCCTAGAACTCCACAACAGAATGGAGTTGTAGAGAGGAAAAATAGAAAATTGTAAGAAATGGCCAGAACCATGATCAACGAGACTAATCTGGCAAAACATTTTTGGGCAGATGCAATAAACACAGCTTGTTATATTCAAAACAGAGTGTCTGTAAGACCTTTTATGGAGAAGACTCCCTATGAATTGTGGAGGAATAGAAAGCCCAACATTTCTTATTTCCATCCTTTTGGATGTATATGTTTTATGTTGAATACTAAAGAGAATCTGAACAAGTTTGATTCTAAATCACATAAGTGTTTCATGCTTGGGTATTCTGAATGCTCTAAAGGCTACAAACTATACAATACTGAGACACATATTGTGGAGGAATCAATACATGTTAGATTTGATGATAAGCTTGGCAATCAAAAGCCAAAGCAGCTTGATAATTCTGCAGATAGAGAAGTCATTCTCACAGACTCTGAAGACTCAGAGGCAGAAAAGGCTCAAGTGAAAGAACTAGAAGCAACGCCAGATGCAACTCCATTGGCTGCTCAGATGAGGAATTTGAATATTTCTGAAGAACCAAATGTTAAAGGATCATCATCCAGAATCAAGGCCTGTCACCCAGAGGATATGATAATTGGAAAGAAGGATGACCCTATCAGAACAAGGTCTTTCCTCAAATCATCTGGAACGTCACTTTTTGGGTTGGTGTCTATCATTGAACCAACTTCTGTTGAGGAGGATTTGAATGATAATGAGTGGATACTTGCTATGCAAGAAGAGCTAAATCAATTCACCAGAAATGATGTTTGGGATCTGGTTCCAAGACCAAAAGGATTCAATATTATTGGAACCAAATGGGTCTTCAGAAACAAATTGAATGAGCAAGGAGAAGTTTTGAGGAACAAAGCAAGGCTAGTTGCTCAATGGTATAGTCAGCAAGAAGGAATTGACTACACAGAGACTTATGCTCCTGTGGCCAGGTTAGAGTCTATACGTCTACTCATTTCTTTTGCTGCACAACATAACATCACTCTTTATCAGATGGATGTTAAGAGTGCCTTCTTAAATGGTATTATAGAAGAGGAAGTTTATGTTCACCAACCTCCTGGCTTTGAAAATGATAAATTTCCAGAACATGTTTTTAAACTTAAAAAATCACTCTATGGTTTAAAACAAGCTCCTAGAGCTTGGTACGAGAGATTAAGTAATTTTATTCTGGAAAAGAATTTTATCAGAGGCAAAATGGATACAACTCTCTTTTGTAAATCATTTAAGAAAGATTTGTTAATTTGTCAAATTTACGTAGATGATATTATATTTGGATCTACCAATGTTATGCTGGGAAAGGAGTTTGCTCTTTCTATGCAGGCTGAATTTGAGATGAGCATGATGGGAGAACTCAGATTCTTTCTAGGAATCCAAGTCAATCAAACTCCAGAAAAAGGCACTTACATACATCAGACTAAGTATGTGAAGGAGCTATTGAAGAAGTTTAATATGACTGAAAGCAAATTGGCTAAAACTCCAATGCAACCTACAAGCACTCTTGGTAAGGAAGAGGTAAGTAAGAAAGTAGATCAGAAACTCTACAGAGGTATGATTGGTTCTCTTATGTATCTGACTGCTTCTAGACCTGATATTCTATTCAGTGTTTGTCTGTGTGCCAAATTCCAATCAGATCCTAGAGAATCTCACTTAACAGCTATTAAGAGGATTCTAAGGTATCTTAAAGGTACTACTAATGTGGGTTTGTGTTACAGAAGATCTGATGATTATAATTTAGTTGGATTCTGAGATGCTGATTACGCTGGAGACAAAATAGAAAGAAAAAGTACTTCTGGAAGCTGCCAGTTTCTTGGAAGTCATCTGATCTCTTGGTTCAACAAGAAGCAACCCACTATTGCACTTTCAACAACAGAAGCAGAATACATTGCTGCTGCTGGTTGTAGCACTCAGATGCTCTAGATGAAGAGTCAGCTAGAAGACTATCAGATCCATGAGAGTAACATTTCAATCTTCTGTGATAATGCTTCTGCTATATGTTTGTCTAAAAACCCTATTTTACACTCTAAGGCAAAACATATAGAGATAAAACATCACTTCATCAGAGACTATGTTCAGAAGGGAATTATCAGTTTAAACTTTGTTGATACAGATCATCAATGGGCTGATATTTTTACAAAACCCCTTACTGAAGATAGATTTAAATTTATTCTAAAAAATGTAAGTATGGATTTCTGTCTAGAATAAAATGTTTATCAGAAGAAATTTTTTTTTCAGATGAAAATGTTTTAACTCTGAAGTATTACATCTATTTATTTATTGTTTATTATTTTATTTATTGTGTGCAAATCTGAACTAACAAGCCTCAGAGGATCTGAACGTTGGCTAACGTTTCATTTCTCAAAGAAGTTTCAGAAGCACATGCAAGCAAACACGTGTAACTCTGAATCTGAAAAGGTGGAGTGCACATTACTGAATTGACGTTTGAGGTACTGTTTTTGAATATTGAGTTTCTCGTTTTCCCCCCAATTGTCAGAATCATTAATTGCTTGAAATGATTATATTCTTTTTATTAAATGCTAAGTGTAAGCGTGCTGAACATGTGACTCTTGTGTGCCCTAATTTTTTTTTATAAATGCCACAACACTTCACTTCTCACACTTTTCACTCTCTCAAACTCTTGTATGCATTTCTTCTTGTTTCATTGCTTTCATCTCTCTCCCAAACCCAAAATTGTTCGCAACCCTAATACTCTCTCAAGAACTTCAATGGCTACTTCATCATCAACTTCTGCTCAGTTTCAATCTTCCATGGCTGCTGTCTCATCTTCCAACATGGCCGCTGTTGCTTTCAAGGAACCTATTAGAACATTACTCACACCTGTTGACAAACTGGAAGTACTCTGTGAATCCATTGTTAACTTTGAATCTATTGCTGAAAATGGGTATGATCTTCGTCCCATTGTTGATGCTCAATGTTGGACTAAGTTCTTTGATAGGCTGATGGGACCAGTTTATCCTTGTCTGGTAAAGGAATTTTAGATCCATGCTTCTACTTTCCCTAAGTTCATTGTCTCTTATGTTTTGGGGAAAGAAATCATCATAACTGACGATCTGATAAGGAAACTCATAGGCTATGAGGAAACTGATGGAGTCACAAATCTGCCAGCTGGGCGTGTTGATATGACTGATGTGTATAGGGAAGTTTGCTCATCTGGAGAAGCTTCTAACAAGGTGAAAGATCTGAAGCCAAATTACAGAATCTGGGCCAAGATCTTCATGGGATGCATTCACCACAGGAAATCTTCACACTCTCCTGATTATGTTAACACTGATCAGATGTACTTCATGTACTGTCTGAGTCAGAGCACAAAGGTGGATCTGCCATATCTTCTTTTCAATCATCTGTGGACACACGTTAAACAATTAAGGGAAGAAGTCAGAACCAAACATCAGAAGATGAGGAATTGGATTTCAATGGGAAGACTCATTTCAGACATTCTGACTGAGAATGGTCTGGTTGGACATTTGGTAGAAGCTGGAATGAAGGAAGAGTTAGCTTCTGTAATAGGAAAAACTCTGAATGGGAAGACTCTTCAGAGGATGAAAGTTGTTGAAGAACTCACTTCTGCACCAAATCAGATAAACTCTAAAGAGGTTAGCAAGAGAAGGATACCAGTGGATGACTTTCCTATGTTCTTTGCTAATGAACCAAGGGAAATAATTCTGGAGTACATTGCAATGTGTATGAAAGATGGAACTCCTCTACCAGCAAATCTGGTTCAGAAAGCAGGTGAACCTGCACTAGATCTTTATGAGGCCAGACACAAGAAGAAGAGAAAGGTTGCTGAAGAAGGATCTTCAAAACCCAAAAAGAAGGCTACTGGTGAAGCTGCTGCTGTCAAACCCAAAAGGGTTAAGAAGCAAAGAGCAAATCCTCCTGAGGCAAGTTTGGATTCTATTCTGTAAACTGTCAAAGAGGTACTAACATCTGATCAAACTCTCCATGAACCTATACCATCACCTTCACCTTCTCCTCCTCGTGTTTCTAAACCTAATAAACCTTCTGCTATAGCTCCTTATGTACCTCAACCACAAGCAACTCCATCTGAAAAGTATAACTCTGAACCAACACATTCTCAACCATCTGGTATTCCCCCCTCTGACAAAAAAAACTCTACACCACAACAAAACTTTGAAATCCACTACCAGAAGAACCTACTCCACAACAACCTGAACCACAATTAGAACAACCCATCCCATCTGATCCACAACCAACTGTTCCTCAACCAGAATAACATCAACCTTCTGAATCATTCATATCTGATTCTGAGGTTCTTGACGTTCAACCTTTGATGATGGTCTTTGATGTCTCTTCTACATCTTGTCATTCTTCTGAATCATCTGATTCATCTGAATATGACTTACCCCCAGAAATTAACTCACCCCTCACTCCGTGGCTATAAACCCAGATCATCTGAGTTTGTTTCCTTTACTTCTTTCAAACCTCATCCCTCTGATCCCCTTCCCTCTGGACTCAAACTTAAACACTTTTACATTAAACCTCAAGATTCTGCTGAATCATCTGGCCAAACATCTTCTACTCCATATCCTCGCCCTCTGTTCATTATCCCAACCTTCACAATACCATCTCCACCAGAACAACCAAAAACACCATCTCTAGAAAACTTCCTAAAACCTAAACCTAGAATGGATATTGATACACTCTTTGATGGCTTCAAGAAGGAAATGAATATGTGGACATCCTCTGTGAAGAAAGACTGTTTGTCTAGTGTGAATCCAGATGCTTCTGAAGCTACTTGGGACAAATTTATCTCAAGGTTCACCATTGTTGCTTCAAATCTTCGCATCATTTGCTCTGATGATGCAAAGGTGAAATTTGCTGAAGTTATCAGACAGACTTTTCTGAACATGAGTAGACCTCAAGTTCTGGCTCTGGAAAATGCACCTGCTGATGATCCTATGTCTGAAGATACTACTCCAGAAGCTGCTGTTCCTGAAGAAACTGTTGTGCCTAATTAGTCTGCTCTGATAATTGTGGAACAAGCTTCTACTTCTGAGATTCAAGAACCTGCATCTGCATCTGCAATAGTCACTGATAGTGCTCCAACTCTTGAATCTGCATCTGCACCTTCTTCTTCTGAGATCAAGACTGAAAGACCAGATCTAGAAGAAAAGTTTGCTCTGCTAGAAGCCAACAATAAAAAGATCAGAACATGGATAGTCAAGCAAGAACAAACAACAGATGAAATTAAGACTTGGATGTCTAAACAAGAGGAATCTAATTCTCAGATCACAGACCTTCTGAAGTTAATAGCCTCTCGTCAATCTTAGTTTCTTTTTCTGTTATGTTTGTGCACATGTTTGTTGTGTTTTGTTGTTTTGTTGTTTATCTGAATGATTTCTGGATTCTATTTATCTATGAAGTTGAATGTTTCATTATCTGCTTTTATATTGTTTTTCTCTGTTTATCTTTTCTGTCTTAAAAAGTTTTTCTTTTTTATTATGACAAAAAGGGGGAGAAAAAGAAATTTTGTTTGTTCAAATATAAACAGTTACTAAAATGGAATTCAGACATAAATATTTATAACTAACATTGAATTTTAGTATTTCAGAACTATAATATATCATCTGACAAAATTCATTGAAGTTACCTTGAGAATCCCCAAACCAGACTTTTATTCAAACCAGGTTTACCAGGCTCTGATAATTCAAATCAGGTTCTGATTACCAGGCTCTGATCCTGAAAGATAACCAGACCCTAATTCTGGAAAGCAAATCAGTAAGAGTAAACCAGGCTCTGATTCTGGAAAGTAAATCAAGCTATTACCAGGCTATGATTCTGGAAAGTATATTCTAACCAGGATTCTAACCAGATGTTTTTAACCAGGCTCTTAATCTGAAAAGTATACTCATGCAAAAAGGGAAGTATTTTCTTCTACTAGAGTATTCATTTCAGGGGGAGATTCTTTATCTCAGGGGGAGTTATATATTTATCCTTTTTATTGAACAAAATTTCCTATTTTTGGTCATCATAAAAAAGGGGGAGATTGTTAGAACACAGATTGGTGTTTAATTATATCTCTATGTTTTGATGATAACTCTAATGAAATTTTGTATTAAGAAAATATATACTCTAATTTTGTTCAAGTGTTTTTGTTTCAGATATTAAATTAAATATTATTATTGAAGCAAAAATGTATCTGAACAGTATTCTACGCAAAGCTCTGAAGTATCAGAAGCAAGTGATCAGAAGACTCTGAGCGCTGCCAGAAGACTCTGAAGCAGAAGCTGCAGAAGACTCTGAAGCGTAGTTGAAGAATTTGTATGAAGAGTGTCAAACATTGTTTCAGAAGACTCTGAATGTACTTTACGCTGTAAGTACAGAGGCTCTGATAAACAAGTATGCTCTGATCAGTTCACTCACGCTGAAGCACTGTTGTTGCAACTCTGATATCATTGAATCTGATCTGAAGAACAAGAAGCACATCAGAGGATCTGATGTTATTTACGTTTGAAAAGATGTCAGCACGTGAATAGACTTGGTACTATTCTCAACGTCCTCTCCAGCAGAACTATTCCTTATTTGTGATAGACACAAGGATTCAGGCAAAAGGCATTTCTCTGAACATTCCACTTCTGAGAAAGAAAAAGTCATATGAAGACAAAAGGCTACAGCTACTCTACTTGCACAGTCTTCAAGCATTGGACTTTTAGCACTATAAAAGGACGTCTTCAACATCTCTTCAAGGTTAACAAATTATTGACAAACTCATTGAAATTATTCAACAACTCTCATACAATCTTTCTTACTCAAAGATGAATAGTTTTTTATTCGTTCTTAATCTAAGTGTAAAAATCACAGTTTGTGATATAGCTTTTTAGAAGCTTCTTAAACACTTGTTAGTTTACATTTATTTGTAAAAAGTTCCTTAAGAAGACCAAGTTGTGGTCAGGATTTCTTGAGAAGACTAAGCCAGTTGTTCTTAGTGGTTGTCACTGTAATCTATTTGAATATAGTGGATTAAGTCCTTGTGGAGAAAGGCAAATCACCTTGATAGGGTGGACTGGATTAGTTGAGTTCAACGAACCAGGATAAAAATATTGTGTTGTTATTATTGCCATAATTTTTCAAAACCCTTATTCAACCCCCCTTCTAAGTGTTTTTCTCACCTTCACCTTGTTCGCTGGAGCGAGTGAGGTAGCGAGTGTTCGCTAAGCCTTCGTTAAGCGAGCTACGTAGAAAACACTTCCATTAGCAAAAAGGTAGGCTTTGCTAGCACGTTCGCTAGGCGAGCCAGTAGCGAATGATCGCTATGCCTTCGCTAGGCGAGTGAACCAGCGAGCATGACATCATTGTGTTATTTTTGTTGTTTCCATCCAATGTTGATGCTTTGATTCTTCAACGCATAGCTTGTGTGTTGTTATATGATGTGCTGTGGGTAGCCGTATGGCGTGAATCCTAGATTGTGAATTGTGAAGTGTGAAATGTGGCCTTGTTGGCAAATATATGCATTGCTTAAATTGATTAAAAGTGCATGATGATTGTGATGGAGTTTGTTGCCGTTGACGCGATATTGTGAATGCATATTGATTGTATGCGATTGTATATGAAGCACCATGATGTGTATTCTTGTGCATTACTTGATAAATGTAATGATGATGTGTGAAAGTATGAGTACTTTGGTGATTATGAAATGTGTTGTATGTGCAATCATGTCATAATTCTTGCGTGATGAATTATTTAAGAATGCATGAGATTAAGATGCGAGAACGGTCTTAAGTGAATTTGTTTGTTGATTGCATACACATCATTTGTTGTCAAGAGGCAATGCCTGCTAGTTTCGTGGAGACTAGTGACTTGTCCCAAACCTAGAGAGGGGTTTGAAAGCTTAGAGGACGGGCTTTTGTTTGTTATTGGTCTAGAGGACGGACCCGGTTTAAATGTAAAAACCAAAAAATAATAACAAGTGTTGGTACCACATGGTATGAGTTGCATTGAGTTGCATCGAGTCATATGGCATATGTATAATTGTTGTATGAAAGTATGCATATGTGTATGAATTGTTGAACTGAGAGTTGTGAATTGCTGAATAGACATAATTGTAAATGTTTATGTTGAAATGAGTGAATTGTGGATGTATGCATGATGAATGTGCTTGGTGATTATCCTTATATTTGTATATACATTGTGACGTATATAGATGACTTATGGTGAGAATGTTGATTATGTGTATTCTAAGACTGTAGATATATATAATTATATACATTGATTATTATGATAATATTTCTCACCCTTTTGCTGTTTTATGATGCTCTATGAGGCATTGCAGAGTAGGTATGCTGGAGGTCTTTTTGTGAAACATGTCTTCATTCTTTTGTCGGTCAGCTCTGATATGTAGCACCGGGTAGCTAGGATATATGATTCTTTTGTGATACATTGTGTATGTATCTTCGTGTGGAATGTTTATGTAAACATGAATTATGTTATGAATCAAACTAGATGATATATATATATATATATATATATATATATATATATATATATATATATATATATATATATATATATATATATATATATATTTTTTTTGATGATTACCAATATTTAGATGTTTCCGCTTTTATTCTAAATATTGAGATGTGGGTATGAGGATTAAGTTCCTCTGTTGAAAGTTACCCCACTGTTGCATATCTTTATTGAGCAGGTGTTGTGTGTTTTGATTCAAGTATGATGTGGCACACCTCTTTTATACCGTGTTTTAATTATAGTCTGATGGATTTTTAATATGTGCCTAAATGATTTGTTTGATTAATTGGGGGTATAGAAAGGGGGTGTTACATTAGTTGTATCAGAGCAGGTCGGTCAGTTGACTAAGTTGCTAATGTGTTTATTCCCCTATATATCTGATATGTGTGTATGAGACTATCGATTTTGTTAGTTCTTATGAAGTTTTGTTGTTGGGATCCAGAACAATGGTTGTCGGTAGGAACGATGAAGCGATTGCCGAAGCTTTGGCGATGTTGGCTGGAGCAATTGGGTAGAATCCACAAGCCAACGTGAATGCTGGAAACAACGCCGATGACGAGTTTCATGCTTTGGGAAGGTTACAAAGGAACAATCCACCAATTTTCAAGGGAACCTATGAACCTGACAAAGCACAGGTATGGCTGAAAGCAATTGAGAAGATCGTTTGAGTCATGAACTGTTCAGACGCGCAGAAAGTGCAGTTTGGCACTCATATGCTTGAAGAGGAAGCTGAGGACTGGTGGGGTAACACTCGTCAGAGATTTGAAGAAGATGAGATTGTGGTTACGTGGGATGTTTTTAGAGAGGCATTTCTGGAGAAGTATTTTCCAAAAGATGTGCGTGGTAAGAAGGAAATCGAATTCCTTGAGCTGAAGCAGGGTAACTCAACTGTGGCCGAGTATGCAGCAAGGTTTGAGAAATTGATTAAGTTTTGTCCTCATTACAACACTACTAATGCTGAGAGATCCAAGTGTCTTAAGTTTGTGAATGGTTTGAGGCCTGAAGTCAAGCAAGTCGTTGGTTATCAGGAAATTAGATGATTTTCTGAGTTGGTGAACAAAAGCAGAATTTATGAAGATAGTAGAGCTAGATCTGCCCACTATAAGAGTTTAAACAACAAGAAAGGAAAAGGTCAATTCCGAGGGAAGCCGTATGTGACTCCTGCTGATAAGGGGAAACAGAAAACTGGTTACGACAAGAAACCGAGTGGGGGAGGAGTTTCCACTCCGGTGAGATGTTATCAATGCGGTAAAGAAGGACATCATGCTCCTGAGTGCAAAAGCGTTGAGCATAAATGTTTCAAGTGTGGCAAGCCAAGCCACAAACTATGGAGTGGAAGAGCGGTGCGAATGTGACTTGCTACAACTGTGGTGAGCAAGGGAATATTAGTACCTAGTGTGACAAGCCAAAGAAGACTCAAGGGAATGAGAAAGTGTTTGCTCTATCAGGATCAGAGACTACTAGCGAAGATCGGTTGATCCGAGGTACGTGCTTCATTAATGGTATAGCTTTGGTCGCTATAATTGATACTGGAGCTACACATTCCTTTATTTCCTTTGATTGTGTTAAGAGATTGAATCTTGGGTTGTCAATTATGAGTGGTGGTATGGTTATTGATACTCCTGCTATGGGTTCAGTAACTACCCCTTTTGTGTGTTTGAATTGTTCGTTGAGTATTTTTGGAAAAAACTTTGGAGTTAATTTAGTGTGTCTCCACTTAGATCAAATTGATGTTATTCTTGGGATGAATTGGTTGAAATTCAATTGTATCTATATTAACTGTTTTGACAAAACAGTTATTTTTCCTGAACCTGATGATGAAGGAGACTTGTTTATGACTGCTAAGTAAGTGAAGGAATCAGTGCAAGATGGTGCGAAGGTATTTATGTTGATGGCAACTTTGAACGTTGGTGAAAACGGAGCAATTGATGCTTTACCAATTGTCCGTGATTTTCCGGAAGTTTTTCCTGATGAGATAAGAGATTTACTGCCGGACGAGAAGTGGAGTTTGCGATCGAATTAATTCCTGGAACTAGTCTGATATCGATGGCTCCATATCGTATGTCCGCATCAGAATTGAAAGAGTTTAAGATTCAACTTGAAGATCTACTTGAGAAGAGGTTTATTCGTCCGAGTGTGTCACCATGGGGTGCACCAGTTTTGTTGGTTAAGAAGAAAGAAGGTTCTATGAGACTTTGTGTGGACTACAGACAATTGAACAAGATGACCATCAAGAATAAGTATCCACTTCCGAGGATTGATGATTTGATGGATCAGTTGATTGGTGCGAGTGTCTTTAGCAAGATAGATCTGAGAACTGGGTATCATCAGATTCGTGTGAAGGCCGAAGATATTTAGAAAACTGCCTTTAGAACGAGGTATGGACATTATGAGTATTCTGTGATGCCATTTGGTGTGACTAATGAACCAGGTGTATTTATGGAGTACATGAATAGGATTTTCCATCCTTATTTGGACAAGTTTGTGGTTGTGTTCATTGATGATATTTTGGTTTATTTGAAGAGTGAAGAAGAACATGTCGAGCTTTTGAGGATCGTGTTATCTGTGTTAAACAAAAAATAGTTATATGCTAAACTTTCAAAGTGTGAATTTTGGTTGAAGGAAGTGAGTCTCCTTGGTCATGTGATTTCTAGTAGGGGAATTGCAGTCAATCCGTCAAAGGTTGAAGCAATATCGCATTGGGAGGCTCCAAAATCAGTTTTTGAGATTAGAAGTTTTCTTTGTTTGGCAGGTTATTATCGGAAATCCATTAAAGGATTTGCCAAGTTATCATTTCCGTTGACGCAGTTGACTAGGAAAGGTCAAGCTTTTGTTTGGGATGCAAAGTGTGAAGGAAGTTTTCAAGAGCTTAAGAGAAGATTGACGACAGCTCCTGTTTTGATTTTGCCGAATCCGACAGAACTGTTTGTTGTGTATTGTGATGCTTCTTTGATGGGTTTAGAAGGTGTGTTGATGCAAAATAAACAAGTTGTAGCTTATGCTTCAAGTCAACTCAAAGTTCATGAGAGGAATTATCCAACGCATGACTTAGAGTTGTCTGCCGTTGTATTTGTGCTGAAACTTTGGAGGCATTATTTGTTTGGTTCGATATTTAAGGTATTTAGTGATCATAAGAGTTTGAAGTATCTCTTTAATCAGAAAGAATTGAATGCAAGGTAGAGGAGATGGTTGGAACTTCTGAAGGATTATGATTTTGGTTTGAATTACCATTCGGGTAAAGCAAATGTAGTAACTGATGCATTAGGTAGGAAATCGTTGCATATGTCGATGATGATGGTAAAAGAGTTGGAAATGATTGAGCAATTTCGCAATTTGAGCTTAGTGTTTGAGAAGACTTCTTACGGAGTTAGGCTTGGTATGTTAAAGCTTACTAGTGGTATTCTTGACGAGATTCGAGAAGGACAAAAATATGATTTGGGTTTAGTTGATCGGTTGACTTTGATCAATCAAGGTCAAGATGGTGAATTTCGGATTGATGAAAATGGTATCATGAGATGTCGGGATAGAGTTTGTATTCCTGATATTGTTGAGTTGAAGAAGAGTATTCTTGAAGAAGGGCATCATAATGGATTGAGTATTCATCCGGGTGCTACTAAGATGTATCAAGATTTGAGGAAAGTATTTTGGTGGCCTCGTATGAAGAAGGATATTGCCGAGTTTGTGTATTCTTGTTTGACTTGTCAGAAGTCAAAGATTGAGCATCAAAAATTGTCGGGCTTGATGCAACCGTTGTTTATTCCTGAGTGGAAATAGGATAGCATATCTATGGATTTTGTGTCTGGTTTACCTAGAACGCCGAGTAACTTTGAAGCTATTTAGGTTATTGTGGATAGATTGACCAAATCTGCTCACTTTATTCCTATGTGAATGGATTACCCGTTGGAGAGATTGGCAAAGTTGTACATTGAAAGGATTGTCATTTTGCATGGTATTCCGTCTAGCATTGTTTCAGATAGAGATCCGAGGTTTACTTCGAGGTTTTGGAAGAGTTTGCAAAGTGCTTTGGGTACGAAGTTACGTTTGAGTTCTGCTTATCATCCGCAGACCAATGGTCAGACTGAGAGGACGATTCAATCACTTGAGGATCTTTTGAGAGCTTGTGTATTGGAAAAGGGAGGAGCTTGGGATAGCTACTTACCTTTGATTGAATTTACTTACAACAACATTTTTCATTCGAGTATTGATATGGCACCGTTTGAGGCATTGTATGGTAGGCGGTGTAGGACGCCATTGTGTTGGTATGAGTCCGGAGAGAGTTTTGTGGTTGTACCCAAAATAGTCCAGCAGACTACCGATAAGATTAAGATGATTCGAGAGAAGATGAAGATTTCTCAGAGTCGTCAAAAGAGTTATCATGACAAGAGGAGGAAAGCACTTGAGTTTCAGGAGGGAGATCACGTGTTTCTTCGAGTTACTCCAATAACTGGTGTTGGTAGAGCATTGAAGTCGCGTAAGTTGACGCCGCGTTTTATTGGTCCTTATCAAATTTTGCAGAGGATAGGAGAGGTAGCCTATCGGGCTGCTTTACCGCCGTCGCTTGCTAATCTCCATGATGTGTTCCATGTTTCGCAACTTCGGAAGTATGTTCCGGATCCGTCACATGTTATTCCTATGGACGAGGTTGAGGTGAGGGATAACCTTACAGTTGAAGCTTTGCCGATTAGAATTCTGGACCGTGAAGTTAAGAAGCTAAGAGGCAAGGCTATTGCGCTTGTGAAAGTAGCATGGGGAGGCGCTGCGGAAGGCAATATGACTTGGGAATTAGAGAGTGGGATGCGAGAGTCGTATCCAAAGTTGTTTGAATCAGGTAACATTTTCTAGGATGAAAATTCCTAAAGTGGGAGAGAGTTGTAACGCCCCGATTCTGATTTCCAATTTTGTTGACTCTTTTGATTTATTTGGGTGATTAATATTTTAATTGTGAAATTGATGTGTTAATATGTTATGTTTGCATATTATGCTATTTTACCGATTTTGAGAGTTTTCGGGGAAAATAGATTGGAGGGTATTTTAGACATTTCTTATTTAATGTTAAGTAGGATATTTTGTGAGAAAATGGATTAATAGATGTTTGAAGAGAAATAGAATAGAAAGAGATATAAGTGGAATAGAGGAAAGAAAATAAAAGGATAGAGATAGAAAGAAGAGAAAGAAAGAAGGAAGAAGAGAGAATAGGAGAAAATAGAGGCAAAGCTTGGATAGCTCAAGATCAACATCTAGGATTCGATTTAATCGGGTAAGGGTGTGAAATATTATTATTTTCTCAATGTGTATGATTATGTATGCTTTTTTTGGATTGATTTGGATTGTTGGAGAGTTTTTACCCATTTTCCATTTTTAGGTCGAAATGATTTAATCGATAGAAACCGATGTTTTAATGGTTAGAATCTGGAATAATGGTGTAGTTTAGTCGAGAAATGTTAGGATAAGACTATGGAAACTTGTTGGAGTTGGATCGGGTGATTTTAGACCTTGTGACATTTTTGGACAATAGATGTTTTTGAGAGATCGCAGAGGTTCGCTAAGCGAGCAAGCTAGCGAGTGGTTCGCTAGGCGAGCTGCTAGCGAGCCAATAGCGAATGGTTATAGACTTGGATAAAACCAAAATGACCCTTCTTCGCTGGAGCGAGTGAGGTAGCGAGTTTTTGCTAAGCCTTCGCGAAGCGAGCTAGGTAGTGAACACTTCCAGTAGCAAAAAGGCAAGCTTCGCTAGCACGTTCGCTAGGCGAGCCTGTAGTGAATGATGGCTATGCCTTCGCTAGGCGAGTGAGCCAGCGAGGATGACAACATTGTGTTATTTTTGTTGTTTCCATATAATGTTGATGCTTTGATTCTTCAACGCATAGCTTGTGTGCTGTTATATGATGTGCTATGGGTAACCGTATGGCGTGAATCCCAGATTGTGAATTGTGAAGTGTGAAATGTGGCCTTGTTGGCAAATATATGCATTGCTTAAATTGATTAAAAGTGCATAATGATTGTGATGGAGTTCGTTGCCGTTGGCACGATATTGTGAATGCATATTAATTGTATGCGATTGTATGTGAAGCACCATGATGTGTATTCTTGTGCATTACTTGATAAATGTAATGATGATGTGTGAAAGTATGAGTACTTTGGTGATTATGAAATGTGTTGTGTGTGCAATAATGTTATAATTCTTATGTGATGAATTATTTGAGAATACATGAGATTAAGATGCAAGAACGGTCTTAAGTGCATTTGTTTGTTGATTGCATGCACATCATTTGTCGTCAAGAGGCAATGCTTGCTAGTTTCGTGGAGACTAGTGACTTGTCCCAAACCTAGAGAGGGGTTTGAAAGCTTAGAGGACGGGCTTTTGTTTGTAATTGGTCTAGAGGACGGACCCGGTTTAAATGTAAAAACCGAAAAATAATAACAAGTGTTGGTACCGCACGGCATGAGTTGCATTGAGTTGCATCAAGTCATATGGCATAGCTATAATTGTTGTATGAAAGTATGCATATGTGTATGAATTGTTGAAGTGGGAGTTGTGAATTGATGAATAAACATAATTGTAAATGTTTATGTGGAAATGAGTGAATTGTGGATGTATGCATGATGAATGTGCTTGGTGATTATCCTTATATTTGTATATACATTGTGACGTATATAGATGACTTGTGGTGAGAATGTTGATTATGTGTATTCTAAGATTGTAGATATATATAACTATATGCATTGATTATTATGATAATATTTCTCACCCTTCTGCTATTTTATGATGCTCTATGAGGCATTGCAGAGTAGGTATGCTGGAGGTCTTTTTGTGAAGCATGTCTTCATTCTTTTGTCGGTCAGCTCTAATATGTAGCACCGGGTAGTTAGGATATATGATTATGTTGTGAATCAAACTAGATGATATATATATGTATATATATATATATATATATATATATATATATATATATATATATATATATATATATATATATATATATATATATATATATATATATATATATATATATATATATATATATATATATATATATATATATATATATATATATATATATATATATATATATATATATATATATATATATATATATATATATATATATATATATATATATATATGTTTGATAATTACCAATGTTTAGATGTTTCTGCTTTTATTCTAAATATTGATATGTGGGTATGAGGATTAAGTTCCTCTGTTGAAAGTTACCCCACTGTTGCATATCTTTATTGAGCAGGTGTTGTGTGTTTTGATTCAAGTATGATGTGGCACACCTCTTTTATACCGTGTTTCAATTATACTCTGATGGATTTTTAATATGTGCCTAAATGATTTATTTGATTAATTAGGGGTATAGAAAGGGGGTGTTACAACTCTGTTGGGGACTCAAACGGTTCCCTATGCGAGTCAATCCTAACGCTTGTTTTTTTTATTTTAGGGATGTATGTATATACTTGTTGTACTTTATTTTTACTTTCCTGCATTTATTTTCAGCATTATATATCATTATTGCTGTGCTGTGGGGAGGGAGGTTTTGTTGAGTTATAAGCCCGACCCAGGCTTGAGTGCAAACCTAGCATTAGTAGCTACGTTTGCTCAGACGAGATTCTCTTTTGAAATTCTGGTATGCAGATTACATGTGTTCCAAGAACATTGATCTCTGCTCAACAAGGATGAGGACAGACCATGGCCAATTTAAATTTCTTTAAAGTGCCCCAATGTCGTGACCAATGTCACGACTTCTGTTGTGACATCTGCAGTCTGTCACACTATTTATCCAACCATTTAAAGTACATAATTATAAATGTAGAAAGATAAATAACACAATAATTGTTCACCCAGTTCGGTATTAACAGCACCTACATCTAGGGGCTACCAAGCCAGGAAGAAAATCCACTATTAGCAGAATTAATTTAGAGTTAAACCTCCAGTTTACACTCCTCACTTAATCTCTACCCAATGCAATTTCAGCCTAGATACACTCTAGTACCTGAGTATACCCACTCACTTCCCCTCAATCACACAACAATGATTTCAAACAATTACAAAAACAGTATAAAGAGACACTTCATACACACCTTGATTTTTCTTCACAGCTTTGATCAAGGAACTCACACACTCTTGCTTCACAGCTTCGAGTGAGACACAACCTAGAATCTACCTAACCAAAACAATCATCCACCAGACAATTGTTTGGATTACTAGTATTCCTAAACAAACTTTACAAGTGAAGACTAGCCTTCTTCACTTACAAATATGTCTACCTCAATGTATCAAAAGATACAAAGGGTGACTTACACACAAGGGATTCTCAACCCTAGACCTCTATTTTACACTCTGATTTTTCTTGATGTGAGTGCTTACTTTTCCCTTGCTTCTGCACCTCCTTTTATAGCACTGCAGGCTGGACTTGGGTTGTGCAGAAGTAACAAATATTAGTTTTAATAAAAACAAAACTAATTTCCACAATTCAAGGTGTTGTCCAATTCGGTCATGGCATGATCAGCATTGCCTTGAATCTCTCCTGAGATAACTCAGGGGTTATAATAAGTCTTCCTGAAATCTAGCCTGAGATAACAGAAAACCAACATGCCTGCATGACTGATGTCATACGATCAATGTCCTGACATTCAGTATGACATCCACTCTTCTACAGATTTTTCTTTACACCAGTCCTGGCTTCACCCAATCTTCTGCAGAAAAATATTAGACACAATTATATTCAAGTTTCCTAAAAGGTCTCCAAAATCCTTTGATGAATACCAATACAATCTGATCTTGTTCCTAATCCATCTCCTTGACATATTTACTGATGAGGTATTTTCAACATGGTCTCATCAATTCAAACCAATTCTGTCAAGAGATATACACTAGCAGCTCCTTCTGTTGTCATGCAACAATGTCTTGCAACTATGTCTTGCTTAAAACACATGACAACACACCTCACTCACCACAACTCACATTGTTGTGGCTGCACACCTCACACTGCCTGTGAGGGACTTTATCACAACTTAACCTGTTGTGGCTGCACACCTCACACTGCTTGTGAGGAACTAGGCTACTGCTAACCCATAGCAGTGCCTATTGTGCCAGACAGCTATGTCATCACTTTGGTAATGACATCCATGACAGTTGTCCTTTCTTCAGCCTCTGCTAGCTCCTGCTTGCTCTTGCTGCACTCGACCTTGATGTCAGCCTCTGTTAGCTTCTGTTGCACATAGCTCCTGCTGCACCAGATGTAATGACATGACATCAGTTCTGTCATAAGTAGCTCCTGTAATGACATAGCTCCTTTTGCACCAGATGTAAACACTTGACAACAGTTCTGTCATCAGCTCTTGCTAGCTCCTGCTGTTTCTCACACATGACAGTAGTTCTGTCATGACAGCAGATAAATGTCTTGATGGATGTCACGACATTCAGCATGACATTCACATTAAAACACTCCACAACAGTTCTTTCACCAGCTCCTGCTTGCTTCTTTAGCGATGTCATAACTATGGTAATGACATCCTACTTAACATTTGTGCAGAATCTTGTTTTACCATAATTTAGCCAATTATAGAACCATGGACAATTCTATATCATAGAACCATGGAACTAACAAACTCCCCCTTTGGCAAATTTTGGCTAAAACAACTTATCCAGACATTCAGCAGTAGTTTACACAAACTATCATGCTCCCCCTTGATAGTTGCATCCAGCATGGCAGCAACAATGCTTTTCCTCATTAGCAACAATAGTTTTTCTTTTCTCCCCCTTGGTTTAGTCAAAACTTTGACACCAAATGGATGTACATACATGTGTTCAATACAAACTATACATACTGTCATCTCACCATCTCCCATACACAAGCTGCTTGACCTATAGTCAGGATTGCACCACTTCAGCAGCTACACACCAGGCAGGTAAGCATCTTCCCATATCAGCATAAACATTGCTCTCCCTGAACGAGAGAACCCAAGCACATGAAGAATTACTCCATCATCTTCACACAGGCAGCTTTACACCCCTTGATTCACAACCCATACTGGAGCAAATAGCATAGGCAATTGCAGGATTCCTATCTGGAAGATTTCTCAGATTTCAGCTTTGACAGAAAATCTCCAAGATGTCAGAGTGAAATTCCTTCCTGATGCACAAGATCAAGGCTGATGGTGTCTTGATCTTCATCTTCACCAGTCATATAAAATACTTGGATAGAGGCCCAAATACATGACTTGATCCACTATTACCTAATGACAGACCCAAAAGGAATACACTGTCATGTTCACCATGAGCTTGGAGCAGTAACCCAATGTGACAACATCTTGTCTGGCATTTTACCTTCTTCAAGTCCCATATTTGTTTGAAACCACAAACAATCTTGACTCATAACTGCACTCTTGCAGCCACAGATTCTGAATAGAAGTATAACTCTCCCATATCAATGGTAACCAGTCCACATGAATGGAAAACATAAGATGCATCTTCATGTCTTCAAGAACTCATTCTCTGTTCAACACGCATGTTGAACGCATTCAATTACTGCTTGAACCATAAGCAAGTAGTACACCCATCAATTAGAAGCTCTCCCTCTATCTTTGATAATAGCTGCTCCAAGATCACCATATCATCTCTCATGACCAACTCCATGCTCATACAGAGAGAAGGCACCAAACTGATTCACCTCTTCCTAGAGTTACTTGTAGCAGAAGAGACCACTTCTCCACAAGTATTCTGGCCTTAGGATGAGTACAAGATAGACACCACATAGGGACTTTATCACATCAGAATGCACTCAATACCTTCACATCATACTCCAAGACAGTCCTTTTACCTTATTATTCTCCCGTATGACAAGATAGAGTACTTCTTAGCCAAGAAGTGAATCACAAGTTCCACAAGAGATCTTCACATATCAGATGGTTCATATCACAGACACACCATCCCATGGTTCTTTATGAGCCCATACTAGACTTACTGCTGCCTAGTAGTCCAACTGAAGATCTTCACAGCTCCACCAGCTTGATCAACTCCATCTCCACAAGAAGGTAATCTTCTATACATAACTCAGGGCTTCTACCACAAGCTCCAATATGTGAACAGAAACAGATCCTCCTTTGGTCTTCAACCAATTACCCTTTTACACATGAGTAGTTAGTTCCAAGTATGAACAGTCCCAGAACCTTCTGAGGTCTTCAAATAACAACCCTTCTGCACAAGAATAGTTCTCTAAAGGCACACTGCTTAAATAACCAAAAGCCACTGTTTGGTTATTCAGCATTTTTCAGAGATCTATAAAGTCTGCTGATCCACCAGGCCACTTTGATCTTCAGATTCTTCTTGCTCCAAAGCAAGGTATCTACTCCTTCACACAGCTTCCGTAAACTACATGATATGAAGCATTAATTCCATTCATACCTGAGAAGATCAACTTATCTTCAAATGATATGCCACACCATCACTTGAGGCCTTGAAGTTTCTTCTTGATGTCACAACTTTGGTTAAGACATTTAGCTGGAGAGTTCAGGCTTTCATTCTGCCACTTAGAAGATATCAGTGCATAGGCTTGATATCAAGTTGGAGTCGACTACCTCTATTTTGCTTTGTTGTGCCACAACAGTTACCTTGAATTGCATTTTCTTCATGAAACTCCTCTTTAGAGAAACCAAACACGCCAAAGCTTGATTCTTTTATGGAGGAAGGATCACACAAGTCTTTACACAAGGATTCCCGCTTTCCTTAAGTATAGACTTCTTTAGAGAATCAAGGAAAACTGCCACTTATCCTTGACCTCCAAGCTGAGCAAGGTCATATGCTCCTATGCACTTAGATCATAAATAAACTGACCTAAGCAGTGCTATCACCAACACCATCTTCTAGACAAGTTTCTTGCCAGGAAACTTTCTAGCTAATAGATCAGGTGCTTCTAGTAGAAACTAGAACACAACTGCTGCACTCCAATACTCTTATAGAGCAGATTGTCTTCATCTTCCTTTCCCATCAGCACTCCATTCTAGCCTTACCTGTTGCACTCCAATGGGATGATTTAAGAGACTGTCTTCATCTCCACTTCCATCAGCACTACATTCTAGTCTTAGTTTCTAGTCAGGAAACCTACTAGAATAAGGTTAGATCTAGCTTTATCTTTATTGACCTAGTGATTCACTCCTTGAATCAACAGAGTTCTGGAACATCTGGTTGAACTTCAGATCCTTGACGTAAACCAAGCATATCAGGGCTTGATGCTTGTGCAACAACTGAGGAGACAACTTGATCATCAACTAAGGATAATTCATTAAATATTTGAGAATATCTCAAACAACAATGAATCTTAAATCCTTGTAACAGATCCTTCTCTGAACTTCATGGATAATCAATTAACTACATGTGTAGACCATAAATAGCAAATGATCTTAAATCCACACATCTTCAGGAATACCAAGGCTTAAACATCAAGACTGCCACCCTTGACTCAACCTATCTATGACTTCCTCTACTGATAGGATCCTTTGCAGGTCATGAGTGGTGAAAATAAATCACCTCCCACTATCTTCTCTACATAGCTTCCAGCAAACTCTAGAACACAACAGAACAGTCCAGGCACACAACCAAACACAACTGCAAGCACCATCTTCCAATCATCTACACAACTGCCATAGTCATGCATCAAACTGAATATAGGTCAATCTTCTCCCAGGGCCACTCTTCTCACAGTGGAACCACTAAAATAACATTCCCTACACAAGATGTCTGATCATCCAACATGTCATTAGGATAGAAGTAGCCACTCTTCCTTTGGCATAACATACAACTGGTCATAAGGTTCCTATATCAGAGGGCACAACAACAATTACAAGCTTCTCTTTAGCTCCATAAGCAGTAGCTCAACCATTCAGCAAGATCAGCAACTCAACTACAGCTTCTCCTTGTTCCAAAACACTAGAAATCATCTCCCAAGATCTCATCCAGAATAGACAGGATGCCTGCTCTGATACCAATTGAAATTTTGGTATGCAGATCACATGTGTTTCAAGAACATTGATCTCTGCTCAACAAGGATGAGGACATACCATGGCCAATTTAAATTTCTTTAAAGTGCCCCAATGTCATGACCAATGTCACGACTTCAGTTGTGACATCTGCAGTCTGTCACACTATTTATCTAACCATTTAAAGTACATAATTGTAAATGCAGAAAGATAAATAACACAGTAATTGTTCACCCAGTTCGGTATCAACAACACCTACATCTAGGGGCTACCAAGCCAGGAAGGAAATCCACTATTAGTAGAATTAATTTAGAGTTAAACCTCCAGTTTACACTCCTCACTTAATCTCTACCCAATGCAATTTCAGCCTAGAGACACTCTAGTACCTGAGTATACCCACTCACTTCCCCTCAATCACACAACAGTGATTTCAAACAATTACAAAAACAGTATGAAGAGACACTTCATACACACCTTGATTTTGCTTCACAGCTTTGATCAAGGAACTCACACACTCTTGCTTCACAACTTCGAGTGAGACACAGCCTAGAATCTACCTAACCAAAACAATCATCCACCAGACAATTGTTTGGATTACAAGTATTCCTAAACAGACTTTACAAGTGAAGACTATCCTTCTTCACTTACAAATATGTCTACCTCAATGTATCAAAAGATACAAAGGGTGACTTACACACAAGGGACTCTCAACCCTAGACCTCTATTTTACACTCTGGTTTTTCTTGATGTGAGTGCTTACTTTTCCCTTGCCTCTGCGCCTCCTTTTATAACACTGCAGGCTGGGCTTGGGCTGTGCAGAAGTAATAAATATTAGTTTTAATAAATCAAAACTAATTTCCACAATTCAAGGTGCTGTACAATTAGGTCATGGCATGGTCAGCATTGCCTTGAATCTCTCCTGAGATAACTCAGGGGTCATAACAAGTCTTCCTGAAATCTAGCCTGAGACAACAGAAAACCAACATGCCTGCACGACTGATGTCATACGATTAATGTCCTGACATTCAGTATGACATCCACTCTTCTGCAGATTTTTCTTTACACCAGTCCTGACTTCACCCAATCTTCTGCAGAATAATATTAGACACAATTATATTCAAGTTTCCTAAAAGGTCTCCAAGATCCTTTCATGAATACCAATACAATTTGTTCTTGTTCCTAATCCATCTCCTTGACATATTTACTGATGAGGTATTTTCAACATGGTCTCATCAATCCAAACCAATTCTGTCAAGAGATATACACTAGCAGCTCCTTTTGTTGTCATGCAGCTATGTCTTGCAACTATGTCTTGCTTAAAACACATGACAACACACCTCACTCACCACTACTCACATTGTTGTGGCTGCACACCTCACACTGCCTGTGAGGGACTTCATCACAACTTAACCTATTGTGGCTGCACACCTCACACTGCCTGTGAGGGACTTCATCACAACTTAACCTGTTGTGGCTGCACACCTCACACTGCCTGTGAGGAACTAGGCTACTGCTAACCCATAGCAGTGCCTGTTGTGCCATACAGTTATGTCATTACTTTGGTAATGACATCCATGACAGTTGTCCTTTCTTCAGCCTCTGCTAGCTCCTGCTTGCTCTTGCTGCACTCGACCTTGATGTCAACCTCTGCTAGCTCCTGTTGCACATAGCTCCTGCTGCACCAGATGTAATGACATGACATCAGTTCTGTCATCAGTAGCTCCTGTAATGACATAGCTCCTTCTGCACCAGATGTAAACACATGACATCAGTTCTGCCATCAGCTCCTGCTGTTTCTCACACATGACAATAGTTCTGTCATGACAGCAGATAGATGTCTTGATGGATGTCACAACATTCAGCATGACATTCACATTAAAACACTCCACAACAGTTCTTTCACCAGCTCCTGCTTGCTTCTTTAGCGATGTCATAACTATGGTAATGACATCCTGCTTAACATTTGTGCAGAATCTTGTTTTACCATAATTTAGCCAATCATAGAACCATGGACAATTCTATATCAGAGAACCATGGAACTAACATCTTTGATGATTTCCCTTCCGATCCTTAGGATCATTCGGGATTTTGGATTTGAGAGTTGTCGACTAAGTGAGGACCGATCATTCTGGGGACCGATCATTTGTGATTCAGCTAAGTGAGGCCTCTTCAGGAGATGATAATGCCAAACCAGAAATGGTGAATGTATCATCATTTCTTGAAAGTCTGTGACGCTGATGAACACATAGGATGTTGAACCTTATTAGTGGATAGGTCCATACCTGTGAGAGGGATTGGGTTATGCAGGAAACCTTAACTTTCAGATTACCCGGTTCTCTTTGCAATGTGAATCTGAGTTATTAATATCAGTGGTTCCTATTATCAGAGTTGTACTGGTGTACTTATCAAAGTGAAGCGCCGGTTCTTCTCCAGTTACAGCACAACAATCTTGATCCTCTGTTTGCATTTTGCATTTTGCATTTTCATCTGCATCTCATTAACGTGTATTTATGTTGCAGGTGCATATTTTCTCCTTTGATTCTAGTGATCTTAGTCACTATTGCTAACATGGAACCCTTGAAGAGGGAAGTGACCTACAGGTTTCCGGCTCCAGATATCAGTCCTTTGTTGAGATTGATTGCTATGGCCGATAAGAAGGTGATGGAAGACTTCAGGAAATCGTATGGGAGACTGTTGAGATGTGTCTGTCAACCTTTAGCATATGAGATCAGTGGTATCTATATACTCTTCTACAGTTTTATGATGCTCAGCTGAGGTGTTTTCTCTTTCCTGATTATGTTTTGGCTCCTACTCTGGAGGAGTATTCTGCATTGTTAGATGTGCTTATTCAGGATCAGATGTCGTTCTTCCATACTGACGCTGAGCCTAATCTGGCTAAGCTCGCTGCTATTCTGCATCTGGATACTTCAGAGTTAGATGGGAAGATGATCAAAGGGTTGGGGATGTTTGGTTTTCCTTTGCCCTTTTTGGTGGAGAAAGCTCAGTAGTGTGCCAAGGACGGTTGTTGGATCATATTCAACACCATTCTAGCTTTCTATATCTACGGTATTATATTATTCCCTAATCTCTAAGATTTCGTGGATGCGGATGCTTTCTACTTACTGGCCTCAGGGAACCCAATACCTACATTGCTAGGTGATTTTTATCATTCGGTTCACTACAAGAACAAGAATCGAAGGGGGAAAATGTGTCCTGTTGTGTTCCTTTATTGTACAGATGGTTTGCCAGTCATATGCCCAAGACCGGTCCTTTTGTTACTTCTGCAGGCACGTGAGAGTGGTCAAAGCGTCTGATGGGTTTGTCAGCTGAGAAAACCACATGGTTTGATAGGAATATACTTGGTACAAAAATCATCTATAGCTACAGCAGATTCCCTAACGTCCCTTTGGTCGGAAGGAAGGGGTGCATCAATTACAATCCGTCATTGTTGGTTAGGCAATTTGGATATGCATTGAGGGATCTTCCCAGGGAAGAAGAGGTACAAAAATATATGTACCTCACCGGGCTGTTAGATAGTGGTATACTGGCCAAACTTGAGCACGCTTGGAACAATATTCACAAAAGAGGAAAAGCATTGTTCGGGAAAAGTAATAGTCAAGCCTATGATCCCTACCTGAGCTGGATTCATGATAGAGCGAAGAGGTTATTGATGTTGTTTCCTTCAGTGGCGCCTTTATATCCCCTCATGATTGAGGAGCCAACCACTGTGGACATTCACAAGTACAACCAGTTATGGGCCGAGAAAGAGGAGCTACGGAAAGCTAATGAGGAGTTAGAGAAAGAGATTGCTTAGCTCCGAAGTGAGAAGACTGACACAACCTATTCTTTGAAGAAACAGACTGAGTTAGTGAACAAGTTGGGCATGGACTTAACCAAGCAGATTAAATCCCGAGAACGATTGGGTCTAGATCTAAAAGTTGTTAATAGTGTGCTCGCTTCCAAAAAGCAGGACTTGGATAAAGCCTATTTAGAGATCTCCAAGTTCAACGCCCGGTGGAACACCACCTTGTCCAACAATAAAGAGCGCGAAGATAAGTTGAAGCTGTAGATCAACAAGTTGAAGACTCAGTTGAGAGCCAAAAACGAGAAGATTTCAGCGGAAGCATCACTCAGGCATGACACCGAGTACAGGTTGAACGAGGCTATTGAAAACTTGAAGGGTTGCAGGTTGAGGGCTGACTCCAAGAGATGCAAGCTTGAAGATTGTTTTGGGGAATGAGCCTGGGAAGACTATGCTGAGGGTCTACAGTGTACCATTAGCCAGCAGGAGCTGCTTATTCAAGGGTTACTCACCAGGCAAGATCACCCCGAGACGCAGGAGTTGCTAAAGGAGTTCCGGTCTCATCATCCGGCTTGATTACCTTGTTTTTTCTCTGTAGTTGTTGCTTATGCTTGTTGTACTGACCATCACCAGGCTTGTTGATTGATGTCCTTTCAGATTGTACTCAGTCGATATGCTTGTACACTGCCTGTGCGGCTTTTCATTTATATATGAGGGGTTTCTACTATTACTTGTCTATGGGGTTTTCCATCGTCGTGCTTTCTCCCAGAACTAGAATTGAGGGGGAAATTTCCCTGTTGCATACATGCACGTTTGCATAGCATTTTTGCATTACAGGTACAGCAGGACCATTTATCTCATCTCTGTTTCTCTGTTAGTGTGTTTCAGGATTTCTAATCAAACAACTCACCAGTACACTACCCGAGGAAATCAGAGAAGAGTGATGGAGCAAATTCAGTCGGAGATGCAAGAGTTCAGGGATCGGATGAATCAGTTCATGGACCTCATGCAGGGGGTCGCTAACAGACAGGAACACCTCTGTACTTTGGTGCAGCCCTTGATTGCACGAGTCGACAGCAACAATGTTCTTCATGGAGGACAGACTGTTAATCCTCCTCTCAATGAGAACGGGACTCCTCATGCCCGCTCTATGCCTAATTTGGTTATCCCTACTGCTGGAGGGAATGGTAATGGTAACGACAATGCTGCTGGTTCTGGTAATGCTGATGGTTTCGATAACATTAGTTTTGGGAATCTTGGAAACGGTAATACTGGAATTGGTAATGCTGCTAAAAGGAATGTTCATGGGCCTGGTGCCGCCTGTGTTGCATATGGTAATGTGGATCAATTGTGGAATGAAGACAGACAGGATGATGTGTTCACACCGAGGGATGTGGTTGTTGAGTTGCCTTCTGAATATGATAGGAGGATCAAGTTGATTGAGGAAACGATGAGGTCTCTAGAAAACCAAAATGCCATGGGCCTAAATATGGCTAATATGGGACTTATCCCCGACTTAAAAGTGCCTCTAAAGTTCAAAGTCCCAGAGTTTGACAAATATAAGGGTACCACATGCCCGAGAGTCCACTTCCACTCTTTCTACCGGAAGATGTCCGTGTATTCGGACAATGAGAAAATGCTGATGCACTTCTTCCAGGATAGCTTGTCTGGGTTGTCCCTTGAATGGTATATGGGGTTGAAGCCCATCAATATCCGAAGCTGGAGGGACCTGGCTGAGGCCTTTGTAAAACATTACCAATATAACAGTGACCTTGCTCCCAACAGGGTCCAACTTCAGAATCTTTCCCAGCGGAATAATGAGTGTTTCAAGGAGTACGCCCAAAGGTGGCAGGAACTCGCGGCGAGAGTACATCCTCCAATGGTGGAGCGTGAGTTAATCGATCTGTTCGTCGCTACTCTACCCAGTGTCTACTACAAGAAGCTCGTCAGTAACATGTCAGGTAGCTTTTCTGATTTGATAATCACTGGAGAAAGGGTGGAGAATGGCATCAAGCTCGGGAAGATTTAGTCAAATAAAGTGCCCTCAGCTGGAAGAGGGAAGAAGGTGTTTGGTGGTAAAAAGCGAGAGGGTGAGACAAGTTCGGTGTCCAGTTCTCGGGGAAGAGGTAAAGGTCGGCGTTAATATCGCCAGCAATAGGTTGCTAGCGTCACGATCCCAGTACCACAACAGCAGAACCAGAATCAGAATCAGAATTATGCCCCTAGGAGATTCCAGAATCGGGGCCAGGTAGTGAACATAGTGTTTGATACGCCACCGATGCCGTATTTGCAATTACTCCAGGCTTTGCTACAACTACAGCTTATTCAGAAGAGAACGTTAGCTTCGCCAATGGGTACGCCTCCTGTAACACCCCCTTTATATAACCCCAAATAATACAAATAATCATTTAGGCAAGTATTCAAAATTTCATCAGAGTATATTTATAACACGGCATAAAAGGGGCATATCACATTATACAATAAATCAACACATTCAACACCTGGTCATACATAGATATGCAACATCAAGGTAAACACCCACATCACAACATTTAGAATAAAAGCGGAAACATCTAAACATTGTATAATCTCCAAAACATGCATTCATATACATAAACATTATTCAATTTGATTCGCAACATCATCCATGTCTACAACAACAAATCATCAGCAGATACATACACAGATGTATCACAAAAGAATCAAAATAATCCCTATCTACCCGGTGCTACATATCAGAGCCGACCGGCCAAAAAGAATGAAGCCACGCTTCTCAAAAGACCTCCAGCAATCTAATCTGCAATGCCTCATAGAGCATTATAAAACAGCAGAAGGGTGAGAAACAATATCATAATAAACAATGCATAAATCACACACTCACACACACACACACACACACACACACACACACACACACACACACACACACACACACACACACACACACACACACACACACACACACACACACACACACACACACACATATATATATATATATATATATATATATCATTAATTACGCATCTTCTGCATTCTCACTGCAACTCACCTCGATCATCCCTTACATCGCTTTGTATCCATGTAAGTATATAAATAACTACAACGTCAAACATATATAATATGCATTCATCAAGTCTATGTCAATCTACGTAAACATACACACACACACACACACACACACACACACAGATATATATATATATATATATATATATATATATATATATATATATATATATATATATATATATATATATATATATATATATATATAATATATATATATATATATATATATATATATATATATATATATATATATATATATATATATATATATATATATATATATATATATATATATATATATATATATATATATATATATATATATATATATATATATATATATATATATATATATATATATATATATATATATATATATATATATATATATATATATATATATATATATATATAAATATATATATATATATATATATATATATATATATATTCACACATACATATATATATATATATATATATATATCACACATAATATATATATATATATATATATATATATATATATATATATACTATATATATATATCTATATATATATATATATATATATATATATATATATATAATATATATATATATATATATATATATATATATATATATATATATATATATATATATATATATATATATATATATATATATGTATGTGTGAATATATATATATATATATATATATATATATATATATATATATATATATATATATATATATATACTATATATATATATATATATATATATATATATATATATATATATATATTCACACATACATATATATATATATATATATATATATATATATATATATATATATATATATATATATATATATATATATATGTATATATATATATATATAATATATATATATATATATATATATATATATATATATATATATATATAATATATATTATATATATATATATATATATATATATATATATATATGTATGTGTGAATATATATATATATATATATATATATATATATTCACACATACATATATATATATATATATATATATA
>OZ012736.1:323955431-323957931 GCA_963859935.3 Lathyrus sativus
TGTTAAACAACGATTTCTATCGATTAATCCAACTTCGATCTAGAAATGGAGAACCTGGAAAACACTCCAATAAATCCAATCTAGCACATACATGATCATATACATTATTCAGATGATAAAAATTCTCACCTTTACCTGATTAATCACAAGCTAAGGTTGATTCTTGATGATTCTAGGTTTTCCTCTTTTCTCTTCTCTTTCTCTTCTCCTTCTTTCTTTCTCTTGTTTTTCCACTTATGTTTTATCTTTCTCTTTTTCTCTCTTATCTCATATTCTAGTTTCTTTCCTCTCCAATTCTTTCCAACACTACCAAATTAATTCTTACAAAATATTCCAACTTAACATTATCACTAATGCCCAAAACTATTTTTACCCGAAACTATTCCAACTTTCCAACACTATTTTTACCCGAAACTCTCGAAATCGGCAAAAATAACACAACATGCAAACATAACATATAATCACATAAATTCCACATAAAAACAATATTTGCCCAATAAACTCAAAAAGGACTCAACGAAAAAGGATAATCGAAATTAAGCATACTTGGTCAAGATACAATTAAGCATACCAAAAAGGTAGTTAACGACTCCGAAGCGGGAGTCTCAATAATCATATCACCACCACGAGAAGACATACACAAATCCAAAAGCTTAGCGCACTCAAAAGAAATGAACGAATGAGACATTTTGGTATCAATAATAGCAACTAAAGGTGTATTATTAATAAGGCATGTACCTCAAATCAAACGATCTGCACTAGTAGTGTCTGAACTGGCTAATGCAAATACTTTCCCACTTACTGGAGCTTTCTTTGGTTTAGGACACTTAGCACTGATGTAACTACTTCTCCACAATTGTAGCACTTCACTACATCCATTCTACAATCCGTAGCATCATGCCCAAGAACTCCACAGTTATAGCATTTGACCTCGGGCTTCCCACACACAAAAGACTTATGACCCATCTCGCCACACTTGTAGCATTTAATGGATCTAGAACTCCCTCCTCCAGATCTCTTATCAAGGTTTCCCATATGCTTGCCCTTACCTACGGGTGTCACATAGGGTCCACTTCTCACCTGTTACTTTTCTTTCTCCTCCTTCAAACTCTTGTAGTGAGTAGAGCGAGCTTTACTATCCTCTTCAAAAATTCGACAACATTCGGTCAAGACCGAAAACCTCCTAATTCTCTGATAGCCAACCGCTTGCTTTATCTCCGGACGCAAGCCGTTCTCATACTTAACACACTTAGAGAACTCAGTCGTAACTGCATCATAGTGAGGGTGAAATTTCACTAACTCTGTAAACTTAGCCGTGTAGTCCACCACGGACATATTGCCTTGCTTCAATTGTAGGAATTCCATTTCCTTCCTTCCCTTCACACTCTCAGGGTAATACTTCCTTAAAAATTTAGCACGAAATAAATCCCAAGTTATTTCCTCGTCATCCACTTCAAGGATTTGTCGCATACCGATCCACCAGTCATCGGCTTCTTCTCTCAACATGTGAGATCCAAGTCTCACCTTATTGCCTTCAGTACAATTCATAACTCTAAAGATTCTCTCAACCTCCTTCAACCAGATCTGAGCACCGTCCAGGTCAAACCTTCCCTTGAATATCGGAGGCTGATTCTTTCTAAACTCATCATTGGCGTTCACATTCGGCGCACCCTGCACCGCTCTAGCCATTGCCTCTAATGCCGCAGCCATAGCATTGTCATTACGACCAACCATATTCTGATTAATCACAAAAACAACAACAAGGTTAAACAACCGTTCAACCAACACAACAACGAGACAGACACAACTGACTCAACACTGGCTCTGATACCAATTAATGTAACACCCCCTTTCTATACCCCCCAAATAATACAAATAATCATTTAGGCACGTATTCAAAATTTCATTAGAGTATATTTATAACACGACATAAAAGGGGAATATCACATTATACAATAAATCAACACATTCAAGACCTGCTCATATATAGATATGCAACATCGAGGTAAACACCCATATCACAACATTTATAATAAAAACGGAAACATCTAACCATTGTATAATCTCCAAAACATGCATTCATATACATAAACATTATTCAATTTGATTCGCAACATCATCCATGTCTACAACAACAAATCATCAGCAGATACATACAAAGATGTATCATAAAAGAATCAAAATAATCCCTATCTACCCGGTGCTACATATCAGAGCCGACCGACCAAAAAGAATGAAGCCACGCTTCTCAAAAGACATCCAACAATCTAATTTGCAATGCCTCATAGAGTATTATAAAACAGCAGAAGGGTGAGAAACAATATCATAATAAACAATGCATAAATCATATATATTTATACATATCGTTAATTACGCATCTTCCGCATTCTCACCGCAACTCACCTTGATCATCCCTTACATCGCTATGTATCCATGTAAGTATATAAATAACTACAACGCCAAACATATATAATATGCATTCATCAAGTCTATGTCAATC